>JAQIUQ010003920.1:310000-397500 GCA_030378365.1 Hybognathus amarus | reverse complement strand
TCTTGCAAAAATCTTGCAAAAATCCACCATGTCCATCACCATTTCACTGTCTATTGTCGTAATAGCCAGATAAATTCATGCCGTGGTGTTGCATCGGAAGTTGGATATATTCAGGTGTTGCGTGATCTGACTGCTGCCCAAGTAGTAGTGCTTCGCCTGTGATTCACCCTGAATATAGTCCCAAATCAATATCTTGCCTATTTAATCTGCCTAAGTCTTAATTTAAAATGATATTTGTACTCGTTGTGAATGCACAGGCCACAAGAAGTAATTAAGGTTTTTTTTTTTTAAATCACTTTTACTCACGACATGCTACTTGGCAACATAGGATTCAATTCATTATGCTAAGCTAAGCTGGCGTCGGCGCTGCCAAACTAAGACAATGCATCATAGACAGTGAAAAAATGGACAGTAGTCAACCCCATTTGATTTCAACAGAGAAGACTTGAAGCCCGAGTTTAGCACTTCCTGTCTCGATGTCTAAGCGACTGCGCAGGCTCAAACTGAGTGTGACGACAGTCTGACAGTTGTAAATCTTCTAGTAGCTGTGCCAAGCCAAACGTTGTTGAAATATTTTGTCCCATTGCTTAATGGACTCTCTATCTATGGGCTTCTCCCATAGACAGTAAAAGGCTTCTTCCTTGACTTTATGCCTCCATGTCCCCCCGATTGCCTCATAGACAGTAAAAGATTGCTTGCAAGCTTCTCCTCCTGTCTCATACGGTAATGTCTCTATTGTGCAACAGAAAGTTGCGTAGTAATGACTGAATCGTTAGCCTATTTTTCACAAAAACGGCATCTACTGGGCCATAACGTAAGATACAAAGTAATGGAGCGTTTTATACATTGTTGTGTTTCTTTGGAAATAAATAATGGACAAATTAAGTCTTTGGAATCCTCAGATGTAAAGTTACTTCGCTGTGAAAGTGACGCCAAAATGAATGGGAGTCAATGGGATGCTAACAGGAGGTGAAGTTCTGCTACAATGGCGGCTCCCGCGAGGCTTCAACTTCGGCTGATGGATTACCCCCTTGCAATGCATGCACTTTGAAAAAAATGCTTTTGCCAAACTATTTTAATGTAGGGGACTCTTAGCCTGGCGGCGCCCTCCTACGCACTTCCGCTCAATTTCATTTTCCTTCAGTACTACGTCTGGATCGCTCCCATAGCCTTAGGTTTCCAGAAATCATTTTTTTTGTAGGACCAATCAGCGAATAGAGGGAGTGGCTGAGAATGATGACGTTGATGTAGCGCGTCAGTTTGAGTTTGGCAGCGGAGAAAGACGTGAGAAATGCTATTCGGTCCGTTGTTGGAAAAGAAACTGCCGAATATACAGAATTTAAAGCCGGATTGTTATCGTCTCACCTCTTGTTGCACTAACGGAGGATCAAGTGAAGGAGGCAGAAAGGTTGGAAGTTCGTGCTGGGCAGCGCTTTGATGTGCACGTGACATTTTGAATGGACGCTGTAGCCTGGTGTTCGGAAGCCCCGAGTCCTGGCTGCTAAACTATTGTTGAATATGCACTCAGGAGTCATGTCAGCTCATATTCCCAACAGTAAATTTACGGATTCTTGTGATGAATAGAACACTTTGAGCCCCTTTGTCTACTCGCGCAGGAGGTTGGTGTGTCAGTTTTACATGTTGTAAATCATACAAATTGGTTGTAATTTTTTAAAATAATTGTCATAAATAAAAATGTGAAAACCCATACTTTGAAGACCATATTTTCAGTTTTAAATGGTTAATTTGTTTTAATAAAAAAAATGCCATATACAAATTTACAAACCACAGTCTATGGTACAAACACATACTTTGAAGACCATAATTAAGCTAATTAAGAAACAATAAGACGTCATATGAAAAGTTGTTATTTAGATCATTCAGTGTAACTGTTCGGCGTCTGCATATTTGTAATGATTAGACACGGCTGAATGAATACGACCGTTGAATGAATACATCGCTGTCCTTTCGTGTTCAAATATACATTTCGAATTAATAGTTGTTCCTAGATTAACAAAACCTGCAGGTCTCGTTGACTGAAATCCTATTGTAAACATAATCCTCTGATATTCAGACTTGCGGTTTCCAGCCGTTTCGGCGCATGATATACGTCACTCACAACCACACGTTCAGCGATTGGCTATGGCAGATCCTGAGTGACTCTGGGCAGATCCAATAGTTTTGAACTTTAACAGTGAACCCACCTACAAGGAAGGAATCGTTTCTCAATGGAGGGGGCCAGACTCTATGTACAAATTAAATGTACTAGAGTCTGGTTGAACCAGGCTAGGGGACTCTGGGAATAAGCCCTATTTCAAAAAATGGTGGAGTGCTCCTTTAACCCTCATATATTCTGAGAAGTAAATTTTGAATTTCTCAACTTTCACACAAAGATTGGCCAACTGATAATGACTCAGCTCCAGCTGAGATTATAGAAACAGCTCCAGCTTGGCAATGTCCCAAATTGAATATTTTGTTTAAAGTTAATCTGCTGGAATTTGATTGGGGTTCATTTTATGAGTACTGTAGTATGTACCTCCACAAAACAACAAATCGAGCACAGTATAATGCCAAACTCAACTGGGATGTACCAGATGACAGGGTTTATTTAATGGTCTATGATGCAAAACATTGTTCTTCAGATTGGCTTATATTGTTTATATGTGTTTTATAATGTAATAATGGTAACAATAAATACTTGAACATTGTCTCCTAGAGACAAGTTTTCTATCAGTGTTGTCACTAGTTCTGCTACATGCAAATGGACTGTAACTAATTGTGTTTAACCACTGAAACATTCTGTCTTAGAATATGTATTTTTGCTTGAAGGGGCATTATACTTGCTGTCTGTCAGATGTCAAAACATCTGGCAAAAGAAGAGCTTTAGTCACAGTAATTATTATCAGGATGTCAGAGCCTTTCACAGAAGAACAACAAAACGACAGCAGTGGGACCAGATTGTTGCCCAGAGGACGTCTCAAATATTATAACCCTTTTATGTTATTGTCTAATGAGAATAGACTCGTCAGTGCATGTAATACTGTTAAAACTCAACGTCTGTAGCAAAGTGAGCGAGCAAGCAAAGAGCATAAATCTTTCAGTATTCCATTCAATTTATTTGTAAAGTGCTTCTAAATAATAATGCTTATTATTCTAAAGCAGCTTTACAAAATAGTGGCAAGGAAAAACTCCCTAAGATGTTTGAGAAGACTAAATAAATACATGCTAATTATGTAATGTAGCCACATAGTTAATGAACATGATTAAAAGTTTGTTGTTAACTTGAATATGAAATGCAATGACTAAAACAGGAATCCATGCAAAATGCATTTATTTTTATTAAACCAGAGAACAAACAATTTGAGTTCAAGGTCTATGGGGAAGATACAATGTGAAGGAAAAGAGGATTTGAGATACTACATATACTGGCATATTCATGCTGCATCTGTACAAGGCTTTGTAATTAGTAGGGGGCGTATATTGATTTAATGGGAATGGTAATTTAGCTGGCAGTGACTCGCACAATTTCTTTTGTGTGCTGGTGATTGTGCGAAATGCAGCAGCTACAGTATTATATTAGAACACATTTATCATTCATTTACTCTTTGAATGGGGAGAGGTGAATAGGTAAATAGGTAATTAGGCCCTTAGCCTGTGAAGTGTCTGTGGAGCTGATGTTTTTTTTCTGACGGCGCAGTGAATGTGCATCCATTCTTTAAATGGATACGTTTGTCAAACTGCTTTGACTTTTATGTCAAGAGTTTCTGAAAACAATCTAGTTGAAATGTAGACTGTAGACCAATTTAGACCTTCAAGATATTTATATCATGAAATATGTCTCCCTTAAATGTGATATTTTTTTTCATCTCAAATTTAAGTTTGTTTCTCATAAAAAATTATTTGTCTCATAATTACACCTTAATTTCTCATTTTAAATCTCACATTGCGATTTTATAATTCACAATGTGATTTCTTTTATTATAATTACCCGTTTCATTTTTTTACGCTGGGGATGAAATGTGTTTCCATATTTGTGTGAAGTATTTTTTTTTGTATAATAATCAATTATTAATTTAACTAAATAATCAATACTAAATACTAATCAATACTGATATTGAACAAACCCTAAATTGGAAAACATTAACAAATTTCAGCAACACAATGAAATATTGATTAATGTAGAATTAAAACAGTCTCATCCTAAGACGTCATACAACTGATGCTTTTGACCATACGTCAACATCCGCCGTTTTAGGGTACCTTTTAACGTCAGTTAGCATGACAATCCTGGGCTGTCATCCAACTGACGCTTTACCTTTAACGTCAGTTCAGGTGACGGGGTGGGTTTAGGTCTGGGGTAGTGTTAGGTTTAATAGAACGTCATCTAACCGACGTTTAAGGGTACCCTAAAATGGCGGATGTTGACGTATGATCAAAAGCGTCAGTTGTATGACGTCTTGGTTAACACAGTCTCATCCCAATTCGTCATATAACTGACGTTTTGGGACGTCTTTTGACCATTCGTCAATATACGACTTTATAGGGCCCCCTTAAACGTCCGGTAGATGATCGATCCCGGGTCGTCATACAACTGACGCTTTACCTTTAATGTCAGTTAGGTGACGAGTTGGGTTTAGGGTTAGGTTTAGGTCTGGGGTAGAGTTAGGATCCCATAACGTTATCTACCGACGTTAAGGGGGCCCTGAAAAGTCGTATATTGACGAATGGTCAAAAGACGTCCCAAAACGTCAGTTATATGACAAATTGGGATGAGACTGTGCTGTCTTGGGATGAGACTGCGCTGGTAGAATTGGTGGGTGATAAAAAATGAACATTTAAAAAAAATTCCAGTATGAAAAAAAATTCATACTAATATTAATATTTACGACATTACACATTCTTATGGATCGCCAATGCCACTTTAGCCTGTGGTGGTTTTTACACGTTCTGTCCACTAGAGGGACATCTAACATTACTACAATAAACATTTAAATCGCTTTCTTATTAACAATAAAAAAGCGGAACAAACACGTGTCCATCGATATTAACTACCAGCTATACAGCGTGCTAACCTCGAAAATACTGCTGTATTCTAATAATAACTTAGTTAGGCTCCTTGCATGCTGGCTAATAACTTTTTAAAGCTGGTTTTCCGACATTGACAGCGCTGTGTTGGACTGATCAGCCGTGTTCCAAAAGGGCAACATGACATCATGATTTTTGCATCAACATACAGCTACTTTCAAGTCAAGTGGCGTGTTATCTATATGTATTTTGAGCCATTTCATGAGATCAGTCTGCAAAGGGAGAGAGAGCGCGCGGGACTGGCTTTCGCACGGCACTCGCAAGGTCTCATTCTCTCCCTCTCTGCCATGCACGCGCCGCGCGCTATGTACGTTATGTGCGCAGTATGTTCTCGCTCTAGATTACGGGAGATTTTAACTAATTTGCGGGCATCAGGGAGACGCTATCAATATGCGAGAGACTCCAGGATCTTCCGGCAGACTTAGGATGTCTGTATGGGAAACGCTGATGATAACTGCACAATTGCGTTACCGATTCAAAAACTTTATTGTTCATTAGACGAAACAAAAGCATTTCATTTTCAAATGCGTGTAAGCCGCGAAAGATTGCATAGATATATATGTTTTAAATATAAAAGCAATATTTGAATAGTAACTTCAGCATTCAAATAGTATTGTTTTTTTAAATATTCGAATTAAATTCGAATTTCGGAATTCGTTCCAACAGCCCTAGTTACGACTGTAACCTTTGTTCCCTGAAAAGGAGAGATGCTGCCCACCTAGCCATACTTCTGGCGGGCCTGTGATTGACTTGCTTTAGCCTATCAAAAGCTGACATTGTATAGTCTGGGTGCGCTTTATAGCTTCCTGGTCATAAAGTCCCGTCACACCATTGGAGTGATTTCACGCATGCTTCAGGATGTAATCCTTGACGCAGCGTGAGAATCCTTGATGAAGGATGAATGACTGTCATAATAAAATACACATATACGGCCAGAGACTTTACACAAACATATTCACCTAATTCAATGAAATCAGTGACAGAGGCAATATGTTAAGTGAGGTCTTACAGAGACCCAACAGGGCATTTAAATCTCTGGTTAAAATGTCAGTTTGCCCAGGCAGCTGAAAGCACATAAAACAGACAAGGTAAGAAAGCAGAGGTCAAATCAATAGAAAGTGGTTATGGAGTCTTTTCATGCTTTCAGCTGTTGAGAGGCAGCTGCCAAATTCCAAATTCCCTGCGGGCTGGACTGTCCGTCGTATTCATTGGCTGAGGATTGAGCTTGGCACTGAAGTGGCTGACGGATTGAAAAGAGAACTTAAAGGGCACATATTATGCAAAATTCACTTTTACATGGCGTTTGAACATAAATCCTGAGATTAGAATTATAAGGTTCTATCTCCGTTTAGGGTAGTTCTGAGAATATTGAGCATCAAAGTTTTTACATCCCACCTGGCAAAACTGTTATGTAGTATAATCTTCTATTATAGCTTTATCTATTAATCTTTTTTTTACAAAAATAACACCACACAGGCATTAATAAACACCTAATGGATCAGATTATGTCAAAAACTTCACTTTCAACCAAAAGTGGAGATAGAACCTTATAATTCTAAGCTCACAAAATGTGTGTTGGCAGCAGTGGTGAAAAGAATACTGAAAAAAACATACTCCAGTAAAATAACATTACATTCCAAAAATGGGATTCTCAAGTAGTGTCCAAAAAACTACTCGAGTAAGAGTAAAAAAGTAGCTTATTTAAAAATACTCATGAGTACTTTTAAGTAGTGAGTACTCATGAGTACTTTTAAGTAGTGAGTACATGCGTAGTGAGTAGCTGCGGATTCTACCCCCTTATACTGTAATAAACACTGTGCACTACAATTAATAAAATAAAAAATAAAAAATTCACATTACCTTTTGTTTGTTGTCAGAAAGATTGAAGAATATATATCATCCATCTTTTTAAAATGCATCAGAACACTCATCACCATTTAAATATAGTTTGAAAAAACATTTAAAATGAAGTGTAATTATTCAAAAACCTTTAGAAACTCATAAGAGCTTTCAGCATCACACACACAATGAGATGGGTTAAATAGAGAGATTATTTGGTAACACTTTACAATAATAGTACAGAAATAATCATGTACTAATGCCTACATTTATAATTACTTTATTATGAACTAATGATGAGTTAAGACATGTACTTACAGCGCAGTCTCATCCCAATTTGTCATATAACTGACGTTTTGGGACATCTTTTGACCATTCGTCAATATTTGACTATTTCAGGGCCCCCTTAAACGTCGGTAGATGACGCTTATGGGATCCTAACTCTACCCCATACCTAAACCTAACCCTAAACCCAACTCGTCACCTAACTGACGTTAAAGGTAAAGCGTCAGTTGTATGACGACCCTGGGATCGTCATCTGCCGACGTTTATGGGGGCCCTAAACAGTCGTATATTGACGAATGGTCAAAAGACGTCCCAAAACGTCAGTTATATGACGAATTGGGATGAGACTGTGTTGGTACTTATGAGGAACTAACCATAACTACGACATGAGTCATATGAATTCCTGCATGAATATACCATCTTTAGTACATGCTTGTTAATTAATGCATTAATTAACATTTCAGGGTAAACTAAATCAAACTTCCTCCTGAAAATGGACATATTTTGTGGCCCAAAAGAAGAGCAAGAACTCTGATTAACATCCAATTGCATTATGATATAAGGACAGTAACAATCCATAAATAACCACATAAATAACCATAATCTGTGCTAATACTGATATGTTAGTGTTGGTATTTCACTCTTGATGGCAGCAATGAAATCACTTAAAACAGAATGAGATTAAATTGTTTTAATGATGAATGCATTATTGTTTGTTCAATGAGTAAGGTTAAAACATGTTAAAAAATGTAAAAACATTGCAAGATATCTAGTATCATTCACTGTTGTTTGTGACGGTTGCTGGTGTAAAATTTATGAACAATATTACATTGTGCTGTTTTAGTTGTATCTTTCTTCTGATCTAGAACATGTTTGATTTAATTTAATTAATGCATTAATTAACAAGCAAGTACTAACATGCAGTTAAGATGGTATATTCATGCAGGAATTCATATGACTCATGTCGTAGTTAAGGTTAGTTCCTCATAAGTACATGTAAACTCATCATTAGTTCATAGTAAAGTAATTATTAATTCAGGTATTATTATATGATTACTCATGTACTATTATTGTAAAGTCTTATTATTTCTCTCCAAAACGGTGCCAGTTTTTGTGTTTTGATAAAAAATAATTCACTAATCACTAATTTTATCAGTTTACCTCACTTAATGAACTGCAAAAGGCTAAGATAGTGAGCTAACACTAATTGCACTGTAATTTCATGCCATTATGTTATAATTTAAACGTAAATGCACATTGTTCTAGAAGGGTGGCATCCTTCCTTACATTTTACACCAGCTACATTTATTCAAATTGTGAAAATTATGCATTAAGCTTATCTGGGGAACCTTTACAAAAGAAATAAACACACACAAACAAATGCACGTCTCTTTGCAGTCTCCGAAGAAGTTGTTTTACCGGCAGCATCCACAACAACAAGCTTTTTTTTTTTTTTGCTTGAGTGCACTTGCTAAATGAAGGCAGATTGTATGAAATGGATCAATCAAAATAAAAATGTCTATTGTACCTCAACATATTACAGGAAGACTCTGTTATCTTGATTGAATTGATGCTTAAAATATGCACTTCCACAGCAGCCAGGGTTGCCAGGTCCCAGAAATATTTCAAGCCATTCCCCATGACAACTTCCGCCCAAATTGAATGAAACCAAGCCCAATTAGACAACGGGTTTCTCACAAAGGGCCTCACAATAAACTTATTTGAAGTTTAAAGTTTTGGCCTTTTGTCTTCTTAATATAATATTTTGTTTTCAAAATCTTAATATCACACAATTTTTTTTACACAATATCATACAATAAAGGTCAAACAAGAATTTGTTCTCTCTAAAGTTTTCTGACCTTAGTCTACTTACTTCTCTCTGTGATGCACTTCTCTCCAGATCTGCTGTTGTTCTGTTAACACACAAGCATCAATATTAAAATTAATACACCGTTAAAATAAATTGACATACACTGACTTTTATCAATGTTAATACCATTATGCTTACTAGGTGAACTTGAACACTTGTCCCTTTGTTTTTGTTGTTATTTGTTTTCTCTTTTTCCAGAACTCTTCACAACATTTTCTTTTTAGATGGTCTAACTGTGCAGCCTCATTTATGATTACAGCTTTGAACAGAACTATATACAATATCAGGGCTGTTTTATTTTAGACGTTTGTGCTCTCTTCCCCACTCTTCTTAGATGGTGCTGAATAGATTTCAGCAGTAATGAGAGAAAGCATCTGTGGTGATGATTTAAATTCATGGCAGCATATGTTTCTTCTTTGAATGTACGCTCAAATCCTTATTATATTTAGCAAAGAATTCTGTCCTAGCCTGTTTCATAGCTTGTTCTTTATCAGTGACTTTTGGGGAAATGAATGCTCAACTGCTGCATTGCTGAATGGTAAAGCAAGAAGACGCAATGCAAAATTGCCAAGATCTTCAAAGTTTCTATCACCTGCAGTATCTGTGTATGCAGACATTTCTACCCAGAAGTCCTCTGTTTTGCCATCTTCTGCATTGTTCCATTCCAGAGTGTGAATTACTCTCCACTGTTGCTCTGCTTTTCCTTCATCTCCCTTGAAGAGGTGGAAAAATATGGAGCTATTAATATGACAAAATGATTTGAATTTGTAAATTTGAATTATTTGCAAGTGTAATCTAACAAAATTGAATTTTAGGTGGTAGTTTAAATAGTTCTGAATTAGATTTTTTGGTAACGCTTCCTTTTACAGTCCAGTTACCCATGTAAATACTATGTACTTATTTTAGTAATTACAATTAATGGGTAATAACTAGTACTAACCCTGAACCTACCCCTGAACCTACCCTTGTTCCATGTACTTAACTTATATTAGCCAGTACTTTCTAGGTAAGTACACTGTAAGTACTGTACTGTAAAAGGAAGCGTTACCAATTTTTTTTTTTTGTAACGAATATTGAACATTTGAAATTTATCAAACTGAAAGGATTTTATGGATAGAATTTTATAGAAAAGTATTTTCAAACAGCTAGTTTTTTTGTTCTGAATTCAAATACTGCAAATATTCAGTTAAAAAAAATACAGATTCAAATTTGGAACTTCAAATTCAAGTTTTCTAAAATTCAATATCAAAAAATCAATGTCAAAAATTCAGTACTTACAGAATGTGGGGTCATCCACAGGGAAAAGTAGATGATCAGAGCATTTTGGCCAATTAGGGACTGCAGTTAGTTTTCTTGGGTGGTTCAAGAGGCTGTCACTCCCTGACTCTGATCATGAATCGCCCGGAGTGATTAAACATGGATGATTTTGTGTTTATATGTTAGGTAGCATTCTCAGCACATGAGACATTTGTCTAAGTCTTCTCTGGTGTCAGTTTATTTTGAGTAAAATTGATTAGAACACCACCGTGTCTACTACACAGACAGGACGCAAGCGGCACGACGCAACACAGTGCTTGAAGCTGGGGCTAGGTCAGAAATAGGATGACCTATCTTCCGTCTCTGCTAATATCTCTACTGCTAAAATGACTTACTACCACAACAAAATGATCAATTCTTCTGACTCTCGGATGCTTTTCCTCGCTTCTCAACCACTCTCCTCCTTAATCAACCATAACAGCTGACGATTTTGCCACATTCTTCATAGATAAAACAACCATCATCAGTGGCCAATTTACCAATCCACAAACTGACACACACATTTTACCAGCAAACGCACACATCCTACCCGCCTTCTCTCTACTTTCAGAGGCAGAAGTCTCGAAAGTCCTACTCTCCAATCGCCCTACTATCTGTCTGCTTGATCCGATCCCCACTAATCTACTTCAAGCCATTTCTTCCTCAGTTGTACCCACACTCAGGCACACCATAAACACCTCTCCTCACATTGGTACCTTTCCCACAGCTTTTAAGCAGGCTCAGGTAACCCCACTGCTTAAGGAACCCAATCTAAATCCAGCAGATCTAGAAAGTTACAGACCAGTATCTCTTCTTCCATTCATCGCAAAAACACTTGAACGAGTTGTTTTCAACCAGATCTCCTCCTGAATTGAAGCTCTAAGACTGGCACATGCAGCTTCCAAATCCGTAGTTCTCATCCTGTTGGATCTGTCTGCTGCCTTTGACACAGTTAGCCACCAGATCCTCCTGTCATTCCTAAAGATGAAGGGCATCTCGGGAACCAGGGTTCTCAAGTCACACGCACTGGCCGTGAGACACACGCAATTCAACCAGTTCACACGCTCGCAGGCCACACCGTGTATTTCTCACACTGAAAAGGCGAACCAAGTTGTCCAGCAGGCTTTATTTAAAACGTTGTATACGAAGCGTAGGCACACAAAGTGAAGTTTGCTGCCGCCAACACGGATCTCTTCGGACCGGTTGCGTTTGTTAGGCAACATAGACACGCAAACACGGAAGTTGACGGAACATTCTCGCCCACCGTACGTGCAAACACACATCGTGATGGAGAAGGGAAGAAAGCTTGTCTAACATTTTTAGGCTAGAACATTTAAAATATAGCCCATCATATACATTATTATTGATGCAACTACTTTGAAACACCTCAATATTTTAATATGTCCATTTGTTCACAATGTCCCACCACACAATAAATCATTATACTATTTCGACTAGACGCATTCAAAATGCAAAACGATTGTTTTTTTTTTCAAACTGTTTAGAGCAATTTGGTATATTTTTGTATATTTTTGAAATATCACATTAAAGAGTAGGCTATATTTGATGTGATGAATTGATTTACCAGTTGTTATAATTTCAATTTGTGCTGGTTAATTATGAACAATGGCTAAAATTGGGGGGTGGAGATGGGCGGGGCTCCATTGGGGCTCCTACCCTAACCGCACTGCACTCCAATGGTTAAAGTCTTACCTCTCTGGAAGGTCCTTTAGGGTGTTGTGGAGAGGTGTGGCCAAAAGACCCAACATCTAGCTACTGGGGTGCCTCAAGGCTCAGTGCTTGGACCACTCCTCTTCTCCATCTACATGACATCACTAGGATCTGTGATTCAGAAACATGGCTTTTCCTATCATTGCTACGTTGATGACACACAACTCTACCTCTCATTCCAGCCTGTCCATCCAGCCCGATCTCACGGGAATTCGTACGAATTTTACAGAGGTGGCCACACAACACCACCAATATCTGAGTATATTTTGTACAATTGCTGAAAAGACTCTTTTATTTTTTTTAGAGCTGCTTGGGCAACTTGAAAGTCCCATGTATGGAAATAATCCGACATGTTGGTTGTTATTTTCCTGTCCTGGCCCATGCCTGTGACGTAAACGGCTTATGCGACAGAGCCAGTGTGAGCAGATTTGCGTTTTTACCGTTTAGGTGGTAACGTGACGGTGGACCGTTTTTAAGATTTCCACTCTGGAGGGTGGTTTCACTTTTTTGCGTTTTTAAGCCCCCAAAACGCTAGTGCCGTGTAACGAAAGGCACATCCGTTATCAAAATATTTGTACGTTTTTATGTAATCGTTCTCGTGTAAACAGGGCCTTAGTTTAGTTATCTTTTTGTTCCCATGTTTGTTTCTGGTGGTTCGGTTTAGTCCTGATTTGTGTCTGTGTCTGTCTTTGTGGAGGAATAAAGCATTTGTTTGGGTTTTCCTGCATTTTGCGGTTACTTCAACCACCAGAATATGATACTTTACTGAACATTTCATGAGAATCAACTGGACATTTATGTGAGCAGCATGATTCAGTAAGAAGTACTCATAAAATTGTAGGAATTGACTTGAAGTTTTTCTGACTGGAATCATTATTGTTTGAAAGAAACCACTTAACATAAATCAAATAAGTCAATCAAAATATAGGTAACATCTTTTTACTGTCAAATTTAAAGAGAACAGGCTCATTTGAAAGTGATTGCAAGTGATAACACTAACAGTAACCGTTCTACAACACACTTGTATTACATTTTACATTATTTTTATTTTATTTTATTACATTTTTTATTACATTTTCGCTATTACAACATCATGCACAAGGGATGTAAAAAAAACAGTTTCTGTACACCGATCTTTTTGAAATCGTTTTTGCAAGTCAGTTTAGACAGGCTGAAAAAGAATTGAGTGTAAAAGCTGATGAAGAGGTTACTCCAAGGGTTTAAGAGATACTTGTCTCTGTCAGACTGCAGACAAACTCTTCTGCTCTCTCTCTCACTCACAGATGAATAAAGAAAGACTCTCCATCTTAACTTTACACTTAGGCATCTCTCACAAGCAAGCAATGTCAAATGTCTTTTCTTTCCTCTGTTTTTTTTTTGTCTTTGCTGAGAGAAATGATTGTGTGTGTGTGTGTTGTTTTGTGCAGGAGTGTCAGCGGAGCAGGCCTGTGCAAGACAGGGAGAGGAAAACTTCACAGAAGATGAGGAAGAGCCGGAGCGTTCTAACTGTGTCACCTAATGAGGTGAGTACTGGTTATATATCACATATTTTTAAAGACGACTAATTGGTTGACTAATTTGTGTCAAAAAGCTCTTTGGAATATTTGATCCTGATTGGTAATGTGCAGCATTGAGCAGTCCGATGTTTTGGAATTATTTAAAGGGCAATTCCACCTCTGGAAAGATGAATGTGTATTTAAAATGGGTCATTTATGTAGAAGAAATGTGAAATTATTTTTTAATTTGGAGCTTTCTAGACTGAGAAAAGACAGAAAATGTATTTTTGGCTTATGTGAATGAAAAACATCAACTCCCAGAATTCATTTGCTTCGCTGCCCTAGGAGGCCACGCCTACCGTGAACCTCGCAGTATGTAAACAACAGTCTACTAGTGATTCTCCGTGATGAGTCTGTCCGAAAATGTGTTTCGAGATCGCCCAAAATGTCCGCGATTCGGCTTTTGCGTTCTACAGTCGTCATTCATCATGTTTACTGTGGCAAGCGGAACGAGTGCGAGCTGTATGTATAACGGCGCGAGACGAGCCAGGTTTACTGTGTCGACCGGGATGAGTGCCGGCTGTCTGGATAACGGCGCCAGGCCGGTGGCGTGATTTACCGATGAGACGGCACCTAAGACGAAGTTACCGGTCTCTGTATCTCTCACGGAGGAGCAGGAATTTTCTTAGCAATGTTAAAACGCATAAACCGATCACTTGTTTGGCGTTCATGTAAACACAACAGTCAGATTCACCAATCATAAGGAATCTGAGTTAGATTGAAACAAAAGCTGTAACTTACATGTAAACAATGAATGGCGACTTCAGAAATTAAAAGCTGAATCGCGGACATGTCCAGGAAAAAGAGGACGGTAACCCCTACTACTCAGCTTTCTCCACAGAACAAGAGCCTGCTAGCTTAGCGTCCAAAAAATTGTGTAACTTAATGTTAATCCCAATCCTCCATAACGCATCCGTCAGCGTATTCAGTAGTTTCGTCCACATTTTCAAAACGTTTCTGCCACTGCCAGTGAAATCAAACGCATTGGCACTGATCTGTGATAGGTCTGTTAGCGCAATAGGTCCAACCCCCTATTGGCGGGTTTGAAGGGTGGGGACTCGGGCTTGTAGTTTTTTACTGAAATCGCCCTCTCTTACACTTCCGCCAACAATGACGTAAAATGACTATTTTTGCGTCATTGTTGGAGGAAGTGAAAAAGGTAAATAGCAGATTTCTCTCGTCTCAGGGGAAAATGATAGTGTTGCATGACCATTCAATAGTATAACTGGGTTTCTAACAATGGAAAGCTTAATGCAAATGGGTGGAGTTGCCCTTTAATTGGTTTTGTACAATGAATATTTTTGCGCAATTGTTTCCACACTTTGTTCCGGACCTCAAATTTGATTGGCATAACAGTGCTCAAAAAGTGATGACAGTTAGTCAAAAGCATACGAGCCGTCTACTCTCTGATCGCTCTCATGATACTTTGATATCATACATTGATCAGTCTGTGTAGCGCCGCTTCAAGTCGAACATGCGTTTTGTTTGTGCGTGGTGGTGATTTTTCATTGATAATTTATGCAGGTTACATTTTTAATTTCATTAAGTCTCTGTCTGGCGCAGTGAATAAGATACATGCTATTGGTGTGAGAGACCCGGGTTCGAATCCACTGTGAGACACCAATTTGTCCCTGAGCCCCTAGATGCTCCAGAGGCGTGTGACCTCTGACATATACAGTAGTATAGCAATTGTAAATCGCTTTGGATAAAAGCGTCAGCTAAACAAATTAATTAATTTTAAAGAGTCTCTATGAGTGTTAATAGTTGTGTTCTGAATAACATACTATATATTATACACATAAGGTCACATTTACTGTAGTTGTTTGTCAGATTTTCGATAAAGGGACCTTCTGTCTCAAGGACAGGGGGCGATACCCTATCCCTTCCCCACCCTCGAGCTTTGTGTTTGGCCTTTGAGGGAGACCAGCTAAGGGATGCTGGACTCCCAGCAGATGTACTAAAGTCTAGTTTGAGTGCCAGGGCTCCCTCCACTAGAAGAATGTACGCCCTTAAGTGGCGTGTTTTTGAAAGGTTGTGTACTATACCTCTTGCAGACCCAGTTCACTACCAGATTGTTTCAGTGCTGTAGTTTCTGGAGGAAAAGTTGTCAGCAGGCATATGTCCTGTTTCCTAAAGATTTCTACCATCCATCCGGTCATTCTTAAAGCCTTCTGTCTGCCGGTGTTCATTTCGCTGGAGTAGGAGAAACTCCACTTATTGTGTCCAGATAGTGCCCTTCAGTTTCACGTCCACCCTACCCAGTGGCATAAATCAAAGCAGCTTTTCATTTGTCATGGGGGCCTTAACTGGGGGGCTCCAATACAGACAATGTGACATTGGGTGAGGGATACACTGTTAAGTGTCTACTTTTATTTGTATACACTCATAATAAAAAAAAAATGTGTTTTTTGCAAAAAATAATAATAAAACAAATATGATGCGGGTTATTCCCTCTCTCTTTCTCAGTGAACTCTGGAGAAACCAATGCAAGGTAAAGTTGCTCAAGTCTTGCTTTATCAATCCTTTCATTGAGTTTGGAAGATGCGCTGTGAGTAATAAGCTTAGGATTTACCTCAGATGAAGAATGCAATGCAGCGTCATTTACTTACATTGGCTAACATTTTATTATTACATAAACTTTTACTAGTTAAACTATTGCCAGACTACAATATGTGAAATCGATGGAAACATGTTGAAATATGAAATATAGACAGGTAGGCAACCTTTCAATGCTAAACAAACATGTACGACACAAGGATCAAGGATCCCATTCTCCATCTTCATTTGTTTATGATCTGTTTAACAGTTTTGTCTAATACATTATTAGATAGAACTGTTATACAAAATAGGCAGTATTTGAAAAAGTATTTGTGTTTGCCATGTGGTTGATGTACAATGTTGCTAGCTGAGCAGAAATGTTTTGCTTTGTCCCCTCAAAGTTGCGTTGGATTTTCCCTTCGAGTAAATGTAGTGAGAGGTCCATCTATCACTGTTTTTTATGTTCGTTGAGTTAGTTTGTGGAGAAAAATATGGTCTGTACACTGCTTTTTAAAAATTGGGGCTGGTTTTTCATGTGTGTATAACCAATAAGCATACACTTAGGTCACTGGTAGTTCCTATGTGCTGGGTTCTGTGTAGTTGTGATTTACCTCTTACAACGTAACCGGTTCAGGGCCCAATTTTCGAACTCGGAGCCCTCCCCCGGACAGCACGGCAAATACGCATAACCATTTACTCTCTGATCATTCGTAAGTATGAACTTGGAGAAATTGAGAGATGAAACCATGCTGATGACCTGGGTCTGTGGTGGAGCATTGAGTTTGATGTGTAATTAAACTCGAGATTCTGAAGAATGCAAACTGGATCGATTCCATTCCTAAAGCTTCCAAACAAATGTTTGGGGAGCAAATGTGAAGACAAGGATGTCAAAAGTTGATCTATATCCCTTAGATAAAGAATGACATGAGAAGGAATGGGTGAAGTTAAAAGGAACATAGATGAGATGGAGAAGTGCAGGGAAATTGTTCCCAGATACGAGCTGAACCAGTGATCAAACTCTACGAAGTGTTCTTTGACAATCAGACTGTAGGAATGGGTGTCTAAAAAAGATAAATGGTGAAGATAAACTGCATTTCTTTCAACTATGTCTCTTACACATCCTCTCACTTGGTCAACAGTCTTTTTTTCACTGTGATGACGATCCCTGTTTCCTTATCATCGTTTGATAAATAACTCTTACATTTTTAAGTGGCATGTTGGTTGATTAATTCATGTGGTTAGGTTAGAATAATTTTACATTAATGAATATTAGATCTACAATAGGCTGGTTATTACTAACCCTGACCTAACAAACGTTTACATGTTACATAGCTGTACATAGTAGCTGTTTTCAGTGCCTGATGACATTTGGAAGCAGTGTTGAAGATTATCTAACAAGGTAAACCAAAGGTCTATGTTTTCGACACATGAAGTTACATTTTTTTAGTATGATATGTGTGTTTGCAGGAGCCATTTTTAAGGAAACATGTACACACAGACAAATGTGTACTGTCAACTTATCAAAATGATTGGTCTTCAAATGTACTTGTCACAGTCATTGTCTGCACTACACTTCCCAGAATCCTTCGTCTCCACACCTGCACTCACTGCCTCATTTACCCTCACCTGTTCTTCGGCATCATCGTCGCTGTCTTCTGTGATCACCTCTTTATTGTTTGAATTGTGTCTATATTTTGTTTCCATCTGTTCTGTTTGTCCTTGTCGGTTCTTGTTAATGTTACATTGTATCGTGCGTGTGTCAACCTTCTGCCCGTCATCCCTGTAACTGTTGGAATTTGAGCCTTCTGACTCTGCCTCTTCTTCAGCCTGCACCACACCTGTGACAGTACTACAGTATGGTCTACTACCTTGGGCCTATTAAATGAGCTCACAGAGCTGTGTTTAAAAAATTGATAGAGGCTGTTGCCAATGCCTGACCTGATGAAGACATGAATCGCAATAGATTGTGTAACCATAAGGCCCTTACAGATGGACTTTTAACATAAAATATTGAATATATACCGCAGAACACTACCAGACTCAGTATTGTTTAATTTATATTGCAGAGAATTCTGGTTGTGGAGTATTTGGAATTGTTAACATGTTCTGTTCCAAGAACTAGTGAGCTGTATCAGATACGCTACATTTTAAATCATTAAAAGCTTATTTAGAATGCAGGCATTTTTATTATGCTTCCACATAAAAACAGTTTTCCAAATTCCATTGCTTACATCCTTCACACAGAATACAATCCCATGATGGGTTCACAAAAAAAAAAAAAAAAAAGAAATCCAAAATGGCAGGCGAGGGCAAAATAAATGTTTCGAAATACAAACATACAGTATTTAATACAATACTGAAAAGTATTGATAAAATTCATTGTAGTGATGGGAAACTTCTAATCAATTGAACCAATTGAGTCCCAGGTGATTCAATGAAAGCTCTACCGTAAGTTCTGCCAGGAAGACTCAAATGTTTAGTCACTTATTACCTTCAGATCTATCTAACCAATCATGTTATAATAATTGGAGTATAAAAGCTATTTATACATGTCTGAGTTTGCAAATGCTGATGCCAACATTTATAAATGAATGCACTGTTATGTCCTTCCGAGTCTTTCTGGTAGAAGTGTTTCGTTTTGAAACTATGTCAACTCAAGTCAAGTATATTTATATAGCGCTTTTCACAATATAGATTGCATCAAAGAAGCTTCACAATATAAATCAAAACATTATAATGTTTTTTTTTTGGTAATGCTTCCTTTTATTACAGTACTTACAGTGTACTTACCTAGAAAGTACTGGCTAATATAAGGTAAGTACATGGAACAGGAGTAGGTTTAGGGGTAGGTTCAGGGTTAGTACTAGTTATTACCCAGTAATTGTATAGACAGACGATACTCGGTACATTTCATATCACAAATATTCAGTGTTTTTTAAACGAATTATGTGTATTTGAGGTTTCATAGATTTAGATAGACATTTAAATAAAAACATATATAGTTTATGGAAGACATTTATAGAAGACATTTACAGTATAAATAATAAAAAAATCATAAAATTTCATAATGTCTATGGAAGCTGCAATAATAATAATTTCAATTATAATTTGATAAAGGGTTTTATTAATGGTTAAAATAACGTTAAAATAATGGTTGTCTTGAAAAAAAAACTCTGCTAATACTGAGCAGCGTAGAATCAAGAACACCATTAATATCCTCTCCTAAGGACCATAACCCTCCCAGTTGATAAGTATTCCAAGTCCAACTTGCTTCCTTGTCTTGATTTGAGGATAGAGTGTACCGAATAGATGTGGTCTTCCAATTTGATAGCAGGAGGAGGCATGTCAGCTGTGTCAGACCCTGTGGAGAAGGGAGAAGAAAAGGTTGTGAGGTTTTAAAAGAGACACATAGAAGTAATGTAGGTGAAATTGTGTATGTGTGAAGGTAAGTCAAGGTGGTAAGTTACTGGGTCGATCTGACTTTGGTAAATGGTCCGATGTATCTGGAACTCAGCTTGTGGCAGAGCAGCAGTATATTCCTGTGACCTCGACTAAATGCCCCCCTCCAGCCAGTTATGCCATTCTTCCAACAGCATATTGATAGCGAGAAGTTCCTGGCAGGGACGAGAGTTCTTCAGGGACAGGGGCTCGAATATAAAAAGGGGCATATACACTCACCGGCCACTTTATCAGGTACCCCATGCTAGTAACGGGTTGGACCCCCTTTTGCCTTCAGAAACTGCCTCAATTCTTCGTGGCATAGATTCAACAAGGTGCTGGAAGCATTCCTCAGGGAGTTTGGTCCATATTGACATGATGGCATCACACAGTTGCCGCAGATTTGTCGGCTGCACATCCATGATGCGAATCTCCCGTTCCACAACATCCCAAAGATGCTCTATTGGATTGAGATCTGGTGACTGTGGAGGCCATTCGAGTACAGCGAACCTCATTGTCATGTTCAAGAAACCAGGTCTAAGATGATTCCAGCTTTATGACATGGCGCATTATCCTGCTGAAAGTAGCCATCAGAAGTTGGGTACATTGTGGTCATAAAGGGATGGACATGGTCAGCAACAATACTCAGGTAGGCTGTGGCGTTGCAATCGATGCTCAATTGGTACCAGGGGGCCCAAAGAGTGCCAATAAAATATTCCCCACACCATGACACCACCACCACCAGCCTGAACCGTTGATACAAGGGCAGGATGGATCCATGCCTTCATGTTGTAGACACCAAATTCTGACCCTACCATCCGAATGCCGCAGAAGAAATCGAGACTCATCAGACCAGGCAACGTTTTTCCAATCTTCTATTTGTCCAATTTCGATGAGCTTGTGCAAATCTAGCCCTCAGTTTCCTGTTCTTAGCTGAAAGGAGATGGCACCCTGTGTGGTCTTCTGCTGCTGTAGCCCATCTGCCTCAAAGTTCAGACGTACTGTGCTCAGAGATGCTCTTCTGCCCACCTTGGTTGTAACGGGTGGTTATTTGAGTCACTGTTGCCCTTCTATCAGCTCGAACCAGTCTTGGCCATTTTCTCCTCTGACCTCTGGCATCAACAAGGCATTTCCGCCCATAGAACCTGCCGCTCACTGGATGTTTTTTCTTTTTCGGACCATTCTCTGTAAACCCTGAGAGATGGTTGTGCGTGAAAATCCCAGTAGATTAGCAGTTTCTGAAATTCTCAGACCAGCCCTTCTGGCCCCAACAATCATGCCAGCGTTCAAAGTCACTCAAATCACCTTCCCTCCCCATACTGATGCTCGTAGTTTGAACTGCAGGAGATTCGTCTCCGACCATGTCTACATGCCTAAATGCACTGAGTTCGCCGCCCTGTGATTGGCTGCTTAGAAATTAAGTGTTAATGAGCAGTTGGACAGGTGTACCTATTAAAGTGGCCGGTGAGTGTATATCTCCAGTGCATCTATTTAAAATATAAATATTTTGCACAAATATACATTGCCGTTCAATAGTTTGGGGTCAGTCATTTTCTTTCTTTAAAAGAAATTAATACTTTTATTTGGATGTGCTAAATAGATACAAAAAAATGACAGTAAAGATTTAATGTTGTTCTATTTAACTTTTTATTCATCAATGAATCCTGAAATAAAAAATAAAGAAAACATTAAAACAGAAGTGCTCAAATATTCGACCAGTAATACTGTACTATTATACTATTGCTGCATAATTATCTATGCATATATGTTTACTGCATAATAAAAATTGTATCAATTTACATAGACAAAATACAAGTGACTTGAATAGGCTGCTAGTACCATTAATGCTACTTTTGGTGCTAGTTTTGTGCAGTGCTTTGTAGTCAATTAACATCCATTGATTCAACGACGCAGATTCAGATTGCTTCATAAATGTAAATTCGTCTGTCCATGTAATTTTCAAACGATTTATGAAAGACCTGAAAATGACAGCTCCATTTTTAATTGAATCGACACACTAACGTTACCTTTTATTATTGAAAAAAAAGGGTAAAAAAATTGCAGTTGAGCCATTTAGGCCTAACGTTACTCACTAAAAGGACCATATTTGGATCGAAAGCATTGGTACCCGAGCAGACTGTGGAATACCAAAGTTATATGTGTACACCAGTGCATTTTCATTGTAAAGTGCATAACTTTCGCTATGGTTGTGCCTGCCGTCCATAGACTGGCCTCTTCAGTGAGTCAAGTCCGAAGCAAGACAGTCAAGACAGTGCGTTATGGGAACGACACCTCAGACTGACAGAAACATAAAAATAAACGTTAACTTAGGTTACTTTGGTATTGTACACATTGTGTTGTTCATTGTAATCAAATGCATTTTGTTACACCACAATATTATCATTGATATTTGTTTGAGAAGGGCACTTTTGATTAAAGGGCAGAAAGTGTTTAAAAGTGTTTTTAAACACATCCTGGATTCCCCAAATTGCACACGTTTCAATGTGTGCAATTTGAAGGGTAATGGAAATGTGGCTTCTGTGCAGCAGAGAGGTTATTTTGTGCATTAATGTTACTCATCACTAAGCGAGGTGGTCGTTCAGGGCACTCTGACATCAGATGTCCCTCAGCTCCACAATAAAGGTACAAATGTTGGTTTAAAAATATGATTTCTTTTTGGTGGTCCTTGCTAGTTGCTAGTATGTCATGTCGAAGGGATCACATGCTGTATAGCTTGCAGCCAGTTATTATCTTGCTAGAGTTTCACCTTGCAGGCATGAGAGTTTGTCCTTGTATGCTTTCAGATGGAAGTCTTTGTGGTGGGCTGTGAAATTGGAAAATAAGTCTCCCTGGTCTGTGCGTAGTTCAAACATGAGGTCAAAAAGTACACTTCTGTTTCCACTTCATTTGATTGCACTGGAGACACAGCCTGTCATCTTTCTCTGTCTACTTTTCTCTCTTCTGTCCCTTTCTGCATGAATCTTTGGGTACTTTCCATAGTTACTGTTTAAAATTATGCCAATTTGCACTCTTTGCCATAGATAGCCCTCCAATGTACTTTTTTATGATGTTGCTTCTGTCCAATGTTTGAAGTTTAGGTTTTTCTCTGTTTGTGTTTTAATAGTTTGTATTGGTCAATTTATTTTCAATTGCTAAGCCAAGTCTTGGGCTCAATCCCAATTCACCCCTTGGCCCTACCCCTCCGTTTTGCGCGTTCACGTCTAGGGGTAGGGTGTCCAGATTCTCAAGGTCGGACATCCGGACTTTTACTCCTGCGCGCCCATAGCAACGCGGCGAAGGGTAAAACAAACGAGCGCCCGCCATTAAGCAACACGCAAGCGGAAGATAAACAAGCGCCTAAAATAAATCTAAATAGAAATGCAATCTCAAATGAATGGACAAATTAAAGAATAACAAAATAATACCACTGCAGAGATGGCCACTCAATTTTCTGTTGCTATGTTATGACATTGCTATGCATAATGGTCGGCAGCTCTACACTGATATGCAACAATGAAATGCACTAACATTAGTTGTGTGGGGAATAAGATACAATTTAAGCTTTTTTGAAAAAAAAAAAAAAAAAACTGTGTCCCTCACTGACATTGTACAAGCTGTGCCACTGACAGACTGAGCTCATTACAGCCACTTTGTAACAGTGCTTTTGAATTAACAGTTTTTGTTGTTGTTGTTTTTTTAATGAATAAAAAAAATTGATTACATAGTTAATGTAATCGATGCTTGATGGGTATTTAAACACACATGGTGTTCATACCAGGGGATTTGATGAGCTGGGCAATGCTTTTGGGTTGTTCTCCCAAGACTCCCATGGATGCCGATAGGGACAATATTGTAATGTTAAACCTACAAGCGACACCTTTCTGTGGTACCTGGTCAATGCAGGTGCTGGAGACTGTCTATATTTGATAAGTCATTCTGTAATAGAAGATGAATATATGTATTCATATACTGTATAGCTGCTAAGTTAGCGCCTTTCACAGACATGTAACGTTAGCTAACGTTAGTCACAAAGCACTTAACATTAGTGTTTTATTATTCACGTCTCACCACCGACATACATTCGCATACACAGATATCATTTATAAATACAAAGTAGTCCGTTAGTATCCATAACTGACATAATCCACAGCAAAACTTCTGTGAATAGATACCTTTTTGATTTGCCTCGGGCATTGACTTCGGTTTGTTTTACCCTTCGTGGCTGGTTGCTATGCAGGTCACATGATTAGTGACGTAACGTCGACCAAGAGAATTCTTGTTGAGATCAAGGGGTAGGGCTACATAGCCCTCGAAACAGATTTTTCAGAAGCACACTCCAAACGGAGGGCTACGAGAAAGTTCACGGAATGCATCGGAAATCACCGCGAGATGGATCGCAAACGGTTAAACATTTAAATTTAGCGCCATATGATTCCACCACGCACTTTATTTACTCTTATAATAACACTATAGTCGTTTAAATTAAGAAATGGTGTATTAAATTACCTTTCTGATCAGAAAAGACATACATTTCGAGGAAGGGATGTTATAATCATCATGTTTATTCAAAGTTAAGAGCAGCTGTGCTGATTGTCAGTTGTTGTCATGGAGAAATCCTGTAAAAACTTCGTCGACGACTGATGACGTATCGGGTTCATGAAGGGTTGTTCCATTTCGTAGGGGAATATTTCAGCCCCTTGGCCCTTATAACTCCGTTTTAAGGGCCAAGGGGTACACTCGAAAACAAGGGGTCAGGGCCAAGGGGTGAATTGGGATTCAGCCTTGGACTAGCTAGCTGAAAATGGCTTCTGTCTCTGTTTTAGCCACTGAAAGCTCAGAACATGAGAGTTTGAGCGTTGAGTCACTTTTTTAGGTGCTTATAGAAATGAATGAATGACTATTTTGATTGTTAATTATTAGTAGATTATTAGTAGATAAAATCTTAATTCTGTTAAATGCATTATTTACAATTCTGATATCCTGTCAGTTCAGAAAGTGTGTTTTACATTTATATACACTATAAGAAAAATATCTGTAGAAAAAACAGAAAAAGTATTAGTAATTTTCTGCCAAGTTTGCAGACATTTCCCTAATACACAAAACAATGCACAAATTCTAAAAACAGGTAAAACACATGTGAAAAACAAAAATACAGAAAATTAATTCATATCAACACATCACATGCTGTGGATAAAAGTGTCTGCCAAATGCATTAATGTAATTTAGTCTCTGTTAATGCATGTCGAATTTATTGAACTGTTTGTTTATGAGTAGCCCTCTGAACTCACATATATAGTGTGATGGGTCTCTACTGTCTCTCCAGTCATTTTTAATGATTATCTTTATGTGATTTGGGATAATTGGACTTGGCATTCACAAGGGTACTGAACATAGTTAAGCTACTTACCTCATTATATTTGTAAGGATTACGTATAATTAGTTGTGAAAGTATCTCTTTACGCTTGGGATTTGTATGTAGAATCATGTTTATTGTCGACACATGCTTTAAAAGTCGATTAAAAAAGGCAACAAATCCAGTCTTCCAGTCAGAGGTGGGCACAAATACATCAAAAACTATTTTGTTACAAAATACAAATACTGGCTCATGAAAATAAAATACATAATACTGATTTGAAAAATGTATTTAAATAAAATACAAGTAATTAGTATTTTGAAAATACAACTCCCGCAATAATCTTATTAATAATAATAAATAATAATAATCACAATAGTCTTTTTTATTACTTTAAAGTCAATAACACAAATTGTAGCAATAGCACAAATATTATAAATGTGTAAATTCAAAATGGCAAAGTAGCAAAATAAAGTTTGGGCATTTCACTAAATCTCTACAGGGCCTGAAATAGCACCCTCTGTCATAACTGGCATGTATAGCTAAGTTCACATCAATCGTATGGTAGTTTTATACAAAATCGATATTTCTCATATGTAATACATTTATATTGTGTGAACGCTTGCTTATCATGGAGATTTCAGTGGAGTTACGACAGACGCAGCGTTTCATAATAGGTAGGGCCTATGAAGGGTTAGGGTGAATGTTAGCGACAACTTCGCGTGCAGCCATGCACGAGCGCAAAACTTCACAACACCCACCCCATCGGTGATTGGTAACTTGGAACACTGTTTATTTAGGTTTTAGTGGTTGCTGAACCCATTGTTTTTGTGTGCAGATCTCAGAGTCTAGGTAGCCTACAGAGACACGGTTTTTCAACACATTCTCATCCCAAGGCGGCATATACAACACTTTTGCCAAAACGTACACATCTAACGCACATGGCACCCTTTAGCGTCTATATAACACGCACAGAGTATGGATAGGTTTAGGTCTGGGGTAGGGATAGGGTTAGACCACTAGGAGGCGCCTTCTGTCCCATATATATCTGCGTCTCATATTGACGCTAAAGGGTGCCATGCGCGTTGGATGTCTATGCTTTGGCAAAAGCTTCGTATATGACGCTTTGGGATGAGAACGGGCTGGGTTTTTAGACGGCATGCTTCTGGGAAGGGCAGCTAGCGGATCGCTAACAAAAATGAGATGAATATGATAACTTATGTTTCTGCTTTTTTGGGTCTGAAATCACAGCGAATATTGAATCAGAACTCTCTCTAGATAAGACTCTTGACAGGATACTCACAAGGCTCAACAAAGTAAGGTAACACGCAGGTAATAATCACAATGAACCAACACAGGACACAAGGGATGATATAGGGAGACACTAATGACAAGAACAGTTGAAGCTGACTGGACAACGACAAGACGAGGAAAACAAGGGGACAGGGTGCGTAACGAGACAACACAAGCACATGGCCCAAAACAAAAGGCCATGTGCTTGCACACAAAACATGGGTCTGTCATGATCCTGCCTCAAGACTTGAGAAAATCAAGGACACAAGGGCAGAATCATGACATTACTATAGTGATTTTTCTTAAATATTTAAGTATTTGAAATACTCAAATACACTCCGTCAAAATATTTTGTTACAAACTACATTTTATTTTTTCCACACCTGCAAAATACATATTACAAAATACACTAAAGTAATTAAATACGTATTTAAAATACTGAAATACTGCCCATGTCTGCTTCCAGTATAGTACCAAATCACTTCTGTACCTGAGGACCGTCTGACTGACATGTGAAGGCTTTCAAATCTCCAGTACTGAATAGATTCTTTCCTTCAAAGAAAGTCAGAGAGAGTCAAAAACCGGTCGAAGATATTTTGTTTGAGTGTCTGTGCTTTGGGTAATTTTAGTTTGAAGGAGAAAGGTTCCCTTTTGAACACAGGGTTGCATTAGTCTAATGAATTAAAAAGGAATGTGGTCTCGGGTGACTGCAGGAGCTGACAGCAGAGTGTTCCAAACACAGGGAATCTCAGGAGGTCACCTTGGTCATTTCTCTGTCGTGCTCCTGTGCTCTCCCACAGAGTTCATTCGGGGACAAAACGCTATAATTTTTCACAAACAAAAATGAGTCACAAACAGGGCTGGGCTTATCGGCTGGATAACATCAACTTAGGAGGATGCTGTCCAATCACAAAATGATTTGTTGACCGTGAGCTAATGTTTGGATTGGTCAAATGCAGATTAGTTGTCCTTTGCCTGACATCATGAGCTCATAGAGGACATCTTAATTCTGCAATAAATCTTCATATTTGGCCTTTATAGGGGGATGACTCTGAACACTGTAAAACATATATACATACACACACACACTCATGTTTACTTGAGTATTATCATGTCTTCTGAAGGCATACAATATCCTTTTGAGAAACATACCAAATTATCTTTGTTAAAGACTCCCTGTAGGGAAAATCAAGTTTTTAATGTTGTTTATATGTCTATGTGGCGTTTTAATATGCTTTAAAGCTTGCCTTTAAATCATTTTATTCATTAATACTCAAACTTGATCACCAAAATTACATATTTAAAAGTTTTTACCTTGAAAACCCTTACGCCCTTGCTTTATTATGCAAATTAGAGATCCAGTCATTGATGATCATGTTGACGTGATTTGTTACAAGGTAGTTTTTGATGTCAGAAACACCAGCGATTTCAAAACGCGTTTCTGAAACTTTCTTTGGTTCACTGCAGTTTTAAAGGTGGAATACCTAAGATTTTTGCATTAAAATATCCCAAAATCACAAGGCAAGTGTTATATATTTAGTTAAGATGATAACTTATAATATTCCAAATGTTTCAAACAATGTTTAAATCGCGAGAAAATTGAGATTTTAACCAAGGAAACGGGGCGTGTGAGCAGGGGTGAGCTGGGAGTCGCCAGTCAATCGCGTCATATACGTTACCTCGGTTTCCCGCTCGTACTACGTGTAGTCCTGGACAAATGCGGAAGTTGTAGTTGTGCGTTAGCGTCTATCAAGCAACAAACGTCAGCTTGTTTCGTGCATTTTTTTGGAATGGTGCACAATTATTCTTTTCAATTATTCTCGGAATGTAAACTGTTGGCTGTAAAGGGGGTCGCACACTGGACGAGAAGAGCCACGCCACGTCTGAGGACAAAGTCCAGAATCGCACACCGGACGCGCACTTTCTCATCAGTATATGGCCAGCAATATTGTTATGTTTAATGACATGAAAGGAAGATAATGTCTGTTCTATGTTATGATTGTACTGTACAATTAAATACAATCGTTGCTGAGTCTGCATTCTGAAAACTTAACCTCAGAGCATCCGTTAACTGAATGAATTGAGAATCTCACCTGAAAAATCGAATAACATCAGTAATAGTCATTCAAGCAGCTGATTTCTGTAAATGAATGCAAAACTAAATGCATATTGCAGCATAGGGCGAAGTCAGGATCCATTAGCAACGATTTGACTTCAAACCCTCTCCACCATAGCTTCGTCCAGTGACTCGTACAGTAACATCTGTGATAACATTTATAGAAATTCGAACTTTACCTCATCCATGACAACTAATTTTCGATTCCCGTCTGACTGATTTATCCACGGTGGAGTTGAAAACAACAGTTCCCATCATTCCGCGTTCCTCCACGTCGTCATCAAGCAAAGCCGTTGTTGTTGTTTTGAATGTAGCGCCCTCTAGTGACATGCAATCTTAGGTATTGCAGCTTTAAGTTTCAAAATTTGCTCGTTTTGTCTTAAAGCATATTCAAAACACCACATAGACCTAAACAATTATTAATAAAATTAAAAGCTTGATTTTCACTACAGGGGGACTTTAAGACAAATGTGTTATAGACAAATGTCACAATGTCAACACCATTGCTGAGTATTTTCTCCTTTAAAGCTGCAGTGCACATTCTTTCCCATCTCTTGTCGCCATCTCTGTTCGAAATCTGCAATTGCAGTTATTCACGAATTATCAACTTAACATGAGTTGTACCTCGACACGGCACAGCGCAGATGACTCCAATGTTTGAGGAAAGTGTGGATTCTGTCATTCAGAATCACAGATTGGAAGTATGACCAACATAATAACTTTCATCGTAAAATGTCATCAGAACAAATTAGTAACATCCACTTTTGTTCTGGTTCTGACATTGCAGTAAATCGCTCTGATTAAATCTAACAATAGCTTCAAGCGCTGTGAGAAAAGGCTATAAATCTCTATCTCCAGCATCCTCAGATGCAATATAGCCTACTAGCCGAGACTCATTATTTATGTGTACAGATGTGACGTAATGACGCAAAGACATGCTCGAATCTCCTTTGGAAATACACCAGTACCACTAGACTTAAAAACATTATTACAAGCTTATCGCTTTGAATCAAGCTACGGCAAGCAGATAGTTTTGAACACTGGCTGGTTATATATTTTCTCAAAAATGTATTTTGGATTATTTTTAACCCCCAAAAAGCTGTGGGTCTAGAGTGACATTCTATATATTTTAAGGCTTGAATTATTATTATTATTTTAATGTGACATTTTAAAGATCAAAGATGAGTTTTAAAGGATAAAATTCTTAATTTCAGGGGGACTTTAACTGAAAATCTTCCCTTTCAGAGAACTGATTACACAACTACAACTGGATCAACTTGTGTGTACAACTGGACTTATGTGTACAACTTCTGTGTACAACTGGATCAACTGAATCATTTAGATTTATGAATAAATTAAAATGAATCAGGTCAGATCGTGGCGGATCAACTGATTCACTGAACAGATCTGACTCAAACGAATGATTTATTCGCAAAACAAACATCGCTACATTGCTCATGAAAATAGACTGGATGTGAAGTTTTTCATTGAATAATGGGTTAAAGTCAGCGTGAAATGGAACTTGTGATAGGATATTCTTCTCTACTTTGATGTATATCTGAGTGAAATGGTTTCTCTACTTGTAAAAACCATTCACGTCCTCGTAGAACATGTAATGGTATGAGAGCTCTGATTTTGTACCACATGATCACTTGAAAAGTCTCTGGTTACATCTGTCTTTCTATAGTCACCTATAGCCAGGAGATTTCTTGTCAGAAATAACAGACCAAACCTTGAATAAATGTCCATATATGTCTGTGCTGAAAGTTGAACTTTTCTGCTGTGTCCCTGTCAGTGTTTTTGAGTGTCAGCATGATTCATTCACCCAGGTTGTGATAGGATAGCAAATTGTTGACAGAAATCAAAATAAATATCACATTTAAAGACTAAAGCAAAAAAAAAAAGAAAAAAAAAAAGCACATGACAGTTCCTGCTAAAGGAACAACATTAGGAGTAGTTTTTTACAGTCTTTAAAAAAATGTAGGTTCAGCATGGTTGTTAGGAGTAAGACTTATACAGATATTTCTACAATTTGACCACGTATGAAGATCTGATTGTCGGTAATGCATTTTCTATTAGGTTAGGGCATCATTTGGCCTCCTTGTGCTCTATTTTCAGATGAAACTCCTCCCCTTGAATTGGTTGTAGTAAAGGGAGAGTGTGTAGGAGCTCTTTTTTGTCTTAGCATCTAGAGCTCTGCAGCTCTGACTGTTTAGATGAGAATTTTAGCAGATGCTGTCCACAATGTTCCTCTTTATAACATGAAGCTCTTTTCACTTCTGAGAGTTTTCTCATAGTCCCTGACAGATTATGCAGAAACACTCTTCTTCTTTCTCAGCTGTACTGATTATATCAGTTGCTGGCAAGTTTCCTTTGCTTTCTAGCCAGTGTTGGTCTGCTATCAAACACCTTTAGCTGCCCACATATCTCCCCATCACACTCACTATCATTGTGTTAGACAGCACACTACACAACATTGTAATATGAATTGTCTTACATGCACAAATATTATTAAACTTACTGTATACGGGATATTGTACTGTATATGGAAGCTTGTTTCTGAAAAAAAAACATTTTGCAAATATTATATCTGACAATTGACGTAAATGTGTAATTGTGAAAGTGTTATTTTTTAAATTGTGTATATAAGGAGTGTTTCCTCCAAGAGGAGGCAAGTGATGTTGTACCTCTTTAAAACAGTTGGATTAAACAGTACAAAAATAAAACAATGCAAATATTATGGAATATGGCATTAAAAGTGTATAAATTGATCCTTGTTCAATTAATTATCTACAGTGGATATTGAAACTGAAACACTGGCCAATATGGGCTGCATCTGAAAACTCACATATTGCCTTAGGAGCATGCATTTCAAAGTAGGAAGGCATCAAGGCATGTCTGAATCCAGTGTTAGCTTCACTTCCTGTCTCCTGAGATATCTTAATCTGATTGATTTTTGAAGGCAGCATAGATGAATCCGTCTTTGATATCCCACAACCCTTTGCATTTCATTTGGTGACAGTTGAGCTAGAAAAAGAAAGATGGCATCTGAGAGTTATGGTTGCTGGTCAGTTTTTACTACTGGTCAGTAAATTACTACTTCAGTAAGTAAATATTTGTTTAGTTCTCACCAAAGCTCACTCTATTTAGCTGTAAATCATTAAATTGTCACTCTGCCTCAGAAGTCTATTCAAATCAGTTTTGTGACGTACCTTTGTGTGCATACACTGCCTGCAGAATCATTGCCTATAAGACAGCTAGGCAACTAGTCAGCTGCCTAAGTTTTCATATAAAGCCATAATGTTGGAGTTTTCACATATGCTTGGTGGACAATCTTCACTAATTTTACATCAGTAAGAGTAGAGTGTGGAGGTTGAATTAGCAGAGCTATGGCACAGCTGTACAACATTGCAATCGACACAACATAATTAGGAGACATATCAGAGTTTAAAAGTGGATAAATTGTTGGTGGGCGTCTCGCTGACTCTTCTGTGATCAGGACAGAATGTCTTTTTGGTGTATCGAGAGCTATGGTATCCTGGGTAATGTCAGCATACTACCACGTTGGATGAAACACATCCAACAGGAGTAACTGTCGACGCAATATGAAGCTGTCTGAAAGAGTAATAACCCTGATTGCATGCAAAACACACACACGCACACAGCTGCCCAAATCACTGCAGAATTAAATGTGCACCTGGCCTCTCCTTTTTCCACCAAAAGTGGTCAACTGGAGCTCCATTTGTTTGTTTGACTACAGGTCGTGTGTATGATTGATTTTGTGTGCTCCTTTTGAGGATGTTTAAATTGAAAGAAGAATTTGCTTGCCATGATTTTGAAGTACACAAAACTTACAGTCTGGTAAGGTAATGGGAATTTTATTTACAGCGACTACAGCATCAATCAATGCAAAGTATTTCTCACATTTCAAACCATATTACTTTATTTGCTTGTTTGTTAGTGTTGCAACATGATTTAATATATTAGACTGAGAATTTATCTGACATGCCTTTACCAAATATGTGAAATATTGATTGCAGCTATTTTATGTTTTATGTGGATTCTTTCCACTTTTAGAACTTATGTGTTTGTAGAACACGCTTCTATTAAATGTAATGTTATATACAGTCTCTACAAGAAAGATTTAAATTGAATGTTAAGTGAAAGGCGATGATGCCCTCTAGTGGTATGAAATACTTTCCACGTCTGCTCAAGTTATTTGCCAAACCATTCAGTTCAGTTTCTACTGAAAGGAATTCCCATCTTTACCCTCTCCGTTTACTCTCTCTTTCTCCAGGACAGCAAAGAGCCTCCGGACTGCAGACTAAGTGAATCTTTCACCTCTACTGGTTGCACACTGGGGGTACGACCTGCACAGGAGGAGAGCGCCGGTTCTCTGGGAACCTACAGTTGCCTCCTTCAATCATGGCGGCAGATGGAGAGGTCACACAGTCCGGATGATGAGTTCATGGCAAGTACCAACTAACCCTGCCCTTCATCACACCCCCTCGCATTGACATCACACCTGTGGACTCTGAAGGGTGAGTCCATCTCAATCAGCTCCTATCATTGGTCCTCCAATTTCAGAAATCTGATTCATGTGTGTAAAATGTCTGATGTTTGGGAACTTTCTCCAATCCCGGTTTAAAACAGTGGTTCTGTGGCACTTTGAGCTTGACAGTAGCCCTCAGGGTGACCTTGAACCTTATTAGCTGTACAAGTCGGTTGTTGTAGAATTAACAACAAAGACTAATCTTTTGAATTTAAAAAAACTGCTACTCTTAGATGAAACTGGTTGAAAAGAATGTATAAAACATCCTGAGTTCACGCAATGTAACCCTTGTTCCCTGAGTAGGGAACGGAGACGTTCCGGTCGGATGACGACAAATGGGGGTTTCGCTTAGAAAGCCTCTCGACTTTGAGTATTACAAAAACGAGCCAATGGCAAAGAAATGCCATGGGTCTGCGGAATTTGCATAGCGTAATCTCCGCCTTACCTTGTGGGTATAAAAGGAGGACGCGGGCAATGCAGATATGTTTCTTCGCTGAGGAGCCAAGACTGAACTCGACTGTTCCAGCGGTACAGTGCAAGTGGCAGGAAGATGGAACGTCTCCGTTCCCTACTTAGGAACAAGGGTTACATACATAACCGAGACGTTCCCTTTTGTTGTCACTTCCTAGTTCAGTTCGAATGACGACGAATGGGGTTACCAGTCTGATCACACCACCTTCACGGACGAATGGAAACCTATTTAGCACAGGAATACCAAGGTACACTGGGGAGCATATCCCAAGTTTACAGGAAATATGCAATTACTAATCCCAATCCAAATGGCGTTGCCGCGGCTGCAGATGCCATATGCCTCAGGAGCCTCTGAAATATCTTCAGTGGAACCACACTCTCTGAGCTTGATTTCCAGGCAAGTCGAGCATTGGCTGAGTGGAGAAGGCGACCGAGCTTGAAACCGAGAAAGAGATCCTCTGCCCGGGGCAAAGTTTACTGTTTTTCCAGTTGACCTGAAGGCCCAGACAAGCTCGGTGCCAGAGCACTGGGTCCCAGTGTCGCAGAACTGGTTTTGAGGGTGAGCTAGAAAAGCCAGTCGCCAAGATCAGTTCAGGATGCAAACAATCTTGACAACTTTCAGTGAAGGTGCAAGGAGACAGGGCTAGCCTGAATGGGAGAACAGCATACTGATATGCGCGTCTCCTGACAGCAAACCGTAGGTACCGGTCTCAGCTCAGAGAGAACGGACATAAGAGTAGGCGTCCTTCAGGTCAATTGCTGCAAACCAATCCTGGTGGCCACACACATTTGAAAATGTGTTTTGCCTGAAGCATCTTTGAACAGCAGCCTGTGAAGCGAGCGAGTTCAGATGTGCAGGTCCAGGGATTGGTCGTAACCCACTGGCTTCTCTGGGACAACGAAGTATGGGCTGTAAAACCTGGGACCTCATTTTGGAGGGACAGTCTCGATCGCACCCTTCACCAGTAGGGTAGCAACCTCCGCCCTCACTGATAGGGGCATAGCCACCGACCATAGTGGAGCGGACTCCCCAGAAGCGGGACTGAATCACATAGCTCGAGCCTGATGGTTCGTGCGAACCCAGTGGGACAGGTTTGGAAGCTCAGAGAGGCTCCTAATAACTGTGCCAGCAGGGTCACGCGAACCACATATGTCCCTTTCGGTGGTGTGGCGAAGCAGAATGACCGGCCCTAACGTGGATGGCATAGCGGCCCAGTGTGGGGACACGGTCAGACCGAACCCTGATAGAGGAGGCCAGGGAATGACCAGCGTCCCTTGGGGGCCTACTTTGCCAGGGGTATGACGACAGAGCGGGATGAGAGTGGTGCGGCCCGGGGGCAGCACACACTGTCATCCGAGCTCAAAGACAGAGTGGCGAGGCTCTTAAGCAGCACGCACTGTCATCCGCGCCCTCTGGGGGCGAAGAGATGGGATGCAGCTCTTTGGAGAAAGAGTTCTCCGGGGGAAGGAGTGGCCCTGCAACCACTCCCTAGAAAGACACGATTTAAAAAGACATGCCGCATGCATGCTCTTTTTTGTGAGAGAAAAACTTGCAGCAGTGCTGAAGTGCCCAGGGAGAAACAAACATGCTGTGCAGTTCAGCAGGCAGGAATATGAAACTCGCTGGAACTCGCCATCACACCAACACCGACTGGAAGCTGCTCGTCTAGAAGATTCTCGAAGAAAGTCAGAGAATAGGCTGCAAGAGTGAAGAAAACGTTTGGCTCTGAAGCGAAAACATGTCTGCATATTGCCGGCATCCTCCTTTTATACCCACAAGGTAAGGCGGAGATACACTATGCAAATTCCGGCAAGAAGTCTGGCAAATCTTTGCCATTGGTTTGTTTTGTAATACTCAAAGTCGATAAGCTTTCTAAGCGAACCCCATTCGTTGTCATTCGACGGAACTCAGAGTGACAACAAAAGAGAACTTATAATTTGTTTGTTTTGGCAGTTTCTTTTGCTTTCTTTTCAGTAAATTATTCATAAATTTATAACATATCTTGAGAGGAGTTGTGCTCATTCTTATGACAGCTCTTCAAAAGTTTAGAGTATATGAAGACTTCTGCTGTATATACATTTAAATATTTGTTGCCAGTCAATCACTGCATTTCCATTGGACATTTTACAACATTAGCACTGTTATTTTCGTTTGTTAATGTGAAGCTGCTTTGAAACAATCTAGTGTACAAAGCACTGTCTAATGTCTTGACTTGGCTTAACTTGCTGATCAAGTTTTCAACTGTGGATCATGGAATGGATCATGCAATGTTTTCAGAAAACCAAATTTGCCAGAAAGAATTATCATTAGAATGGTGCAGAAATTACACATTTAAAATAATGGTATTTAATTGCACTGGCATTTAATTTGTACAGATATTTTTCTTTAAAGCTACACTGTGTGATTTTTACTCCCTATCTAGTGGTGAAAAGGTTTGACCATCCAATGAATATTAGTTTCTGTTCCTCTCAATTCCGATTTAGTTTTAACTCCTACGGTGGCCAATGTAGTCCAAGATTAACATGGCTTCCAGTTCGACCTTATCGAACGAAGGTAAGGGTATGTCCTTCTTTGGCTAATGTACTTTCAAGATGGAGGGGCAACATGACGACCGACATTAGAACCCCTTACCTGTATGTATTTTCAATGGCATATTATAGACTCACGAGAATACTTTATTACTTGAACGAAGGAAATATACGTTAATGAGCACATATATTTTTGAAAGAGCTAAGTGTTTTAGCAAAGAATAAACAAAAAGAGTTACACATTGTAGCTTAGATGCAGTCTGTGGCTGTTTTGGTTTGTGTGACTGTTGCTTTAGTAGCTGTTTCTGAAGTTAATTCTCATTTTTTCAGTGTCTTATGTTCCCTGGAACATTCAGATTTTAATGAAATGTTGCTGTAGATGTGTAAATAGTACACATATTGTACAGATCATTGAAAAAGTAGAAATCTCCTTAAATATATTGTTTGGTCTTAACATCTGATTCAGGCTTTACATAAAGCCTAAAATTATGTAAATCTCAAACTCCTGCATGATGGGAGATGAACTATATCAATTTTGCTTGCAGCACACTGGTGATTTAAGCTGCATCTGCTCAGTGTTGTTGCCATGAGGAGAAGGAAATATGTCCAGTTACAGTTGGCTGCACAGCAACAGCTGGTTTATAATCATCAATCATTCAGCAATCAATTTGTCTGCTAAAAAGACATGATTTGACATCAAAGTTGCAATAGTCCTAAAGCTAATGCACTATGACACCAAAACACATTTGTGCTTAGGAACTTATAGTACTTGATAGGATTGGTCAAGTTTGTGGGTTTCTGCCCTTAAAAAAGATATTTTTTCTTTATGCATTGATGCATTTAATAAATGTTTACCATTAGATGACATTTATTACGTTTGTAGTTGTTATTGTTTGCCAGTGGAGGGCAGCATTGAGAGTAAAATACATCATGCCACCAATACTCAGATGTTTCTGTGTGACACCTCTGGTTTAGTAGTCCTCGTGAACATTCATCAGTCTGCGCCCATCCAAAAACACTACAGACCCATAAAATTAATCAATGTCGGCCATTTGCTTGCATGCCTCTTTAAAATGTAAAGCAAATTGAGGTTATTCTGGATGTTTGTCTCGAGAATGTTTATTTGAGGGAATAGTTCACCTAGCAACACAAGAGGTGAATGATCTATAGTAGGTGGATATTTTCAGTGAATCAGAATAACACAACATCTTTCTGGATTATCATTAAAAAAAATACATACATTTCAGTCTGTTTGTCACACAAATATATTTAAATGACAAGGTATATGGGCCATTTGTAAGATACTTTAATGGTGCTTTTTGTTGTTGTTGCCATTTTGGCTTGAGTCATCCTTATGAGAAAGCTGGTCAGGCATTTTTTTTAATCATATTTTGTGTTCCAAAGTAAGTCAAGTGAGTTTATAACAATATGAGAGTAAGTACATAATTAGTTTTCAGTTTTCATCTGTTGGTCGAACTGTTCTTTTAAAGTGAGATTGCCAGTTTAGACAGTATTGATGCCACTGCATATGTGAGCCACAACAATATATTAGTCCCCTTTTTAACTTCTATTCAGGATCATACAGTATGTAAGCATGAACCTGTGCAGAAGCTGTGTAACCACACACATGCACACACAAGCATTAATTATTTCCTGCTATCTCACACTCATGCATTTCTGCTCTTGTTAGAGCTGTCTGTTTGATGTGTGTGTCAGGAGAAATGGGAGACAAGGTTTAGGGGAAGTGCTATATTTGGAGCACAATTATTTTTCTGCTGACGTGACTCCGATGCAGATTGATTTGGGCGCTCCCAGGTGGCTTGTGGGATAGCTTTATGGGCCAGGCATAAGCAATAATGCTGGAGGACAAGACACTACAGGGCACTGAGCTGTCTTTCGAGTGAATTCATCAGTGACTTCACCCACTTTCTCTTGATCGAGCACTCTTTTATGTGCGTGTGTTCATGAGAGGAGAGAAAAAAAAATTCTGACATCATGTCACACAGATTCATTCAGAAATGCAATTATGGAAGACTCCAGGGCAGATCTCCTCAGGCTCTTAGTCAGGGGTCAGGTCGAGGTCTGTGCGTCCTAAGCCGTCGCTTTCTACTATGAATGACTGGATGATGTAAGAACCCGTCTGTCTTTGTAAAGTTTAGTCAATTGTCTTAAAGCAATATTTAATATACTGCCCCTCGTGTTGTGTGAAACCTTCATGACTTTGTTGTCAGAGAAACACAAAAGGAGAAGTTTAGCAGAATGCTGAAGCTAGTCTTTTAATGACTATGAATTACAAAAGTATAATTCACCCCCAAATTAAAATTACTCACTCTCACTGTCATTTTAATCCTGCATGCTTTTTTTTCTTTTCTTTCATTTTCTTCTTTGGAACACATTATACTTATTTTCTGAAACATTCTGAAAAGAAATTCGATTATTATTATTTTTTTTTTTTTTGAAAAATCTCTCAGTGTTGTTGTTTTTTCTCATACAATAAAATCAATGGCATATAGATATTTTATATTGGCCAATTCTGTTGATTATAAGCTCTAAAACTTAATATTAGCAGTTAATAAATAACATTTAAAGAATTAATTTATCTTTATTTGGTTTATCTCTGACACCTTTTTCTAAACAGTTTTCTCTGTCCTCCATAATAGAAGAATAATGTTATGGGTTTGAAAGACATGAGGGTCAGTAAATTATTAAAACATTCTGTGTACATTTGTGTCAGTGTTGTACCATATTTTGGGATCAAATATATTTCTCAAAGGCTTTTTCATTTTTCATGCTTTTTCACGCTTTTTCAAGCTTTTGGTGAAGGATTTTGAGACATCTCCTTTCACATTACACTTCACCTGAAAAAAATGGTAGAGGAGCCATCAGACGGAGAGTCACATATTGTGTGTGTGCAAATCATTTTGTTGGATCACTTTGTCATCAAAGCTTCCCACTTTGACTTTTAAGCTCGATTTGTGCTTAGAGACCATGTAGAATGGAGGCAGGCTGCGACTTGAGGAGGCCTACAGTAATCAGTTTCCTTCCAAATCAAAGAGCCCGCACCTGTATCCTCCTGCTGGTCGACTGTGATGTCTCCTGCAGTGGATTGGAGAACTCACTCTAATTCATTTAAAACAAAATTTACGTAACAGCTCAGAAAATCTGTCCCCACATATCCATAAACTAGCAGAGACTGCCGATTTCAGTGTACCTCCAGGAGTTGCTGTACTGCATGGCTATGAGGAGGATCTTTGTTGACATCATCGTACGCATGCCGCGGAGTTCGTTGGTGGGCGAGCAACCAATAGAGAATTGACCGTGCTGTAAAGACGCGACAAGCACTTTCACGAGAGAGTTAGCAGGCAAAATCTCACAAATACATAAGCACTTTAAATATCCCACGACCGAGAGAGGTTTGGGAGAGAAGCTCAAAATTTGTATTGGTGACAAAAATTTGAAGTTACCTCAAATTGCAAAGCCCATGCCATCTTGGGATGTCAAAAAACGACGGTTCCGACTCGCCGCTGTCCTGCGGCCACCATAATCTGACTGGGGAGACATTTATTCTGATTTAGGACCATTCACTCATGAAATATTAAAAGGCTTTCAAAAGCCTGAGAGGGGCTATGATTATTGTTGTCTCGAAAAGCTGGGTCCGATCTTTTCTGCCAAACAGAAAAGCAGTGATAATGCTAAAAGCAACATGACATGATTTTTGCTTGACATACACGCCATTTTAATCAAGTGGCGTGTTATCTCCATGCATTTTAGCTATGCGTGTATGTCTCTGCCGTTAAATGAAGCGAAACAAAGCAAAATGTAGATCTACAAATGTAGATATTTTTTTTCCCTAGGATGGGTAGGGGAAGCTCATAAATGCTATTAACCACTGTGACGGGTAGGTTTAGGTACGGGGTTGGAGTGGGTCATATATTTATATATACAGTAATGTAACGTTAAGTCAATGCGCTTCATCAACACGCTGAAAGCGATTATGCGTGTTTAAATATCGAATTGGCGTGTTATACATGCGCCACTTCATGAGTTCTAGACTGTTAAAGCAGAGGTTAGACCTGGCGCAAGCAAAGTTTACAGCGTGATTTCGCAATTTCGCATCTCCCGTGGGTGATCGCAAGGAAACGGAGAAATAATCCACTGCTCACTGCAAAGCCGGGTAAGTCTTCATTGATCAATGTTCTCATTTATTTAAATGAAATGAAAAACTTTTATTCAAGCCCCCACAAAGCCATACAATCCAGAACCACAAAGCAATAGTGAACCATCCTCTCTCGTAAAATCCTCCTCCAAATCGTGCAAAACAATCAAATTACAGGCATCCCAGCGGTGTTTCTTGCCACACGATTCCCATGATGGAACGTCGACAAACGTGCAACAATGACGTCACAAAAGATCCTCCTATAGTGCAGTTACAAAAGCAGTCATTGAACTGAGATTTACATTTCCTTTGCATTTTATTTACAATTTTTTTGCCTCGAAGACTCTGTGTAAATACAGTATTAGAGCTGCTTTGCCATTATTGGGACAATTAGTATGTCTTTACAATTAGTAGGCTTCTGTGCTGTTTCAAAAACTGAAAATATATGAGACATAGCAGAAAATTGCATTTGAAATCACTTTAACTATAACCTGCACCTAAAGATGGATTTTCAGTAGCTGTAAATAGATACATAATCTCTTTAGCTTGATACATTATTTACTTTTAAAGGCAGAACCCAATTGATGCTCTCAGTGTTTGGGGTAAAGTAAATCTTGTTCTTACAGATTCACAAAATACTTGAGCAGCTCTGTGTAGGGTGAGCAATGTAGTGGGGAGATGTTGGAGTTTATGAAACAGCTTCTCACAAATTGTAATCCTGTGAAATGATTTTAAATTCACTCTGCAGGGGTTGTGTTTTCCCTCATTCTCATTCTGTCACTGTACCAGACTTCTCTCTCGCCTTAGCTTACTTGTGATGTTCCCATTAGTGGCTAGCATCTCTCATCCTTTCTACTATGTACTAGCATTGTGAGCCATATGACTTCCCTCATTGCAGCAGTTAGCAGTAAGGAAATGTCTTTATGTAAGACCTTCAGTTATGTAAGACCTCTCCACTAAGGCTCTATCAGTGAATAGGCCCACAAAACAGAAAGGTCAGAGTGACTTGATCACATTCCTCTTCATTGAACTCGATGCTAACTTGCATTACTGCACAAGGTTTGGAATACACAGTACTGCAAACCAATACAAATGACTGTAGTAATTGTAGTTAATGTGGGAGGGCAAGCCAAAAGCTAGAGGTTCAAAATCCTGGCAGCAGTGACTTATGAACTTCCACCATTTAGCAAGTAATTTCACAAGAGGTTGATCCTGGAGGACTGTCTGTTGTGTAAGTGTCTGCTAAATGGAAGTCCCTACCATCTGCAGGGTCCTCAATGGTGTTTACAGATTTGCACTGTAGTTTACACTATGGTGTTATCTCTCTACATGGTACTTTATGCCTAAACTGTAAATATAATAAGAGCCCAGTTTCCCCTCAGTCAGTTTTTTTCCACATTGGTGAAGATCTTAAGGGAAATACAGAGCAGGTTAAACATTGACAGTCACTTTACACTTCAAAGACTGCACTGAAGCCGTATTATGGCTGTGTTTACAGAACCAGAGCATAAACAGTAAGTTTACCACACAGGCATATATTTTAATGCTGAAAGTATGCTCTCCTTGTCTGAGTTCTTGCTTCTGACCAGGTAGTGCATATGTGTCATATGACTATTTGCACTCACAGTCTATAGAATATACTTTGAAGGCGCTGCAAAAATAAAAGTAGATCCAGTGTCTTAACCCTTGGGGTCTGAGGGTTTTCTGAGGCCCCTGCGAAGGTGTTCTGACATTGCTACTGACATTTGTGCTTATTTCTATCTACTTGTGACATTTTCAATGGCCTGAAGTCGGATTACACTGTATTCAGCACAAATTCTGCTACAATAATATTTCAGCTGCATGTATGTAAAAGTTTGTAGTTTTGAGAGAATTACATTTATGTGTGAGTTTGTGAAATTGTCACTGAAGTAAGATCTATGAAACCCATACTGATTATTATCTCTCTATATAAGAATGTTGAAAATTGTATCACGCAGCCTAGAGTATTTGCTTTAAAACTATGTGAAAGTACATCCTGACGTACTCATTCAGATAAAACAATATATTGATTTAAATTTTGTAAGACTTGGTTTTGTGTAAGAAAGCTCTGTGAGAGGAGGACGTGAATCATCATGATTATTTATGTGTTTCGCAACTGAGAAAGATGAAGACCCTCCCATAATGGCCCTATCAGGTGCTATCAGACAAAAGAACGAAGGACTCAAAACCAGAAAAAAAATATAAAAAACGAACAATTTATCTTTATGGTACTGACTGCATAGCCTTTATTGGACTGACAGGAAGAACGGAAGACTCGGACCCGGCTGAACCCAAACTCTAAGACTCTAAATATGAACTAATCATTTCACTTTCCGGTACTGACAGCATAGTCTCTATGGGACAGACAGGAAGAAAGAAGACTTGAACCTGTCCCAAACTGCGAAGACTCGAAAGAGATGAACTAATCATTTCTGTTTCCATAACAGATTCAGAACCATAGACAGTAAAATGTTGCGCAATACTCATGCACGGTCAACACAACATAACGAATCAGCTCTCTGAGACAACTCTGATAGTCCGGAGTCATATTAAAGATTTGTTCAAAATGAAGAATTCGTTCATGAACAACACATCACTACTACAGTGCGTGCAGAGAACATTTACTGAAGCGATTAAGCCGTTCCTAAATATGAAACATTATTGTTACCATATTATACATATGTACGCTTAGAGCAGATATCCACAAACACAGTTTTTAACAGTAAACGGATTAAACAATATTCACCACACAAGAGTAAACACTCGATACTTAGCCTACTTTTATCATGCTGTGTTATATTATTGAAAAACATCGTGTCATACTTTATAAATTTAGCATTGAAAGGTTGCTGACCTGTCTAGTTCACATTCCCAGCATGTCCATATAGAGATACATATACATGTACGGCATTATATGTTTCATGTTTTACTCAAATCTCTATTCACAACTTTACTCAATTTAATTTCATACGTTTTATTTGGCACCAGTTTAACGAGTAGCTACAATGTCAAGTTTATACAACAATAACATGCATAGTATTATGAGTGGGACTATCTTACCTTAAAATTCTTTTCAAATTGCATTCTTCTAATTCTTCTGAGGTCAATCCAAGGTAAACAGCACAGCACTCAATGAAAAGCAGAGGAGTAAGTTACTGAAGTCTTTGATTCTTTGTTTTGAGGTGAGGAGGACGTTAACAGTTCTGCGTTCCTTCATGTGGACTATTTGCATGCCAAAGCGCTTCGTGTGCGTGTGGGCGTAGTCACATCAGAGCTAATGAGGCAGCCTTTGAGAAAATTTCGTTGCTTTCATATTACTTAAACAGAGAATATTTGTTTTTATATAAATTACATCATTTAAAAATATAGACTCCAAGCTTTGTAAAGACATACGTCTCAAGTCTGTGTGACAAACATTCGCTGAGTTACAGGACATTTTCTGTTGCTTTTCAGAATGAACTTCACATTGAGGCCTTGTTTAAACTGCATGGTTCAAACGCATGGATTTCGATTTTCTCAGATCGGATTCAGGCCTCATTCATATGTGGTAATAAATCGGATATGAATTCGGATACGTGCATTTGCGTGTGCCATGTAAGCAGACAAAATCGGATATTCCCCAGTAAATGCGAGTCGTCCGTCATTAAAAAGTGCGCGATTACAGGCGCGATGGAAGAAAGGATACACACAGTGGAGCAATGCGGAGGTTTCATGTCTTTTGAGTGTTTGGGGCGAAGAGTGCAGGCAAAAATGCAGGGTTGTTACTGAAATAAATCCGTATTTGAACACATTTCACGAAATATGAGACATTGTTTTAAGTGCTGTGGCTATAGTGCCTCTCCTTTCCTCTTTTTTTCTCCGCCGTAGAAGACCAATATTTTGATGACTTTTCAAGATATTGTGGAAAGACAAACACTGGATAATTTTAATCACATCTGTATCCATTGCATTCAGTGCTGTTTTACTTAATTTTCCGGGTCAAAACGTCTACATTTGGTAGTTTCAGCAGTGTATAGTGTAAATGCAAAAATCGGATATGGGTCAGCTTTTAAAAGATGATGTCAGCAGGTCGTCAAAAAATTGGATATAGTCAGAAAATTGGATTTGGGCATCAAGACTTGCAGTGTAAATGCAGCCTGAGAGACACAGTGACGCGCCTCTATACTGATACTTATTGCCATAGAGATCTCAGTTGCTTCTAATACCTGTTTTCTCCACAATAATCTGCAGAAGTTTACCCCTTTTAGTTTTCAGACACAGATCTCTACTTGCTTAACTGGGGCATTTGAGTGCTCTATCATAGGTCTTCTGTGTTGAAAGATCTGTCAAAACATCACATAAAATATAAGATTTTACCATCTGTTCCAACTTTTTTGTTTATCCTCTCATTCATTCATTCATTCATTCATTCATTCATTCATTCATTCATTCGTTCATTCATTCATCTTTTCCTGTTCTCATTACTTCCTCCTTTCCTTTGTCTCCATGGTGAAGTCCTGGCTGCCGGCGGGTGTTGACTGGCAGGTTGATAGCTGGCTAACGTACCTCCATTCTTCCGCATGTCTCTATGAGAGCCGAAGTAATCCCGCTGTGCTGCTGTCACACAGGGCGAGCGATATGCCGTTTCACGTTCAAATGTGCTTTGAAGGGCATATAACAATTCACCTTCAGAAATTGCATTACGGTTTTGCAATTTGTTTCAGTAGCTGTTTATTGATGAATAGGTGATTAGGTATCTAGGTCACATGTATTACATCCAATTACTGTACATGTAACAGGAAACGTTATTTAAAAAAAGATTTTGCATCGAATTTTCTGGGTGGCTGATAAAATTAAGCTTGTTCTGATTGAGGACACGCACACATAACGGTTTCTGTCTTTTTGTGTCTGTTTTATACTCTCTGCTTTGTTTTCTTTCCACCTGTATTTACCATTTAAATCATTTTCTCTTTCCAATTCACTCACATTATTTTCTCTTCAAACTAGCCACTTTAGCATCTAAACCCTAATTTAACTCAGAGCTATATTTATATTTCCCAGACTCTGCTAATCCTGGGCTTAAATTGCCCTTTAAATATATTCTTTTCTTTTATCAGTGTCATGAACACTACTGAGGCTGTGAAAGGGCAGAAGCCCTCATCAGAATTCAGCCAGAGACACCCATCAAAACTAACTACAGCTCAGCCAATCAGCTGCAAGGAGGAGGCGGAGCTTTCTATCGTCACTATGCATAATTTCTTAGGGCTTTTTTTTCTTTTTCTTAAAATCCAAAGATCTTGAAGCTATTCTGCTTGTTTTAAAAGCAAACAGCACCTGGGGTAGCAGAGTGAAGTGCGCTCAGTCAGGTTCCTTCCTCTGGGTCTCCTCTCTACATCATGAGAAGTCTGGTAATTCCTGAAGAGAGGAGCCACTGATGGGAGAAGACCTGCTCTTGCCCACAGTTGAATAATTTAAGACGGAGCTCCTGGAGCTGAGTGAAGTAAGTGTGAGTCTGAGGAAACAGAGTAGGAGGAGTGAGTGGGAGAAAGAAAGACATCTAAATAAATGAAAGAAGAATATCTAAAGAGTCAGTTACGCCATGAGGAAAGACCGAGAGGGCTCTTTTTTCTCTCTTTGCCTAAAAGGAGAAAGACAGAGAAGGTGTGGTTGAGAGAGAGAGAGAGAGAGTTTTTTCTTCTTCTCACAGGAAGGAGGTGTGACTGCACTGAAGGGGACTGCTCTCAGTGTGTCAGTGGAACTGAACGAGAGAGGATTATTCTACTGCATTGCCGAAAGCCTAAGCTGACAGAGGAAGCTAGAGTGAGCAGCTCAAGCGCACACATTTATTCCTGTCTGACACACAAAACATCAGCCTGCATGGCATAACCTCTTGTTGACTGAGGAACACAGGAGGGAATAGTTGGTAGTGTGACTCAGATAGGGCGAAGTGGGGCTGTTTCCATCCTCAGCATCACCATGTCCTCCAATGAGTTGAGTGCTCCGGAATCGGACCCCTGCATTCGTACCTTTAAGGAGCACATGCATTTGGAACTGGAGCCTCCGCGACTGGGTACTGGCAGCAAGCGCATCACCTCCCCCAAAATATCTCCCCGCAGCTCCCCGCGCCTCTTCCGCAAGCTCATGGTCAACAAGGGCGGCCGCCACGCCGATTGTCACCGTCGCACACACCTGGTAAGCCTGTCTGGGGTATGAAGGGGAAGAGTGACGGGTTGTGCGAGGAAGTATGAATGGGAGGGTTGTAGTATTATGCTGTTTTGAGTTTTTTTTATGAATGACAGTGAATTAGTTTGGGTAAATGTTATTATGGGTCAGTGGAGTGTGATGTCACTGCAGGTATGATATTGTATTTCTTTGACCAAAAATAGATCTTAGTGACAAATTAAACTAGTGAATGATGTTGGATGTATCAACTGCAAACCAGAGAAGCTGAAACAGGGTGATTCTGTCAATGTGACATGACATATTGTGATGCTCTCTTTGGTCTCTTTAAGTGGAACCGGTCGCAGTCTCCTTTTAGGAATGAGTTAAGACTGTTTACCCTTTCTCTGCAAACTACTATACAGATTTTCAAGCAATTTATGTTAAAATTCTATTGGTTATTTCACTGTTAGCAATGTCAACATCATTGCCGAAACATGGTCAAACACAAAGTATTTCAAATTATGTGCATTTCTTAGTCATATTTATTTACATATTTTCCATAACATATAAATGTGTATATGTGTAATGTTGAATTATTTTTTATAATTGTTTGTATATGTAGCATTAAACTAGATTTATGTATATAATATAATGTGATATTACTACTGTTAACTATATTTTCTAGTAATTTTTTTCTACTACTCGCGATTGATGTTGATACAAAATAAACACTCCTCAAAATAAAATCTTTATTATTTGATACATTAATTTATAAAATGAGTTCCTTTTCTCATTGTTTCCCATAAAATATGTCCGCTCAAAGCATCGTCTTTAAATGAAGGTTTTACGTCACTCAAAATAATAACATAGCAAGAGTCATATCTACTCTTATCACTTACTGTAACAAAATGAAAGCTTTGTGTCGTGAGATGCTTCCTGTCCATTGAAGAGATTGGATCAGTGCTAGGAGGATGTGGGCAGGATATGATGTGACATGGAAGGTTTTTATCCTTTAGTAAATAGAACATTTGTCATTCTGTCTAGACTCTTGCTATGGTTATGTTATAAAACAATGGAACTGGGACATTTTTTACGAGTTCAACAGAAAAATAGAGGCTGCTTGAATGAATATTTAAGTTTTATGTTCTAGAATGCAAGGTAATTGGTTTTGTTTGCGAGTTTTTCGTTATATTTGCGATGTATGTGGATTGGGCCATGCTACTTGTTTGATTGTTTAGAATTTAAAGCCGTATGATGTGTTTTTCTTGGAATAGAGCCTTGGATATTTGCCACACATGTGCCTCTATGGTACCTGTTTCACATTCATTCTGTTAAAATGCCTTCTTCTGCTTAGTTAGCAGACAGTGTGTTTAATGTTTAATGTGTTAGGTACAATACACACTGTGACTGTATTACACCGTGAAACATGTCACACAGCCACCAGCACCTATGCATTACTCATCCAGACAGCCATTAGACACAGACAGAAGAGTGTTTAATAGGGGGAGTTTAATGGTGCAGACTGCAATAACTGCAGTGATTTGTACAATTATAGTGTCAGACTTTTAGCACCAATCTGCTGCGCACCAATCTGCATGACATCAACCATTCATAAAATGACCCACAAATGGAACCAGAGTGATCAGAAATGTCATATCTGGTCTCTAAAGAAATGCTCCTAGAGCCTTGAGTTATGGTTGTCATCCATTCTACCTGTCTTAATCTGACAGATTCAAACTTGTGTATAGAGAAGTGGTTATCATGAACATTTCAGATGCAAACTGAATGTCCTCAGATTATCAGGTCGAAACTTTTGCGACTCATCGAACGTCTTATCGCAGTTGTGCATTGCGTAACCAGGGGTTTCACATTTTGTGCAACAGAGCATCCACGTTATTGTGAGTGGAGGCTTGTGTCAGAGTTCTTTTTCTGTTTTGGTCGTTGCTGTGTTAGGTAACACACACTGGGAATGGAGGGAGGGGGCAGGATTGTCTTGAGGGAGTGAGGTGGTGCATGAACATGGAATGGAGGTGGAGAGAAGACAAGTGCAGTGGTGTGGAAAATGCTGAAGAGAGCCTCATCCCTTCATGATAAATGATGTTCAAGGAGAAAATGGAAGGATAATCTCTGATTAACCTTAGGTGTTTTTTTGTTCATTTTAGCTTCTCTATCATATACATATATATTTGAAAGTGACAGGAATTATTGGGAGATGTTGCATGTCAGACTCAAACCCACTCAATGTCTTTAGTGTGTGACATAACTGCTGTGCCATGTCTCTGACACAAATGTTTACCTTGAATTAAGAAGGGCATATAATATCCATAACCTAGGTGTGACGAGCAATGAGCGCTTTCAATATCGTCCATGCTAACCTAAGTTTCAGTCCCAATCAGCTGCGACAAGTGACATTTTGTTTGAGCACTTTATTTTGTTTTTTGATCAGCTGGGTTGTCCCACCCACAAATTAGAATCATCTCGGGTTACAAATGCAACCATTGTTCCTGGAGAAGTGAAACGAGACACTGCGTCCTAGGACGCTTTGGGGACTGTCTCCAGCGTGACCAGTTTCTGAAGTAAGTGTCTAAACACAACAATAACATTGGCCAGCGACAGCCTATGATGTCACTACCAGTGTGACCAGAGTATAAAAGGGAGCCTTTAAAACACGTCAATAACTTCTTTGGTCTGAAGGAGACGTTGCCAGGCATACCTGAAGCATGACAATGCGACGCAGTGTCTTGTTCCCCTTTTCAGGGAACCATGGTTACACTCATTACCCGAGACGATCCCTTTCAAATGGGAACTCGCAATGCATCCTAGGGTGGCTTGGTGGAACAAATACCCACTCTGCCATGCTGAAGGAATGAATGCTGTAACAGCTGACAGAAAGTCAATGACTCCACAGAGCTAGATCCAGAGTCACAATTCCCCATCCTAGATGGTACGCACAAGCGGCTGTTGTGACTATTCCCTATGGCCTAAAACCCAGGCTACATACCTTACGGGCAGAGCTCAGAGCCTGGTATTTTTCTGAAAAACTTAAAGGGAATATGGCCAAGGACAAGGAATATCCTATATGTCACTTCAGGGGACACTGTACCCCTGACAAGTGAAGGTCTCAGTAAAACCTCTCTCAAATGAGAGGAGACCTAGCAACTCTTTAAATATTATGAAGGAGAGCCAATGACTTGATATAGTAGCTCTAAGAATGGAGGCCTCAGCAAGACAACTCCTAAAATGAGAGGAGGCCTAACTAGCTCTACGCTCAAAGATCACCTCACCAAAGACTTGAACTTTCTGTTATGTTGAGTTCTGGGGAATGGAGGTCTTAAAGCTACAATACCTAATATTTTGCCGCTAGAGGGCGCTACATTCAAAACAACAACGGCTTTGCTTGATGACGACGTGGAGGAACGCGGAATGATGGGAACTGTTGTTTTCAACTCCACCGTGGCATAAATCAGTCAGACGGGGAATCGAAAATTAGTGGATGAGGTAAAGTTCGATTTCTATCAATTTTGCGTTTAACGAAATGCTTGTTTTTCATTAAACTATCATAACCGCAAGAAAAGTAAGATTTAAAAGTAAATCAGTTATCATAGATGTTGCTGTACGAGTCACTGGACGAAGCTATGGTGGAGAGGGTTTGAAGTCAAATCGTTGCTAATGAATCCTGACTTCGCCCTATGCTGCAATATGCATTTAGTTTTGCATTAATTTACAGAAATCAGCTGCTCGAATGACAATTGCTGATGTTATTAGATTTTTCAGGTGAGATTCTCATTCAGTTAATGGATGCTCTGAGGTAAAGTTTTCAGACTGCAGACTCAGCAACAATTGTATTTAATTGTACAGTACAATCATAACATAGAACAGACATTACCTTCATTTCATGTCATTAAACATATTGCTGGCCATACACTGATGAGAAAGTGCGCGTCCGGAGTGCTGATACCTGGTGTTGATAGACGTGGTGCGGCGTTTATGAGACTTGTCTTTGTCGACAGAACCAGGTGCAATCGCTGAAGAATAATTGTGCTCCATTTCATAACAAATGCGCGAAACAAGCTGACGTTTGTTGCTTGATAGAAACTAACACACAACTACAACTTCCGCATTTGTCCAGGACTGACACGTAGTACGAGGCGGAAACCGAGGGTATGACAGATTGACTGCCGAGCTCCCAGCTCACCCCTGCTCACACGCCCCGTTTCCTTAGTTAAAATATACATTTTCTCAGCGATTTAAACATTGTTTGATACATTTGGAATATTGTAAGTTATCATCTTGTCTAAATATAGAACACTGGCCTTGTGATTTTGGGATATTTTAATGCAAAAATCTTAGGTATTCCACCTTTAAGGCCATTGCACACCGAGTCCGAAATTCGCATCCGAAATTTTCGCACGTTAAAAAAAAAATTCGACCTCACGTTATGTCAATCATGCTTGCACACCGCCTCCGAAACTTTCGTCCGTCATAAAATTAATCGGATCGGGTTCGATTTTCTGCGTTTTTCGCATCCAGAGCCAGCATTTTGAGAGGTCTTTTGACAATTCAGGGCCGGGGGGAGCTCGTCCTCAAATCATTGCACATTTGCGCCGTGCTTTCAGTTTCGGTTTTCAGTTCGATCAAGTGTTTATGTTCTCTTCTCTATATTGGATTATGAAATTAATAAACCTCCCCTTTCAATCAGATTAAAATTTAGGATTGAATAAGATGTGATTGAGCAGCCAATTCGATTACTAATGTATTATTTGGGCACAATATATCACAGCCTAGTTGTTTTGTCTGCCCAGGGCTTCGACCGGGCCGCGCACGGGGGTGTGTGTGTGTCCATACCTTAGTCATACTGCCAGATCTCCGCTCAGAATCGATTGGTTCACGGAAATTGGTGGTAGCAAAGCATCAAACTGTCCCACTGACATTCTGAAGTAAATTTTGAATCGCTAGGGATAAATTTCCAACTCCTTGATAAGGAGGTGAAACTCTCCTTCCTCTCGGCGCAATTTCAGGATTGGATGGACATAATATTTTCTCTTTCTTTTCTTTTCAATAAGAGAGAGGGCAACAAAATCATCCTCACTGCTTGACGAATCCATTTGGTATTTTTGCGTTTTTTCCTGCAAATGTTTAATAAATACGCATCGGACTCGGTGTGCAAGGTTTCTATGCGTGACGAATTTTCAGGCTGACGAACACGAAAAACGCATCCGAAAATTTCGTACTCAGTGTGCAATGGCCTTGCAAAACTAACAATGTTCCCTAAGGGTGGTTTCGCCAAGGAGGCTCACAGAGAATTATTCGACCCAGCGTAGAATGGAGGCCTCAGCTATTTTTAACAAATTTTGACTGCATTGTTTTAAAGTGAAGAAGAGAAATTTAAAAAGTTTGAAAGTTAAAAAGCATTATAAACACAGTTTTATGGAATTAAATTCAAATTCCACCTCATGAACTAAAAAGGAGCCAATTCTTTCATTCTGAATTTTGCCCAAGTCTGCTGATTGTTGTCTAGTTTTACTTGCATGAAGTCACAGTGAAAGAACATTCTGAATTTAATGAAGGTTAGACAATGTTCTTCAGGTTTTTAATATAAATCCGAAGTGCACATTTAAAACATGGAGGAACTTGCAAGGCGTATGTTACTAAATATATAACGATAACATTCCCTCAGCTGTATCTAAAAAGAGAAAAATCAACATCCTTCCCTTTTTTCAGACTAATCTGCTTTCTTCTTCATCTAATGAGATATTCTTTCATTCCGCCTCCCCAGGGCCTAATATTTGGATCTGTTCCCTCTCTCTGTGGGAGACATTATACTGCATTAGCATACATAAACATCCGAATAATCTTTAAAAAGTTTGGTACGCTCTATTAAAAGTTAAGCAAACAACTCCTTTCCGTTACTGTGGCTTTGGTGCAAAACCAAGTGTGAAAGACTTTTATTCAAATAGAATGTTTGGCAAACGCAAATGTCTCAGCATCACTTCAAACCTGGGTCAGTGTTTGTTCGAGGAACTCTGATTATAAACTTACGGATGTATTTAAAGATACTTTATTTGGACAAATCATTGACTTGCATTTTTAAATGGGCTAATTATGTTGGCGTGTCTTGTATTTTTTTTGTTTTGTAAACTGGCTCTCCTGTCCCCAGACAGTTTGGAAATGCTTGCTTACTCTGTGTTGTGCAGCTTGTAAGTGTTTATGCTCCTCTGCCTTGGATTCATCAGGCCACTGGACTGGAATGGTTGATATTCAGAAGAGTGAGAGAAGAAGAGAGATTCGTGCATGCATCAAAGTGCACTCATACACGTGCAGATCCTCCTACATATTTGCTTTCTTTAATGTGACAGGCCTGAATTAGATGCCATGGGGTCAACATCTCAGCTCTTGTCACATATCAAGAGTTTGAGACTTTTTTGTGAATTCAGTGTTGGTTTGTTATGAAAGCACAATGCAAGCAATATTCAGAGTTAAAGGGCGGGTTTACTGCTCTCTTTCTTTGCATGATTGTGTTTATGGGGTGCAATATAACATGTATCCGTGGTTTTACTTTTTTTAAAAGTCTTATTTTTCATAAATTTCACCTTTATTGTCAGCCGCGCTCTCCTCTGTCCCCTGCACGAGCGGATGACTTCCTGAGTCTATGAAAACACTCCCTCAGAATGACGTTGTGAGCTCAGATTGGTTCGTTTGGGCCGGTGTGTTGTGATTGGCTAAACTGTCGCTCACGTTGTCCGGAAGATTAACGCCCATTACCTTTACGGGCGAAACGGGCGGGCATGCCAAATGTGGATAACATAGACGGTGGATACACGTAAATAATGATGTGGAGACTGCAGTATCAGTGAGGCAGAATCAGACCGAGAAAGCCGCGATGAATCGAGTCAAGCAGAACCTCACCACACACGGCTCATAATAAAGGTTTCTGAATGATAATTTGCTTCATTTTTTAACTTAATACACGTTTGTTTTACACAATAGTATCTGACTGGCAACGATAGCAACTGACTGGCTAACTAATGTTAAACACAAACAGCGTTTGCAGGTTTACGTTCTTGATCAAATCGAAAATAAAGTCATAAAGCATATATATATGAAAAATACATTTACAACATTAGTACTTATACAAAATTCAGGTCCATTATGTTTGTACGCGTTTGCCGTAGACACAAAATAGCCTAACTAGTAGCAGCTAGCCCATAAAGCCTACAAAGCAAGCGCTGGCATTTGAAATAAAAAAAACAAACAAAACCAAACGCTCCGTCGGTAATTATACATGCAAATACATTTAAAATGATGAAGTCTTAGCCTACTTACAGTGTGGCCCAACAACTGCTGACTTTTAACTGCTGGTTTTAAAGTTGGATCTGCTTCATGATTCCAGAAACAGTTTCTTGTTTACGTTAATCCGGTTGAACTCGTGGAGATTCTGGAAGCTGTCTCTCGTAAATGCGCAGCACAGAGAGCTAGATTACCATCGTCACTTTCAGGAATATAATCAAACACAAATTGTATCCATTGTTGTCGAAGTATAGTGTCCGTGGGAAGCCCGAAACACAGAAGACCTGACATCTGCGTGAACACAACTCACTCGACGCATGCCCTTTCCTGCATATTCCGGAGGGAGTGGTTGATGCAAATGTGTGGGTTAGTGACGTACCATAACCCAGCTGTAGTCCAAATCCAGTCGTTTTTGTAGGCAATTATACTTCCTGGTTTATAAAAGACGATATCTCTGCTTACACTGAACTTTCAGCGCTGCAACTTTGCAGATACTGTTCATGCACCAACAGCAACATTACACACTATTTAAAATCAAAAATGTGAGACAGGAAAAAAACCCCCCTTTAACTCATTTTGGGGGCCGTGTACTGTAATGCAGTGTTGTTTGACATACATAACTTGTCATTACAGTGTCATCATTTAAGGATGTTCAGAAATGCAATCCCTCTCTCTCCATTTCTTCTCTATTATTTATATATTTCATATGATACTAAAATAAAAAAAATAATAAAAGCATCAGTGTGTTAGTACTGATGAAGCATGGCCATTTCTATGTATTTTAATTTATTATAATACTTTTCAAAATATTCTCTTGGTTAAGTCATTGTTACATTTTCTAATAAAGATCAGCACTATTTTATATGATATTATCAGTAGACCTTTTTTAAGCAAAAGGTATTTGTCAGTTTAGGGGATATTGCAAAAGCTGTAAGCTGCAGTCAGTCTAGATTTGACTCATTTCATTCCCAATCAAACACATGCAAATCACATTTATTAAAAACAGAAGGGCTAGAGTACAGTCATATCCTGTTGTCTGTTTTATTGTTTCTTAATAAACGGTGAGCTTTACGAGTAAGTGCATAGCATTAGCACCATGCTGGTTTAATGTTTTGTGCAATATATTAGGCATAGGGGACATGAACATGTAGAGATATACTGATACTAGTCATGTTGACTGCTTGCTATCAGACACAAGGGAGGGGGTGGTGTGGTCTTTTATATCAAGGTGCTGAGTAACAGGATAAAACAGAAGTAGCATACAGCCATACTCTTGTCAGACACATACAAGGCCAAATGCCTATTGCTTTTTGAACCAAACTGACAGTTTACTAGTTGCATGATCCCTCCTCAGGTTAGCTACAATTAAGAACACAAGAAGAACAGACATTTGGTTCAGGCATCTCTTCCTCTGATGCGATTGAACTTGCAAGATTTGGGTTTAGATGTCAAGATAACTTGCTGGTAAACAAATTTACCAGCAGCTTTACCAGAGCTGATTAATTGCTGCAGATGCATTAGATTGAACTAGTGATTTCTGTTCTCACATGCTTTATTGCAATCATTAATGCTAATGCAGACATACAAACTCATATGCCCTTTGTTAGCCTGTCGAGTACATTTAGTTAAAGTCTAAAAAGGTGATACAGTGTGTGTGTTAAACTCTATGCTTGTGATCTCATCAGCTTCATGATTCATAGTAACAAGATAAAGATTCACGTGCCCTATCTTGCACCTGCGCGAATTCACTTTGTATACGACGCATGTATGATTTGTATTTTGCACACGTGCAAAGTGGACTTTTTTTTTCAAACTAAGGAATGAAAATCCCCTTAAAAATAAAGTGTAACCTGAAATTCATTTAGTTATTTATTGTAATTACACCTTTTGAACCCCACTGTATTAATTTGCAAAGACTACAATGTTGTGGTAACATTGTAATAATAACTGCACTGTATGTGACCTTTTGACTTGCCGGTTGTTGTTAATGCACCGGCTCTCAGTACATTTTCAGGCTGTTAGAGTCACTTTTTGCCAGTGAGTTAATCAGTCTCCAGGGCTAAAGTATCTGGAACACAGTTGTTCTCCTGGAAGCAGATTCACTCAGCTGGATTTATGGCTGCAGTCATCATCTACTCCATAATTATGTACTCTATCTTTTACAAAACTCCTGGTCACGGCCCACATACTTAATAAAGTGAACACTAAAGGGACTACAGTTGCAGTTTAGGGTATGAGAAGCTAAGTTTCACAATTGATGCCATCAAACTGACCAAATCTTTAAACAGCTGTAAATTGACCTGCAAAAATACTGTCTTTTGCTTCTCTCTTACAATGAAGTCTTATATGAAGTCGTTTCAAAGGGTTGCAAATATTACACACACTACACACCACTTTATTAGGTGCACCTTGCCAGTACCTGGTTGCAATCTTTGGACCCAGGTTGCCTTTAGAAAGGCATTAATTCCTCATGACACAGATTCAAATTGGTACTGTAGCGTATCTTGACTGTGTCAGGATGACTCATTCAATTCTACATTCTGAAAATTCTTGCATGCGAATGTTTACAACTGTGGGTTTGGGCCTCAAAGAGATCAGGATCTACTTAACACCTCCTTTCTGCGAGAAAGAAATGCCAGGTCATCAAAGAGAAAGCTCACTCCAAGACGCACACACACAAACAGACATTCCTTTATGTAAATATAGTTTGACTAATTCTGGAAAGAATACAATATATTCCTGTATATCTTTGTGTTTCCTTTTGTGTACCAAGCCTCGTTATGATGTTATAAGTGCTCATACTGTATCACACCCTGAGAGTAAATATCTACCTTTATACTTTGCCAAACAACGTTATTGGTAACAAATTAAACCTATCGGTTAGCCCTGGCTGAATATTTGTATTAGGTTACGATAAAATGTATTTTACTATGCTGTACCATCTTTGGAGTGATTCTGACCATATTCTGATGCAGTCATAAACCATGCAAATTAGGCTATCAGAAGAGACAAAGAAATTCTTCCGCCAAAGTTTTGTTGAATGTCACTGGCCAATTTCGCTCCAAATAGGCGTGGACCCAGTCTCCCTTCTAAAGAACGAGGACCAGAGTTCATCTTTGCTTTTTGTCTTTTGTCCAGCCTGGTCTCATTGCTAATACGTAGGTATTTTACGTTTTTGCAAAGATAGAAAACGTACTTTTTCAGTACGTTTTGATAGATGCTGAAACGTATAATATGGACGTATCTGCAACATTTATACGTAACATTATTACGTATTTACAGCTAAAAAACGTAAACTGTTTACATATATTCTATATCATAAAGATATCTGTATAATTTCCCTTTTACCATTTTATAGATAAATGTAAGTATCCGTAACCCTAATCCCAAACCTAAACATACCCATTTTATACATAATATAAAAAAAGGATAAAACGGTGTTGGGAAATGGCAATTTTATTAACAATATAACGTTAGCATTAAAATCTATTATGAGCCACCAATCCTACTCCTACCCCTAAACCTACCCATAACAATTCCTTAAAACTAACATATAACAAACTACAATTATAAAGAAAAACATAACTAACAAACAAGTATAATCACAATAATTTATTTATTGTGAAAATGTTAAAACCAATACCAAAAGCTATTCACATGATGATGTGTTGCAGTCGCAGTCTTCTCTGGCAGTATTGTAATAGTTTTGTATGAAGTACAGAGCAGAAATGAAATTATAATCAATGAAAATGTTAATCCGGCTTCGGTTCACGCTTCTCCATTTCAAATGATTAACCAACTTGTCTCACAATCCTTCATGTCGTAATCTGTGACGAAGCAGGGAAGAGCCAATGAACGTTTGATATCACTGCCGTAAAATATGACGTATCGCTTCTCAAGGGCGCATTTTTTGAATTTGAATTCATAACCAGCCCCGCGTTTGACATGTACAGTCGCTGCTGAGAATGGAGGAGACAGAAGATCACGACAGGATAAGAGGCTGAATTAGGAGTTGTTTCTTGCATACAACTATGGATTCTAAATATTTGGATTACATCAACCTAATAAAATTGATGTCTTTTGTGAATTTTGTTGTGTTTTATAGGAGAAAACGCTTTATGTGTCTCAAGGTAAATAAACTATTACAAAACGGTTAAACGAGTAACGTTAAAGAATGTATTTTTAAGGTTTTATATTGTATTGTTTAACACCATGCAGGCGAAACGAGCAAAATGTTAATATTTATGAGTATTATATCAATAAATGCGACTATAAAACTTAATTAATAAGACCGTTGAATGCAATAGGGTCAAAACATAATGCTATCAATATTAATATGAATAAATTGTGCATACATCATACGTACAAATGTGTACATCGGTGGAATTTGTTCATACGTAAATAAATGGCGTTTTTGTGCTGTCAATACGTAAATATTTTACGTTTTAATACTGTAAATACGTCTGTATTATACATTTCTGCGCATATAAAACGTAATTATACATACGTATGATATAAACGACACTTTACGTACAAATGCATACGTATTCTCATGAGATCACGTTGCTTTTGTCTTACCTTTAGCTTCTTGTCTTTGTTTTGCGTTTTATTCAGTCTTTTATTTTACTCTAGCTCGCTTGCTTTTTCGTGTTTGGTGACAGTCCGACTCTCCAAGAGAAACAGATTCTTCCTTATAGCTTTCAAGAAAACTTACTTTCAAGTAGTTTGAATTTACTCGTGAATGATACGAACTCCAGAAGAACCAAAAAAACGGTCCTCTGCACATCGGAAAGAACCACGGACACACAACCACAGACGCTCACTCACTGCAGCCTTGTTCAGCTACATAAGAGAACCATATTTGCAAGTATTTGTTTTTTTGAGCTTTTAAAGCGTTAAAGATTTGTTTATACAATAACAGTAATTTACAATCATATGCATAATTGTTACTTTTTGCAGTGCAGGCAGGGTTTAAAACTGCATTAAACATTCATGATTATCATTGCCAGCCCCCATCACCCTTTTATTTTGCTGTCTGCTAGATCTTTAATCAATCAACATGTCTCCGACTGCAAGTAAACACTTGTGACATTTGTTGTTTTTTTTTTGTCCCGAAACTGCGATTAGGATATCAAAGAGGGCTTAGCAAGCTGGACAGCAAGAGGCTGTGAATAGCTTTGCAGGAAGAGCTAATTTAATGACTGACGTTAATAATGCTGATGTCATGCATGCCCTGAAATGATAATCTTTCAGTGGCTACATGGATTGTATGAGATTAAAGCAAATATATAATATTTTGATGCTAGGATTATGGAGTCCATTATGTTGCAAACACATTTTTTATATTATAATTTTTTCTTGAACAGTAGATGCCACATATTTCCTGTAAAATAGTGTATATATATATATATATATATATATATATATATCTTTTTTTTTAGTTCGGAATAATACATTTAGTTCGGAATAATACATTAAAAATTTTACATTTATTTTAATGTATTTATTTGATACATTTTTGTTTTATTTGAACATTAATTTGATTTCTGAAATGGGACAAGACACCACAAACTTAATTTACAAACATCTTCTGGTTGCATATACAAATCATTCAGAGAAATGCATGAGTACAAAAATAAATACTTGTACACACATGTACACACACAGCATACTGTATACAAACAAATCTACAAATCATCTCAATAAAGAGATTTTTCCTCTTCTCCTAGGCTTTCTTAATACAGTTGGCTAATTTATATGTTTCATATGTGAACAACCATCTCAATCTTTGACTATCATCCATATTTACCAAATCAATTTATCTTAGAAAAAAAAATCGCATTGTTCACAATAAAATGGACCGTAGAAAACAAAATGGAACTTATTTTCTATCATTCAAACAACACATCAGATTAATTTTTCAGGGAGCCGCTTATCAAATAAATACAGCCTTTGTGAGCATAAGAGACTTCTTTAAAAATAATTAAAAAGTCTTAATTATTTCATCCCAGGCTCATTGGGAAAACATACCTTTGTACGTTTGATATTGCATGTTCATAAATTGATATGTTGGATTATACACTTTTCATGATACTTTAACTAAAAAGTTGTAAATGAGTGTTGCTAAGTGTGTTCAGATTTATCTGGCAATATTTTATTATGTTGGCTGTTGTAAGTATCCGGTGAATATCCGGTGAGTGGTGCTAAGAGGTCAATGCTCTGAACCACATACCCGAAAGCAAATGTGGAATAAAAACACATTTAAAAACCATGACATATTGGCTTGCTTCGACAAGTCTTTGAGCTCTTTTATCATAGCAAGTTTGCTATGCCAGAAAAGCTACATGAGCTTGTGATGCAAACATGAGAATTTATTAGTTTACAAATGATGTACTATGCTAAAAGTTTTGAGGTCATAACATAGCATTGTGCAAGGAACCACATGGGTGAAAAGAAAAACAAATGTTGCTGTTTCACTGGCTCAAATGTTCATTTCAGCTGGAAACTGTAGTGTTTTGTATGCATTGGTATGTTTTAGTGGCACATTTTTTCAATGAGCCTATTGATTCATTTAGTTATAAAACATGACGAGATTGCACAAGAAATATCATCTCTGAATGTGGTTGTCTTGAAAAATACAGGTTAGTGGAGAGTTGCCCTCGCAATGTATTTTGGGACCATTGCAGCTTTTGCCATTGGTTTTGTCATGAATAAACCAAAAGCCAAATGCACTGACTACCCTAATTGTCTCCGTTGTTTGACTGTGTTATGTTGAAAAGCCTTAACGGACTTGCCCTACATGTGTGTTTGTGTACCAGCGGGACACATTAACTAATGGTCTGCTCTAATTTAAAGCATACTTGAGACATCACGGCGCCGTTTACTCTTTCTATTCTGAAGTTCAAGCAAACACGTCTCTCTCTTCTCTCTCTTTCTCCATTAATCAAGATCTCCCAGCCAGTAATTTATGACATTAATTATTGCACACTTTTCTTATCTTCTCCATGCAGAACTATGTGCAAAAATGTAAGGATGAATGTTAGGAATGAATGTAAGGATCATTAGGAATGTTAGCTTTCTCCAGAAAGAATGCATTACATTGATCAAAGGTGACAGTAAAGATTTGTGCATTGTTACAAAAATACTAGTTCAAATAAATGCTCTTCTTTTGAACTTTCTCATTAATCAAATAATCCTGAATATAATATAATATTCATAACATTGATAATAAGAAATATTAATTGAGCGCCATTGTGTGACACCGAATTCAGCTTTTCCATCACAGGAATAACATTACATTTTAAAATATACCTTATCTTTTGAATGGTAGTTTATCATAGACCTCCTTGGTTTTGCAATTAAAAATATGACTTGCAAAGAGACTGTATGTTGCATATTTTTTGTCCTTGCATTTCCAGAATGGCAGGTGGACTTTGAGTCATTGGATCATCTGTAACACCAAGATCAGTTTGTCATCCTCTCCAGATTGCCGAACTGAATTCCAAGAGATTTATTTGGGGCTTTATCTGGTGTTTGATTCAAAAGCGGTCTCTAAATATGAGCATGTATCCTTTTATTGAATATATGTTCTCTTTTAATCACTACAGAGTATAGCACAGGGTCCGGTGCAGTTTTCCAGTGCTTCATTTGTGCCTGTGAGATCCAATTTTGCTTCTTAAGAAAGTCCACCCACTTTCTCAAGAAACTTATAGTGCTCATTAGTGGCCTCTTCATTATGGAGTTCCTACTGAACATATACACACCACAGGTGACCACTCTCCTACACACTGTACTCCCAAATCACAACTATAATTAGAGCAGGGAGCTGGATTTAGTTTTGTCGTTTAACTCACTTTCATTCTCTGTGCCCAGCACAGCGTAGACATGAAACACTCTTGTGGGAATATGTTTCTTCCTTTGTGAAACTGAAAGTTTAGATTTGTCTAGTAAACCCCATCTGATACGTGCTTAAAAGAGAACACTAGAAGAGCTTGTGCAGCTGAAATGTGTTGCTGTGGTAATTTCTTAAAAAAATATTTTTAAGTTTTACACAAAGAGATTAATGGCACTGTAAAATAAACTGTAAATTTTACAGTAAAAAACGGCAGCTGTGGTTGCCAGAACTTTACCGTTAAAAATATCGAAGGAACGTTAATGGTTTTACAGACTTAACTTAAAATTTACAGTAATAAACTGTATTTTATTTTCTGATAAAATGTTGATTTACCAACTTATTGACGATATCGATATATGTTTTAGACCATTGTAATACACTGACAGCTAACAATCATCACAGTAGTTATGAGAGTTACATGAGCAATCACAGCTATCACAAGTGAATACTATATATAAAGCAACACTTATTTAAAGAAGCTGCACAGTGTCATTCACACAAACATTAAGCACTATCATGGTAACACACATTAATTAAAAAAATGCAATAAACATTAATTTAACAACATTAAATGTAACATGAAACCCTAATGTACATAACTGATCAATAAAAAATACAACTGATGAGGAACCATAGTTATTTCAACAAAAATACATAAAATGAGAAGTGTCACACAGGGAATTGTGGGAATGTCAATTTATGGTTTTTCACTGTAAATTATACATTGGGAAAATAGGATTCAAAATATGGAGTGACAGGTCTGTCAGAAATATTTTTAATGTTTTTGAAAGAAGTCTCTATGCTCACCAAGGCCACATTTAATGGGTAAATACAGTAATATTGTGATATATATCTTCTATAACAAACGCCACGGTGCAATCTAAACATCTCCATTCTCCAGCGCAGCCATTCTTTGCTGTAAACAAATTTTACACAAGCGCTCTTTGGTGATGTAGATGATTACGTTACTGTTGATCATCATCTGTCCATCATCGTTTTATGTATTTTACGTAAAGCCCGCCCTGGCAACTTGATTGGTCCGAACAGCTTTGGGGTCGTGCATAATTGCTTCACAACGGATCAAGTCCAGAGCCAAACTTCCCACCCTCAAATTTTGTGGACAGGGATAAGTTCATCTGGCATCCAGGCTACCAGTCTTCGGTATGCATTGATATAATTTTAATATGCTGATTTGTCACTCAAGAAAACATATCTTTTATTATGAATGTTAAATACAGTTTTTCTGCTTAATGTTTTTGTGTAAACAATGATGCGTTTCTTTTTTTCAAGATACAGTACTTTGATGAATAGAAAGCTCTAAAGAACAGTATTTATTTTAATATTTCATTTGTTTAGAATCTTTTGTAACATTATAGAAATGTCTATACTGTCACTTTATCACTTTTATCAATTAAATGCATCCTGGCTGAATAAAACTTTTTTTCCCACCTCAAATTTTTAAATGTAGTGTACATTGAGCAATTTGTCCCTCATCGGTGGTGCCATATTTAAATTCACAAACATTGCAGATAGATCATTTCTAGTCACAATCAAATAGTGTATGAGAGAGAGAGAGAGAGAGAGAGAGGAGAGAGAGAGAGAGAGAGAGAGAGAGAGAGAGAGAGATAGAGAGAGAAAGAGAGAGAGAATGACAATGACCAAAAACTGCAACAGTAAACAATCTTCATACACCAATGCCAGTTGTCAGTATAGAATCCAAAATCACTAAAACAAAGAAAAGCCGACAAAACCCTGTCCTTACCAGTTCTTTATTTACCCTTGCACTGCAAATAAGCAGAGACAGTCTCCAAAATGTATGTGGTACTTCATTCTAAATGGAGGCAGGTGGAGCTACTATGGGTTTTTACCAACAGTCTGTGTATCCACTGGAGTTACGAGTTTTAGTCGTAACTACAGTGGATGTGGTGGGGTGTTGATGGCACAGTTGATAAGACACATGCCTTTGGTGTAAGAGACCTGGGTTGGAATCCACTGTGAGACACCAATGTGTCCCTGAGCAAGACACTTAACCCCTAGTTGCTCCAGAGCCGTGTGGCCTCTTACATAGCAATTGCGCGCTTGGAAAAAAGCGTCAGCTAAATGAATAAATGTAAATGTAGTCACATGCTCTTAGTATACAAAGGTATATTCAAGCTCTTGGTATATTTGATATGTATATTCAACACAGTCTCATGAAAATGCATATCTATACCAAGAATGTAATTTCTCGTGGCATTTATACGGCTAAATGTTTTTTGCTTGTATATGCTACGCAAATACCCTGGGTAGGTTTAGGGGGAGGGGGTGGGGAGTCTGTGCGTATTACACGGCAAAAAGTGCGTAATCATATGCACGCGAAAACGCGTACCATATACACGCAAAAAAACAGTTTTTGGCGCATAAATGGCACGAGAAATGACATTCATGCTATAAATACGAACTTTCATGAGATCGGGTTCGTATATTTATATGCCCCCAAAAAAAAGCCCTATATTAACCAGTATTTTTTCTAATCAAATCATTTTCGGAAAAGCAATGTTACATAAGGAACACACCAACAGTTAACATTAAAATTCTGATTCTGCTAAAACCGATTGATTTTTAAGCCCTGAGTGTTCCGCTATATTCTTATAAAGAGCAAATTTAGTTTGTTTTATCAATATTAATCTTTTCAGTGAATTTCCAAATATGGCACAATAATAGCCCTCATTTATATAGAAAGAAGACATATTTGCTCTGTAAAGTACAATTAAATGGCCAATACCTGGCATAGAACTAGACTAGCACAGATAGAACCTGGCTAAACTGGTTTTCGGTAGCAGGTCTACCAAGATTTTTGTGCTGAAATACTGAGCAATATTTGGTGAATTTGTCAGTCTTTTTTCTCCAATGGTAATCCATGCCACAATTAAAGGACAAGAAAGGTGTCACATAAATAAAAATGTAATTGTTGCATGTTTATGTGTTAGCCTTCTCCACTCAGCAAAATCTAATTTAATGATCTCGAACGTTTGTCCTCGAGCCATGCATGTGTATTTACGTCTCAAGATCTGTGTGCGTTGTGCAGAGTTGAGGTATTTCATTCAACTACATCTATAAGTAGAGGCAGCTATACAGTTGACATTTATCTCTGAGTGTGGATTAGCCAATATAAGTCATATCCAAGGGATTTTTTAGTAGACAGCATATAAGACCTAATTCCTAGAATCTGGAAGGAAACTAATGTAATTCCCACATTCATTCTTCCAGCTGAAGCATTGGAATGCACAGTGTGTAGTGAGGCAATTGGCAACCTTTTCCTATGGCAACACACACATCATTTGAAGGTCATCGTGTCACATTTCTTTTGTGGAATGTTGTGATACCAAAAAGGTAGTCCATTCTCACTGGTGTACACTGTTTAGGTAATGGTATTTTCATTTCTGAGAAAGATTGCATTCTATGATGGAAATTCCAGTGCTGGCAAGACTACAAATTATTACTATTATTATTATTATTATTATTATTAATAATAGGCTTGAAATGCTGAATGATACTTAGCACTCACATTGGTTTTTCGTCAGTTGTAAGAATGTAATAACATCTAATAATGTGAATGCAGCTATAAATGGTTAAATATACAGTATGCTAGATCAAGGCCAATCAATATTTATATTTATAGACCTTTAAATTATTGGAAATGGAAAGGGTGTGCATTAATTTTCAATATTTCAACATTCTGGAGTCATTTATTTTTAAGATCAGTTACAATGTCAGTACATTTTTAGATTTTTAAAAACAAAAGATGTTTAGAGATGCATCCCTAAAATAGTTTTCTCTGTAGAACAATGCTGTTCTTATGCTGCTGATTGAAATTATTGCTTAGAAACAGCCCAGTCTGCTGTTACTAATTCAAAAGAGTCCTTCGAGCATCTTTTCCAAATTTGAAAGCATTTGTCACATTTATACAGCTTGGAAATGGCTTTGTTTATTTTGCTGTAAGGCTCTGAAATATTGTGGAATTGTTGAGTATTGTCAAGAACTGAAACTACTCTACAGCATTCATTTGTAGGGAAAAGCACTAAGCATTCAAGTTTAGTTTCTATGTTTACAAAAACAAAAGTCTACATAACAAACTTTAAATACAGTCTGTTCAAAAATGCAGAAATGTAATCATTCTAATTAGGCATATTGCAACGTAACGTAGTGAAGCGTATTGAAATGTACATATTTGGAACATATCATAGCCTACACAACAATACTGAACAAATTTATTCTATTCTGTTAGTTTTGTTCTCCATTTCATGTATATTGATTAGCCTGGCTAACATCAGACCCAAGTCTCAGTTTCTCGTATTTGAGGCGTGGTTTACGAATGCCCAGAGCCGTTGCTAAGAATGTCTATCAAATGCGCCTGTACGTACCTCATAGCCAGTTGTTTCAATTATACCAGATGACGTATGTAGAGCAACAGAACTTAGACGAGGAAGAAGGCTAGCACAACCCAAATGAATCAAAGTTTACTTGTGTTTATCTGCGTTATGTTTAGTCGTCTTTGTAAAGAATTGCTCGCTTATTATGTAGCTTTGGAGCCACTGCTGTGACACTGTACAAACACTTCCAGTGTGAATCTCTCGCGCAGCTGCAGTGACGATATACTGTAAGTTAGTTACGCTGACATGCTGCTCAAGTGCCGCTCACGCTTGCTTTGAAATGGCCGAAAGGCTGCATCAAAAGGTAACTTAGCGTCTGCTGCCTTGTTGGATCCATAGGTATAAACAAACTGCTTCGGTGTGTCGCATAGACGTCATCATCGATCTTGCTGCTCCCTCCCCGTTCTCTGATTGGTTCCCAATGAGAATGGGAACGTGACGTCAGCGGACCCCAGTAACGCAAGGCGTTGTGGGATTTTAGGACACAGAGGTTTGTGAGAGATACGTCAAATCATAGTCAAATCTGCAGTATATTTTTTGTAGACGTACTTTTGATCTATTTACTAGATCTTTATTTATCTTTATTTATCTTTATGTTTTATTAGAATGCCAGTTACAAACATACAAGCATCACAGTTCGTAAACACATATTATACAGAAAAAAAATAAACATCGGAATAAAATTAATTGAAAAAATAATAAAAAAATAAAATAATCAAAATAATAATACATAGCTTAAATAGACAGACTTACCAACTTCATTATCCATAAAAAGAGAAATAATTTTCCTAATTTTCACCTGAACATTTTAGAGCATAATTCAATTGCTGACATAGCTTCCTTATTTTTAACCCGTTTAAGAGACTCAAAATATAGCTATATCAGTTTCGACGCAGAGTTTAACTTGCAGTGTTGTTGTTGGTGACAGAGAAGTGTGTCCGGCTCAAATGTGTATGCGCTCACACCACAAACAAGGTAAGAAAACACGCCAGGAAATGTTGTTTGCGATAGCTTGTTCAGATCAGTCGATCACTCTTTGTGTTCGTACGGATCGAGTCCGTTAATTGCCTTTATTTTCTCTAAGCAGCGCCCCTTTGCTTCCTTGTTCAGCTTATCTCGGTAGAGAACCTTGTGCTTGATCTTCGCACAGTTCATGTGGGTTTGTTTACCTTAGTTACGGCAACCGTGTCCTAAAATATGGCCGCCGCTACCCAGAGTGCACTGAGCCATGACGTAGATCACATTCTCTATGTGAAGCGAAAATTTGGTCCATGGTATCCTGACTACCAGCAGCGTGAATAAACCTAGCAGTGTGGGGAAACCCAGGCTATATATTGATAACATTGTTTAAAATAGTACTATTTACATTATTTACAGTATTAACTAATTTTAGAAAGAAAAGAACATTTTGTTTTCATCTCTAATTAGATGACACAGTGGACTGGCTTTTCACGTTGAATATATGCCATATAGCAGAATAAACAAACACAGCATACTAGAGGATGAGTCATTTAGAGTTGAAGGAGAGAAGCACATTTCGGGAATCTGTTTACATGCTTCCTCAAGCGGCTGATCCGCTGTGTCCAGCATCTGATTTAATGAGCGAATATGAGAATCCCTCAAAGAGGTTAAATGTAAGGACAAGAGCAGTGTGAAACTCTCTCTAATAAGCATTTATAATAGCTCTATGAGCTCTGGTCTGCAGCGAGAGAGAGAGAGAGAGAGAGAGAGAGAGAGAGAGAGAGAGTTAAATAGAGAGACATTTTTACCATATAACAAAAATATATATCTAATACAAATATTACAAATATAAAACCACGGTTTTAGTTATAACATGGTTATTATAACTAAAATATGATTATTATAGTTTGCGTTAATTGTGTATTTTAAAGGGATACTCCAACCAAAAATGAAAATTCTGTCATCATTTACTCACCCTCAAGTTGTTGCAAACCTGTATGAGTTTCTTTCTTCTGCTGAACACAAAGGACAATATTTGAAGAACAATTGGAACTTTGGCACCATTGACTTCCATAGTATATATTTTTTCTATGAATGTCAATAGTGCCAAACAAAAATTTGGTTCCAATTGTTCTTCAAAATTTCTTTGTGTTCAGCAAAAGAAGAAAAACTCATTCAGGTTTGCAACAACTTGAGGGTGAGTAAATGATGACAGAAGTTTAATTTTTGGGTGGAGTGTCCCTTTAAGAGTTGTTTTAGAACTTTAAGGGATTTCACCCAAAAGGGAAAATTAGCCTATGCTTTACTTCGCCCTCAAGTGTATATGACATTCTTCTTTTAGAAAAATACAATCAGAGTTACATTTAAAAATATCTTGGCTCTTCCAAGCTTTATAATGGCAATGAATTGCAGTTTCTGTTTTGAAGTCCATGAAAGTGCATCTATCCATCATAAAAGTGCTCCACACAACTCACGACCTCCCGTGTTCTCATAATCCAAATGGCTTAAAAAAAAAAAAAAAAAAACTATACTAAACGTTTAACTGAACGTTTAACTTTTTGTGATGGGTATGTTTAGGGGTAGGGTTAGTGTATGGGCATATAGGTGACAGTTTGGATAAATTTGTCCAAGTCACTTCGCATCTCTATAGCATATGTTAAATCTCCCTCAGTGCCTCTTTTTTGTTAGAGCCCATCCACACGAAGATGCATTTCACTGTATGTGTATTATTTTTTTATCGTATTGGCGTTTCGTCCACACGGATCTGGCGTTTTGGAGAGTGAAACCGCTATTTTTTAAAACCGGGTCCCAAAGTGGATAAATCTGAAAACAACACTCTTGCGGTTTCGTGTGTACAGGCAATTCGTAGATTTTGTGAAACGATGATGTCATCACATCACTTGTCGGCTGCGTCACACGCCATCATCGTCTTCTTCTTCTTGTTTCATATACAGCGCGCAAGGTTATGCACATGCTCAAAGTCTTCTTCTCTGTGTATAGTGTATCTCTGTGGCAGAATTACAGCACCCCTACTGGTCTGGCATATATACTACACCGATTTTCAGTCGGTTTCAGTGGTTTTGTGTGTACGCAGATATTTCTTGAGACAACGCCGTGTTTACGGATTTTTTTTTAGAACGAGGGAAAAAACGGATAGGGAACGCACCGGCTTCGTGTGGACTGTGGCCTAAGATTCAATGGTATCTATGTGAAAAAAAAGAAAACACTTAAGAGGGTTCAAAAATCTTAAGTCTGTTAACTGAATTAATTTTGAACCTCTCTTAGATGTAGCCTACATTTATGCCTGAATACCTTTTTGAAGTTTAAAAAAAAAAACTAAATACAGATTACACCAATACAAATATGAATGACTAAATGTGAGAATAAGGAATCTTTTACCCTGCAGTTCATTTATCCATTATTACTTGGGCTATAGCATATTCATTAGCATTCATTCAGCAAGTAAAACTGTGTCTGCAAAAAATACCTGACAATACTTCGTAATTTTGTTTTAATGTGAGGAATATTCCACATTTTACCACCACATGGAGTTATGGAGGGAAAAAAAGAAATTACTGGATAAGAAAGAGTTGAAACTTGTTTTTGTTGAAGTAAATATAGATCTTTAGTATGTTATTGGACAGGTCATCATGACACCAGGGGAGGTTGATGGATTTATGCCCCACAAATTGAAGAGCCTGTCATAGTACAGCTTGTAAAGTTATATACTCATTATGGTGTGTGCATGTAGGTGGATCATCAAGATAAATGAGGTGCTTCACTTATTTTTTCGACAACAATATGCAGTTATAGTTGTTCAACAGAAACACAGACACACTAATTTTAAGGTGCAATGTGTGTGTGTTGCTGTGTTAGCAAAGTACAGTATCTGTATTGGGAGACTTCGTTTGGCTGGATGATTTATTGTGCCTGTTACGTTTTAAATGAATGCAATTGAGAATCAGTGGATAGCAGCGGCTGCTGTGTCAAGCAGTCTCACTTTAACCTGTTATCCAGCATTCAACTTAAATATGATTCAGCTCCTCTGGGAGTGCAGAAAGTGAGAACAATGAGGAGAGAAGCACATATAGAGAAGATTGGAGAGAGAGAGAGAAAGAGCAGATAAAAACGAATTGAGATATACACTGAAAAGGACCCTTGTTGGTTTCCATTTAGTGTTTGTAAATCAAAAAGAAGTTTTCTATTTATTGCATCTCATGGAATACAATAGATACAAAGGAACCAATCGCAATATATGCTTTGTCGTCTTTTGTAGCTCTCACAATGCTGGCTAAATCAAACATTCAGGTGGAGACACAGCTGTTACATGTTTTGTTGATGAGATGTGTTTGATCATGATTGCGGTGTTGGTGGAATCTCAGTTCCGATTGCCAGCACGCCTGGTCATATTATAGGTTCATTATTAATGTGTGTGCCAAGATTCAGGTTTTGCTAGAAAAATATCGAATTATAACATGGGCTCTAATGGGTAAATATTTAAATTAACTGGTTAGAATTAGTTAAATAATATACTCAACCTGAATAAGTTTATAAAATCATATCACGTAGAAATAGCTACTTAAATGGATATTTCACCCAAAAACTTTAAATTCTGTAATCATTCGCTTTTCTTTTGTGGGAAACAAAAAGAGATATTTTGAATACTAGTGTCACAATAAAAGGTCCATCTTTTGGACTCCATGGACTTTGCTTACATGGACAAAAAATGTTCTTCAGAATATCTGTGTGCGTGTGTGTGTGTGTGTGTGTGTGTTTGACAATAGAAAGAAGAACTCAAGACAGGTTTGGAATGACATGAGGGTGATTAAAGGATGACAGAGTTTTTATTTTTAGATTAACTATTCTTTCACAACACAGTCTCATCCCAATTCGTCATATAACTGACGTTTTGGGACGTCTTTTGACCATTCGTCAATATACGACTATTTAGTGCCCCCTTAAACGTCGGTAGATGACGATCCCGGGTCGTCACACAACTGACGCTTTACCTTTAACATCAGTTAGGTGACGAGTTGGGTTTAGGGTTAGGTTTAGGTATGGGGTAGAGTTAGGATCCCATAATGTCATCTACCGACGTTTAAGGGGGCCCTAAATAGTCGTATATTGACGAATGGTCAAAAGACGTCCCAAAACGTCAGTTATATGATGAATTGGGATGAGACTGCGCTGTCTTTCAAGGTAACAATTTGCACATATTTTATAGTGTAAAACATGCCTGTAACATTAAGAACAGGTCTAATATGAAGTCTAATAAAATATATATATATATATATATATATATATATATATATATATATATATATATATATATATATATATATATATATATATATATATTACTTGCTTAATCCCTTTGCTTGCTTGCCAGAGAATGTTTCATGAATAAGTCATAAAAAAGCCTGTTTAAAACCTACTTTTGTAGTGAAAAAAACAAAAACCATAAAAGTTCATTTTGGTTTTCATGTTGCATTATAATGTGATTAATGTGTGACTAATAAATGTGGTCTTTTACAAAGAAGAAAAACATCTACAATTGCTGAACACTCATCAATGAAAATGGTGAAAGCCTGTTTGGCCTTGTTCTAGAATTTGTTTCTGGAGTGGACAGTGGACGTTTTTAGATTCAAGTAAGATCTTATGGTCACAGACAGTCCGTAACAATGCCAATTAATTCTCTGTCATTTTAACAAGAAATGTTCTTCACCCACAATAGTACTTCAACTTTTTAAAGCATGTCAAATAAATCAATATCTCTTGCAAATAAAACTTTAAAGACTTTATTAAAAGGGATGTTGATGTATCCTTCTTTAAACTATATTTAAGAAACTATGAACTGACAAATGCAGATTTGCCTCATGTGTTTGAAAGGTTAGATCAGGGTCATTTTTGTTGGTCACCAAACTATCTCGTCCATTTTCCCAGAAAAGTGAGACTGTAAAGGTTGTTAACATTCAAGGAGTAAATTATCATAAATATGGTCTAAAAGCAGGCATAAACTAAAAGCCACAGTTTGATTAAATAGGCTAAACTCCCTTTACTTGACCTCCTAATGACCTTCAGAGTCGTTGACCTTTGGCCTTCATTTGTATCGTTCTTCCTGGTTGAGCAAAAACGGCCTCATCACAAAGTGTCTAAACATTGCAAAACACTTTGACTAATGCTTGAGCACAGACTAAAATTCCCCTACTACGCTCTTAGTAATACACCATTTGTTTAACAAAGAAAGCAAATATTTAAAGACACTTCACTACTATTTTCGGTTTAAGACCAAAGCCACATAAAAACATTCATTTTGAGAGACAAATCACTTTAAGATGAGCTGTGTTTCAATCTCTCTCTCTAGTCTATAATGTTTAGTCTCTCTCACACACATACACACACACACACACACACACGTGATTATTCCCCTCACATACGCAGCATGTTGCCATGGGGACAGGCCCACCAGCTTGCCAAGGGTATAAATTACAGCAGGTTGTGTATCTGTTTGACCGCTGGCATCTCTCGTCTTTACCTTGATTTCTCCTCTCAGCACTGTAGCTGCACCCTATAAACCTGTTGTCATTGCAGCACCTCTGTAACAAAGGTTTTCCTGACTCAGGAATGTGGAGCCAATTGGTTCGATTTCTCATTACGTGAAGGATGTTCAGAGAGACATTTTGTCATTGATTTTCCTGCTGAATCTTTTGCACATGCTGTAACAAGTGCTCTTTTGTGGTTCGTTTTGATTCATAGGCGATGTGTGCATTTTAAAATGTACTGTTTTATTTTCCCAAAAAATGGATAAAGGATATTGATGACTCATTCTGGACTATATGGATTTTTGTCTGATCAGATGCTCTCTAGTAAGAGTTCCCTCCTCTTGCAATAGACCAGCAAGGAATGGTTACATGACTGAGACATAACTAAAGCCTATTATGAATTAAATTAAATATACTTCATTGTCCGCAGAAAATGTATCTTGGTCTCATGTGCGCTACACATAAAACATTGTCATCCAACCCGATCATCACAGGAATTCGTTAAGAATTTTACAAGGTGGCAAATACGTAACAATTCATACGACCTCACTCGTCCAAATTAGTACGATTTTGCTAAATCATACATATTTTACGAATTGGCCAATTGGTATGAATTTGTACGAATAACCTACCCCTAACCCGGCCCCTAAACTTAACCGTCACGTGGGTTTAGACAAATAATTACGAATTTATCACGAGTGAGGTCGTACAAATTCAGTACGAATTAGCCACTTTTTAATCACTACGTACGGAATTCGATTACGATTAGGTCGTAGATAGGGTAGTGTCATCACCTTCAGTCGATAATTATACAAGGTGGAGGTGGAGTCCGAGGCTCAGAGGTTCGAGAGGAACTGAGGAATCCACAAACCAAGGTGAAACTGGCCAAATAAACTCTAAAAAATGCTGGGCTATTTTAACCCAATTTCGGGTCAAATATGGACTAACCCAGCTGTTGGTAAAATTTCATAAATTGCATTTTTGTATCCAATAATTGGGTTTGTCCATATTTGACCCAAAATTGGGTTAAATCAACCCAGCATTTTTTAGAATGTACGTAGCGCTTTAGAACCTTTTAAGGTTCTATATAGAACCTTTCTTCTAAGAGTGTGGAGCTGGGCAGAACTAGTGGAGATGATGGAGACTTGGAGCTGGGCAGAACCAATGATGATGAAGACATACTGTACCTGAGCTATTCAGTAGAACTAGCTGAGACGAAGGTGACTTGGGACTGGGTTGAACCAGCAGAGATGAAGACAACTTGGTACTGGACATGACCAGCGGAGACTGTACACCTTGAGACATTATACAATCAGCTCATCAAAAAATAATGAATTGAAGATACAGCTCATATCCATTCCACCGAACTCCACTAGTATGCCCCCAATGACACATCTGTGGTGGAATTTGGGGCTGGCGATGTGCTCCACTCATTCATGGTATGGAAGAAGAGGCAGAGCAGAGACAGTTTGAGTAAAGAGTCAGGCATGCCTTTGTGTGGTCCTCGAAGGAGCGATCTTCCTGCTAGAGCAGGAGCAGGCACACAGCAGGGATAATCTATAATCTATTTTCTTTTCAATCTACTTGTATAAATCCCTTTTTACCCATGTTTAAGGTTATGTGATCTGTCACGGGAGCGTCTCTTTAAATCCAATAAAGAGAGTTGTGTGACAACTACAGTACCATTAAAATTCAAAGGAGAACTCCAGCGCAAAATTGGTACCTAGTAGACCGTTCTCTGAGATTATGTTTTTTATGATAATCGAATGTACAGTTTTATACTCTAAAAAACTGTTTAGCGTGTATGCTATATATGGGGGCATTTAAATAAGTAAAAAGAAATTCGCTAGTTAATACCCCTAACAAGGCTCAAAATAGCCCCACACTAACACAGTAACATAATGAGGTCCCTACATGCAAAACTTTAATAAGAAGATATTTTATAAAGACAGTGCTCTTCTGTGTATACAGCGGCACCATCTTTGGAAAACAGTCTCAACAAGCTCGAACCACGAACGCCGTTCATACAGTTCAGAAGTTTGCTGAACTTCATTACAGTTTAGCTCACTTGGCACGTGCGTTTCGTGGTTCAATTATCATGAAAACAAATCTCAGAGAACAGTCGACCAGGTACCAATGTGTAATTAGACCAAAGGTTCATTTTACGCCAGGAGTTCTCCTTTAACGCAGAACTGTGAACAAATGAAACAGGGGTTTTCTTCTCAGGAACAAACAAACTACTCAGGTAGTACTTCAGGTATAGACAGGGTCAATGAAAACCATGACCTGAAAACTAAACTGAAACCTACCCGAAACTAAACAGAACAAGATAATGCAACTAAAAAAGACAAATTGTGACAGAAATATTATTATGTAATTTATTCCTGTGATGCCAAAGCTGAATTTTCAGCAACCCTTCAGAAAAATCATTGTAATATGCTAATTTGGTGCTCAAGAAACATGTCTTATCAATGTTGAAAATAGCTGCTTAATGTTTTTTTTTTCTTTAATGAATAGAATCAATTTATAATTTACCTTTTTTACCCATCCATCATGTCTCCCAGTAGGTCCAAATGGGCCCATTTTTGACAGGTCAGCATGGGTTGGGTCAGGTCCTACTGCACCACAGGCATTCATTTTAAATATAAATATTCGGTAACAACGTCAGTCTTTTACTGTCACTTTTGATCAATTTAATACACCTTTGCTGATTAAAAGTATTTATTTTTAGGCAGAAGTGGCTATTTCCTCATTTATTTAAGTATACAGACAGAATATTTCAGTTACATCAGTGCCTATGACCTTAGAGCTTTGTCCTTGCTAAGCATTATAATATATGGCATGTAGCGACATCTCTTGCTACAGTAAGTGCTCAGCTTAAAGAATATGTATAATGTAAACTGTCATTGTTTTCAATACAATTTAATATTGTGAGAGCAGATCTGACCCTAAAGCTCACAGGGGAATCAATTACAAGCCAAACTATTTTTAAACTACTGTGCAAGCTGAAATTTTGCTGATCACAGCACCCGTTTCTGAAGACAATAGCGTTTTAGTTTAGTATAAGAGTCGTGACTGACTGTCCATAAAATAATTCAACATGCATGTCACACTGGATTTTGACTTAGGCAAATAGAAGAGCAAAGTTTAGCCCCAGAGAAACAGGTGGAGCAGGTTGAACTCCCAAGGTACTTTATGCCTCTATTAATATCTGGGGCAGGCCATTCCGGATGCCCCTCTTGGCCCTAATGTTACGTCAGCTGCCGGTAAAGTTGCTAAACTCCCAACTTCACAGACGGCACCAGCTCGAGCCCAGCTGCTGCCATCTGTGCCACCACATTTGCAATGTTCCTGAACACACAGAGAGAGAGAGAGAGAGAGAGAGAGAGAGAGAGAGAGAGAGAGAGAGAGAGAGAGGCGGGAGTGGGGGCGTTTGGAGGTGATAGGAACAGGTCGCATAACAGAGACCCATTGACAGGCACAGTGAGTGATCGATGTAGTGATGGAAATTACAGGAGGGAATTGTCTAGATGATGATGCTGATTGTATACTCCTAAGTTTTTCATGGGCATTTTACAGTTGATAATATGCTTTTCATCCTGGGATCTGTCTGTCTGTGTTATTTGTAGTATTAGATGTATTATTACTTGTACACTCTAAATTAAATGCTGGGTTGATTTAACCCAATTTTGGGTAAAAAATAGACAAACCCAATTATTGGATACAAAAATGCAATTTATAAATTTAACCCAACAGCTTGGTTAGTCTAGCCTGACTTCGTCATACTCATATTCTAATGAGAATATGAGTCTGAAACACGCTCCATTAAGCTTTGATTATGAGGCGTGTCGTAACCGAACCAGGAAAAAACAACAACTCTGCACTCAATTGGATAGTCGGTAGACCTACAACCAATCAGAGCAACGCAGTAAGTCAACTCCTTTGCATAGCGCAGTTTTCAACTACAGAACTTACTTATTTTAGAAGTTAAATAACGAGTGTTGCTTCTTTTACTTACTTCTCCATGAGTGCGACCAAAGCAGAAACCACAACGACCACAGGCTTTTCATTACGTCCCATCTTCTTAGTGACCATCGGAGCCAGCTGATAAGTTACACTTTTCCCGAATCATGTGGGAAGGACGGCAAAATATCTTTCCGATCGACAAATGCCTTGATTGCAGTTCTCTGTTTGTCTATTAAAATGAATGCGCTGTCGATTTATTTCACAACAGACGCGACAGCTGCAGTCCTCTCTGAGGGAAACGATAACGTGATGATTACTTGCAGATCAATCTGTCCATCATTGTATAAAGCCCGCCCTGGCAATTTGATTGGCCCGAACGTTTCTTGCCAGATCATAATTACTCCTCAATGGATTGAAGTCCAGACCGAACTTCCCGTCCAAAAAATGTTGTGGGCGGAGTTCGGGCTGGCATCCAGGCTAGGGTTAGTCCATATTTGACCCAAAATTGGGTTAAAATAACCCAGCATTTTTTAGAGTGTATACTAATATTTTTAATGAGCTTTTATCTGTATTTCTTTTTTATTTTTTGTATTTCGGCTGTCTGCAGGAAGCTAGTTATTTTTGTTGATAAGTCGATATTGAAATATGAGTGTGGAAAAGTCAACACACTGAAAAATAAAATAAAAATGTAGGTAATATTATATTGTTAAAACGGTTACATAAAATTGGAATTGAAAAATGTCTCGATTTCAGAAACGGTATAGAAGTCAAGGTTGTTGGAATTTGGTCAATCTGGACATTTGTTATGATACCCAGCCCTACATTATTAAAATCAAAGATTGTATTTGTTAACATTATTTAACACACTGAACTAACATGAAGAAGCAAGGAATGGATGTATTTTTTTGTTAACTAATATTAACAAAGATTAATAAATACTGTAAGAAATGTTTTGCTCATTCTGTTGGTAATAATAAACCTTATTGTAAAATGTTACCATGTCATTTTACTGTTATGTTGTATCTTTTCATTTAATTAATACATCAATGTTTTTCTTTTAATTAAGTGCCCATATCCCCTAACTCTCTACAACTCATTGTCTTGTTCTCGGTCTCTGTATCTCTCTCTCCACCCGTATCTCTTTGAGCTATTAGGTAGTGAGATCCAGACTCTTTACATAAGAGGAGGTGAAGTTAATGAGATGGGAGTTATACACTCTTTACCTACCGGTATCGTCTGTCGCTCTGCAATAACACTACTAGGGAATTGGCGGTTGTACAGCTGCTATTACTTATGTAGAATCTATTTCTCAGCTGCCCTCAAAGTGAGTCAATAAGCTTTTTAATTGCAGGTCGCTTGAAAAATTACAGTCTCCTTTTGTTGCATGAGTATCTTCTTCTTGAGGCCACTCAGCTCTGTTTTCTCTTATCTTTGTTCGGTAAGATAACATTTCAGTTTTTAATGTGTCTCAATAAATAAATGCTATAAGAGTAAAGAACAAGCAGTGGAATAGTCTCTTTATGTTTTGAGTTTGAGTTTTGAGGCCTAGTGGCTGTATAGGGGTAGATTATTAGCTCAATTCCATCAGTGGCTGCTACTCTGTGTCACAATCCACAGATCCAGTTTACCGGTTCACTTTTTTTCCCTATTGCAAATATACACTGAACAAAATTATAAAAGCAACACTTTTTGTTTTTGCCCCTATTTTTCATGAGCTGTCCTTTTTTTCCTGTCCCCTGCCCAGACCCCCCAGACAGAGGGTATGCGCATGATGTCACCGTCGGACGGAGTGCCTGCAGTTACTCACAGTGGCAAAAAGACTGAGTGGCTGTATATGTTTTCAGCGTGAATACCGCGAAAAACAAACACAACACTTATAAAGTGGCAAAGAGATTTGCGATTGACTGTACAACTATATTTGACAAAAAATCGGAGGTATATTTTTACAGACTGCTATAGAAAGAGGAGCAAAATGGATCGCTGCAATTCACAGAAACAACTGGACTCCAGTCAGCGAAAGGTGGATTTGCAGTTATCATTTTGTGTCAGATATGCTGAATTTAGCCGTAAAACCATCCCATATATTTTGTATTGTTATATATACTAACAACTCATCAATTAAATATTTATCATTGCATATTCTGCATTATTGGATGTTTTTAATAAACACTGACCAAAAAAAAAAACTAAAGTTTTAGGGCTGGACGATATGAGATAGGCTATATATAACACTGATATAAGTGATCACTCGGATTTAGACCTACCTATATTGTATGTATATTAAGCGTTCACAGGCAAATTTGCTTTATGTTTAGGTCTATATAGAGGGAATGCATTCACGTAACTTCCCGCCGGAACAACCCCCTCTCAGCCTGACCAGAGTGGCAAAAGATCTATCTGCGTGACTGGATTTAATAGGGGAAACTGCGAAAATGGGACTAAAACGAACAATTTTATCAATTTAAATTAAATGTTGGACTCAATATGATGTTCCTTACAACTTACTAACATGCAGCCAGGAATCATGTTGCCTGACATTTATGTTTGCCTGATTTCGACACCGGGTAAATAAAAGCAATATAGACCTAAACATAAAGCAAATTTGCCTGTGAATGTTTTATATAAATACAATATAGGTTTAAATCTGGGTGATTACTTATATCAGTGTTATATATAGCCTATATATCATCATATCATCCAGCCCTAAAACTTTATAGTTTTTTTTGTCAGTGTTTATTAAAAAAAATCCAATAATGGAGAATATGGAATGATACATATTTAATTGATGATTGTAATATGTATATATATATATATATATATATATATATATATATATATATATATATATATATATATACATAATCAATACAAAATATATGGGTATGGTTTTACAGCTAAATTCAGCATATTGACACAAAATGACAACTGCAAATCCACCTTTTGCTGACTGGAGTCCAGTTGTTTCTGTGAATTGCAGTGATCCATTTGCTCCTCTTTCTATCAGCAGTTTGTAAAAATATACCTCTGTTTTTTTGTCAAATCTAGTTGTACAGTCAATCGCAAAGCTCTTTCCCACTTTATATGTGTTGTGTTTGTTTTTCGCGGTATTCACGCTGAAAACATATACAGCCACTCAGTCTTTTTGCCACTCACTGTGAGAAACTGCAGCACTCCGGCCGGAGGTGATGTCACACGCATTCCCTCTATTGCTTTTATTTTCCCGGTGTTAGAAATCAGGCAAACATAAATGCTAGGCAACATGATTCCTGGCTGCATGTCAATATCCATGGATACACGATCTTTAGTAAGTTGTAAGGATCACTATATTGAGTCCAACATTTAGTTTAAATTGATAAAATTGTTCGTTTTAGTCGCATTTTCGCAGTTTCCCCTATTAAATCTTCAGTCACGCAGCGTTTTTTTTTTGCCACTCAGTCAGCGCTGGGGGGTTGTTCCGGGCAGTAAAGTGACGTCAATGCATTCCCTCTAGTTAACGCACATTTTAAAGTGGCCTTTTATTGTGACCAGCCTAATGCACACCTCAGCATCTTAACATGGATGGATTATCTTGGCAAAGGAGAAGTGCTCACTAATTCAGACAGATTTGTGAACAATATTTGAGAGAAATAGGTCTTTTGTACTAGAAAAAGTCTTAGATCTTTGAGTTCAGCTCATGAAAAATGGGGGGCAAAAAAGGTGTTGCATTTATAATTTTGTTCAGTGTATGTCTCAGTGGGGTGTTATTTTTAGATAGAGTTTTGTTGAGTTCCATTTAATTGCATTCTCTGTGTTCCAATTCCGTGGCCTTTATTTAATGTCTTCCATTTCGTTTGCCACAACTAATCAAATTGAACAACTCTGTGTTCCCCTAACAGTATCATGGTCTTTTGTAGCAAAATGGCCATTGGGGAAGAGAGAGGAAACATTGCGGCTGCAGAGGTGCAAACAAATCAAATCTTTGCAGGTTCAAGATCACTAAGCCCATTTCTCAGCCACTGATCAATATTGTATGGTGAATGTAGGTGAGCGGAAATGGCCGAAAGGGTTACCCTGGAAACAAGGTCTGTGGCATTTGCGTCCTTTAACCAGCCAGATTGTTCACCCAGAGGTTAATTGTCTCTTGCTAATACTGGAAATGGTGAAATATTTGATTTCGGTTGCATTTACAAGGTACAAAGACTCTTATTCCTAATTTGATGCTACATTCCATCATTATAATAAATGGAAAGCCATTAACATGGCTAATGTATTGAGACCTGATATACAGTTTAGTGATTCAATGAGTTTATTCTGTCTTTTTGTGCAGCCACGGATGACAATGCTATGAAAGATTTGTTTCCATTTCATTGTTTTGTGGTTATATCCCATCACATTAAATTCTGAATTCATACTCATATTTTGGCTAAAATATCAGTTGTTCTGCCTTGTGATTTTAGATGTGGATAAAAAGTGGTGGATTTATATGAGCATGTAGTAATTAAAGTAAATGAAGAGTTCAGATGCAAAATGCCATTTGAAATTTTCTTCTAAAATGACCATTTTTATCAAGCTTGTATATTTAAGTAAATAGATTTAATTAATAGGTAATCTTCATTGCCATTTAAGTGAAATTACTAAACTTAAGCTTGATAAAAATGGTCATTTTAGAAGAAATTTCAAATGGCACTTAGAGGCTTTTGCATCTGAACTCTTCAAATACTTAGATACAGCAACGTTTTGTATACTTTTGTTTTATTACAATAAGTGTCTTTACAATATTATGAATAATTCAGTTTTCAAGTAAAATATATGTTTAAAGTGATAGGCGTCAATATTCCTATAGGTAGACGTGAATCAGCTGAGTCAGCTGATGCAAGCTTGACTAACATGACCTGCCAGAACTTGATGCTATGCTTTGATCTTTGCCATCACTGGAAAAAATGTCAATTGTAATTTTAAAATTGTAATAATATTTTTATAATATAGCTGTGTTTATTGTATTTTATATCAAATAAATGCAGCTTTGGGGAGCATAAGAGACCAACATTTTTAACATTAGTGTAGGTAAGATGTGTCACTGTCATCTTCTTATTAACCTCATCCTTCATGCTATTTTCAAATTTATATGCATATTTTGTCCATATTACTCAGGTTTATTCATTCAGCACATGTCATGTGTTTCAGGGTACTGGAATTTACTACTATGAACTAGCTGTGATTGACAACCACATTTTTTAATGTTTTTCCTTCCCTCCACCCTATGTTCTGTCTCTTTACCTTTGGTCCTGTCTGTGTCCATTTGGCAGGTATTATCTAAGATTTATGAAGCCATTTTAATATCCATTCCTCGACTTATCCACTCAGTAATATTTCAAGTTTGAATGCATTTAAAAAAAAAAAAAAACTGCTCCTGAAATGAATAAGGCAGGACTTGTCAAAGGGTACCCTTTATAGTCATGTTAAAGGGATACTCCACTTTTTTGGAAATAGGCTCATTTTACAACTCCCCAGAATTAAACAGTTGAGGTTTACCATTTTCAAATCCATTCAGCCGATTTTCTGATATTTAGAAGAATATCAGTAAACAGACAGTTTCTGGTCTCATAGACTTCCATAGTATATATTTTTTCCTACTATGGAAGTCAATGAGACCAGTCTGGTTACTGATATTCTTCTAAATATCGGCTGAAATGGATTCAAAAACAGTTAAACTCAACTGTTTAACTCTGGGGAGTTGTAAAATGAGCCTATTTCCAAAAAAAAAAGTGGATGAAAAGTGCCCTTTCTTTTGAATCATTTGAACATGGCCATTCTTTACATTTTCGTAATTTGATGAATTTCTCAATGCATTTTAAAGTACCTTAAGAAGGAAGTACGAAGAAAAAGGAGGATGAAGAAAAGCTTCAACTTTGTTGATGCCGATTTCAGTTCTCTTCTCATTACAAAGGTCTTCAGGTGCAGTATTAATCATTATTTCTTGCACAGACAGGTCATTTTACTTTGGCATTGTGTAATAGATTATAGTTTCTATGGAGCTGTGATTTGATCCAAAGGTTTCAGTTTCGTGCCAGACACCAGGAGATGTCATGTGACATCTGTATGTGGAGGGGGTGTAACACTGGTCCACCTTGGGGTATCAGACGGTGCTTTGTGACAATGACACGAGGAAAAATGAGCCTTTATACGCTCTTCACACAAAAGAACCAGACGTCACTGATGAGGTCATTCCATCACTGAAAGCTTTCTGGGTAGATTAGGATGGGATATTTTGTCACAGCACTTGCAGCCAGCATACTTTTTAGTTAACTGGTACTGTTCCATTTCAAGAAACAATGGTTTCCTATTCCAACAGATAATTTGAGATGAAATCATGTGATTGATTGTTGAGAATTCAAATTCATAGTCAAAAATAATGCATTGCATTGTCCACGCCCAGAGGAGGTTGAATTGGAAAAACAATAAGAGGAAAATTATGAATTGCAATTTAATTTACACTGCCGTTTAAAAGTATGGGGTCAGTGATATTTTTGTTTAAAAATCAAAACTTTTATTAAAACTTTTATTCAAAAGTGACAGTAAAGAATTTAACAAAAATTCTGCAGGTCAAATCAAATCATGTTTATTTGGATAGCATTTTGCACAATATAGTTTTAAATCAAAATGCTTGTTTCATTGCTATTGTAATAAAATGTTGTTCTTTTAAACCTTCTATTCATCTAGGAATTCTGAAAAAATGCATCATGGTTTCCACAGAAATTTTAAGCAGCACAAATGTTAGCAACTTGAGCACCAAATCAGCAGATTAGAAAGATGCTTTCCAACAGGTTTTATCTTAGTTTATGTTTTCTCTAATTTCCTGCTTCCATTTATCCTGTGTTTCCGAACTTAATTTGTTGTCATAGTTACTAAGTATGTTACTAATTAGAGCAGCACCTGTTTTGTATGTGGTTCGTTTGTCTGTGTATTTAAAACCTTCAGTTCCCTTTAGTAAGTCACATTCAAAATTACGTCAAATGACTGACGTAATGGGATCTCGTCCAATCACCTTCGAGTGCAAACTAAATGAACCAATGCACATTGGCGTGCGAGATTTGAATCTTTGCGCTCTGCCCCGCAGTGTGGTAAACCCGGGAAGGGGATGCATCGCACATTCAGGTTTTTGCTTCAGAGCAGAGTGGTTTGTTCCTGCTCTATCACCTGAGTGTAGATTACCAGTGTCTGCAGTGCTCTCGGGAAGAGGTTTTCCAGTGTTGATGTGGCAGGCACTGCAGCGGTGGTTGCAACTTTAATGAGATTATGTGGTTCTCATACAGCCTAACAAAGCTTCTCTGCAGATTATAGATTGCCCTATGATCCTGCAAGCTGTGCCGTGGCCTTTTCCCTCAACTCTGTAAAAGAGCTATTTCCTTAAAAGAGAAAACACATGTTTGATAAGACTGCGTTAAGACTCAAAGACTGTGTCTTTTTAAAGATGTCATTCCACCTATGTGTTTCTGGATGCGGTCACTAACTGGCCCGAATCCCTATCTGACAGTCACGCACTGGTCAAATGGCCGGACATGTCACTTGACCTGTGTCTGGGCTTAAAGCATGCTGAGGTGGTTTTTGGGTCAACTGGGTCAACTGGGAAAAAGAGGAAACTGCCCCATGCAGAAGAACATGCTCGGTCAGTGTTGAACTGCTTGAATTCACTCAAGATAGCGACCCCACTGAAACCTTTTCAGAGGCTCCTGGGGCACTGGCTCCACGTACAAGTCACGAGATAGGCATGGCAACGCAGCAGACACTGGGTGACAATTCTAGGAGTTGTCTTAGAACAAGTGTCTAGACATCCTGTTGTCTCACGGATGCCTCCACCACCGGCTGGGGTGCCGTGGGCATGCAGTTTCAGATATTTTGACAGGACCCCAACTGCACTGGCATATAAACTTCCACGAGTTTCTAATAGTATGGCTTGCGCTAGCCTGCTTCGAATTGCCACTACCAGGCAAGTACATACTTGCCCATTCGGACAGCATTGCAGATGCGTGTACATCAATCATCAAGGTGGTCTACACTCCCATCACATGTCGCAACTCGTTTACCATTTCCTCCTATGGAGTCAGAAGTATCTTCATGCCATTTATATTTCGGATAAGCTCAATCGTGCAGCCGACGAGCTCTCATGGCAACCTCTGCTTCGGCAGATGGCGTTCCAGCTGATTTAGAGGAATTTTGGGAGCACACAGGTTGACCACCCTGTGTTTTCCACCCTGGACTTGTCTCATTGCCAGTTGATTTACTCCCTGACCCAGGGACCCCTTTGGCACTGAATGCGCTGACATACAGCTGGCCCCAGGACCTATGCAAGTATGTGTTTCCCCCAGTGAGCTTATTCGCACAGATACTGTGCAAAGTCAGGGAGGACAGAGGAGCAGGTTGTGACCCCCTCCCTGACGCTTTCTTCACTGTGAAGGACCTGCTTTCTAAAGCAGCCAATGCACATTGGTATGGGAAGATTTAAATCTCACACTAGAAAAAATTCGGAAGAGGATGCATCTCACATTCTCAGGCGAGATCCCATTATGTCAGTCATTCCGGACGTAACATCTTCATTCCCTCCTTCAGGGAATGGGGTTTATCATACGTAACCTAGATTTTCTCTTTACTCTTTGTCAAATGTTGACTGCGTTTAAGAACACAAGGTTACGTTTAATTCGGGTGTGTAAATCGAAGCCTTAATGACGATTCGATACAATACTAATTTCTTAAAGGAGCTGTATGCAAGAAATGTATTTCGATTAATCAGTAAAATGGCCCTGATATGTCTCTAGACATTAAGAAATCATGTTCATTTCAAATACTTATATCACTTACAACAGTAGTCCGGCCAGTATATTGTCATTTAAAAAGTAAAGTTGCAGCCCTCAGCTGATGTTGATGTTGTCATGTGGTGTTTTGGTCTGATGCTTCACCCTCCACCGATCTACCAATCACCGAAGTCAGTAGTGTTGTGGCATCCGGGTTGCCAGGCTTTGCTCCAGTTACCACAGCTGTATCTACAAACGTGTTAGATAACAAAATGTTGGAATCCTGCAGCCTATCTTGCAACCTGGAGTTAGGGGGAAGGGGGAGGGATACACCACTCTACCGTAATTTGAAAGTGATTGCAGTACCAGTTTTGGCCTCAATCTTACATACGGCTCCTTTAAGCCAACTATTCGCTTATTTTTGACACTTCAGAATGTTCCGCTATACAATTCGATTCGATACAATTCAAATACTAGATATTTTTACATAAAATCTATTAAAGGTTCTCTAAGTGATGTGGGCCAAAACTTTTTTTGTCACATACAGCAAACGTCTCCTCACTATTGGCTAGCTGCCTGTCCCCTAAACACGCTGTAAAAAACGCGGTCTCTGTAGACACCACAGGCTCCCAAACGGCAACAAAATCAATCATGTCTCACCCGACACACGAAACCTAACAAACAGTGTTCCAGCCAATCACTGGCAAGAAGTATTTGAGGGTGGGTCTGGGGGGTTAGCTGCGGTGCACATGAAGGGTGTGTGTGTGTATGGAAGGAGAGCATCAGAGGGAAGTTTGAAAAATGGCCGACACACCGACCAAAGAGACGACGTTCTGATGAACAAATGAAAAAGAAGAAGGAATGTGGATAAAGAACTGCGACGTTTACGAATTTACATCGGTGAAGCTTTTGAACGATGGCGGAGATTGCTGGCAGCAAGGGCTTCTAGTCCGACATTCAGGTTGCTCTGTTTTTCTGGACAGGTGGGAAACGTTAAATTATTTTTTCTCTTCTAAATTGACGCTTATGTTCGCCAAACCCACACAATTCACGTTCACAATTATTTCAGGAAGCACCGGAAGGGAGGGGGAGGGAGATGAGATGCAGAGGAAGGTGGTTCTAGCTAGCCTCCGATTTGTTTGAAAATATTCTGAACGTCAACACTGAGGATCGCTTAGAGAACCTTTAAGTTTCAAATAAATCAACTAAAAAAATGAAAAAAATATTTGTGGCAAGCAGGACGCGGCCGGCGTGAGGAGCGGCGCGAGGCCGAGTGCATGAGTATTAATAAACACTCCATTCTCGCACAACACTCCAAGCATCGCGTCCTCTTTATGCTTCCACTCCTCCGTGAGAGATGCAAGACCGGTGCGTCTCACAGGTGACGTTCGTTAACACTCACACCACCAGCCGCATCCTGCTCACCACAGTTTTCTATTCACACAATGTGTATGTTACACTATAGCAGTCTTCTTTGCAAATGGCAACATCTCTTACCACTGCTCCATCTGTTTTCCTGAAGCCAAAATACTTCCACACCCATGACTTGACGTCGAATGGAGTGTGTAACATTTCACTTTCATTGCCAGCTCGCTCTGATGATTCCATCGCTCTTGAAAGTCAGACTCAACAATGTGAATGTGTGAAGCAAAGATAGACTTTGAAACGTAAGTAACACGTGCTGAAGCGATGTGAAGTAGAAGACAATAATGAGAATAGCACCACCCACAGCTTAGGAATAGGTTGTACGCATATTTCGTAGCTGATGCTAAAAAGGAGCTCGGAGCTTCAAAGCTTTTGCAGGTGGCAAAATAAACACTTTAATTGATACTCTTATGGACGTATTCAATGCATCTGAATAGTCGTCTGTAAAATCGATGGATAGATACGAGTCGATTACATATTTACAGCCCTAAATTTGATCACATGCTAGGAATATTGCTTTTGTTTGTTTTACTCAAGTAAATATCTCTTATTTGAACTTAATCATACTTGTCTTCATCAATGATGAGCAAACCTGTGACACATTCATTGTTAAACACTATCATGTTTAAAATCAGCCTTTAAGAGACCTCTAAAGGAATTATTTTGCACTCATCTTAATAATAGTAGTGGGCTAATTCCTAAAATGAGAGTTTGGAGCAGTGGCAGTTCTCATACACTCTGAAGTGATTGTTCCTCTGAAGATGCATCACGGCTGAGATGAGTGTTCCTAAGTGCATGCTCCACATTTTCCGCTTATATGCAGCACTGAGTACTCAAAGAGCATATGATCCATGGAAAATGAATCTACTGCCTGTGTGAAATGTATTTATATTGATTAGGAGAATGCAAAGAGTGATCTAGCAGGGGATGTAAAGGTGCTTTTTGCAAAGTGGGATTCCATCCGTTTGATGCTGA
>JAQIUQ010003920.1:0-305000 GCA_030378365.1 Hybognathus amarus | reverse complement strand
ATGTAAACATTTGTTGATGCACTACATATATCTAAATGCAATTTGAAGTACATTAACACTTGCTATGGATAATTTATGTGAATGTGTTGCATGTAGACATAACCTAATCTTGACCGGTTTCGTTTAGGCCGTGTTCTGGTCACAATATCACTCTAGTCTCAAATATCCCAGTAACCATGTAAATATCTAGCTAATGCTGCTGGGGTGTGTGTGCTTTAAAATGATTTATTGAAGCTTTGTTTAGCTGTGCGTTTGTATGATCAGGGAAGGGAGAGATATCTAGCTGGTAAATATGATTGACAGTTGCAGCTTTACTCAGCTATTTCAGATCTTTTTTTCTCCTTAAAAATGACAGTTGGCCTCTCTTTTGCTTCATCTAAGTCTACTTTTGGTCACACAGATAATTCCTGATAATTATACCAGCAATTGCTCGTACATCCAATCACTTGATTGAAAACTTGTGGCATCAGTTATTATAATAATTCACAGATCAATTCATAGGCTAATTGAAAGGCTAGGCTATTATATCTTTGTAATGGGCAATTGATTTCTACCTGGGTAAAATTCGGAGTAACAAGTAAATATTTAAACAGTTGTTTTCAATGAAATACTGTTGCACATTGTGAAAAAAACAAAAAGATTCTTTGTTCATATCAGTGCTTTTGAACAAATCTTAAGTGTATATGATTCTATGCTTCCATGCATCTTGAATGAACTAGGCCAGGGCACCTTGTTCATGAATGAACTGGGACATCTTGATTTTGAACAAACTGAATGAACTGGGGCATGTTGTTTATGAGCGTGTCTTCTGATGACTGATGAGAGGAGTCACGTCGTTTCAATATGTTTGTTTGTCTCGTTCACATCAAGGAGAGAAAGAAAGAGGAAACTTAATAGTGCGTAAAAATGACTCATGACTGTATACAAAATAATCTAATTGAATTTTTTTAGCTATTTATTATAGCTTTACAAAAAGATAATAGTCAGCAATTGACAGATTATTGGAAGAAATTATAGATCAGCTTATGATAAAAAAATAAATAATTGCATAAACAAACAATAGCTTTTTTTGCAGATTTGAAGACATACAAACTTTAATAACAAAACAAAAAGGTGTAAATAACTATTTATTTAAACACACCCCTCTCTTCACCCTCCAACCCTAATCGCCCTCGCACTCATCAGCCTGCACAACTCTCACTAGCTGGTCTCCATTACACATGCGATGCAAGAGTGTATGTCTATTTATCATAGCAGAAGCGCAACAAAATAATTCTTCACGAAAAATCAAGCGAAGATCATGAACGGACGACAAGGAAGCACAAACATTTAACATAAGCACACAAGGGTAAATACAAACAAGAGTCTGTTGTTAGTCACCAACAGCATAGCAGCTCCCAGACAAACAATGACACTCAAAACCAGTGATACTCATGTATAAAGCGGAATCAGTGATACCTCTGCGTCTGTTTTCAGGACTTCCCACTTAGCTCTCCCCAGCGCTGAAAAGCTTTTCTAATATTAACCCGGATCCTAAAGCTCTTTCCTGGTCATAACCCTTCATTTTCCAGTGATATTCTTATGAGCTTTTTTCTATTGTAATGTCTCTCACCCATATCTCTTTCTACAGTGTTTCTTCAAATCTCCCTCTTGATAGTTCTCTCTCTCCTCCACACTTTTATACCCTAATGCGTATTGGCGAAATGTCCGTTGTTCTGTCGGTTCAACCAAGTTTCAAACAACATTTTTCAAATATGGCTTACCCCACCTTTAACTCTTCAAAATAAATTGTTTTTACAAGTTATACAAGATTCAACAATTTTTTAAGGTCAGTTAATGTAATTTAAATTGAAATGATTTAAACATCCAAGTTGACTTTTTTTACTGTGAAATTATTTCATGATGCTTTGTCTGTACATGATGGGTTTCCCCATGTATATATTAGTGCTGTCAACGTTAACGTATGCGATTAAAGGGATAGTTCGGCCAAAAATTATATTTAAACCATGCATTACTCACCCTCAAGCCGTTCGAGATGCATATGTCAATCTTGTTTCAGACGAACACTTTTTCAGTTATTTTAGAAAATGTCTTTGACCCTTCAGTGGATATAATGTGAAGAAATGGGGTCCAGCTCCTTCAAGTCCCAAAAATGTGCATAAATCCTTCACAAAAGTAATCCATGCGGCTCCAGGGTGATAAACAAAGGCCTTATGAGGGTAATCCGTGCGGTATTAACGATTACACCGTACGTTCACGGGTGATGGAAGTCGGCGTACGTAGCTGTAGGAACCGTCGTGACGTTGCAACAGTTCCTACACTACGTCCTACCTTCGTACGACGACTTCCATCACCCGTGAACGTGTACGTAGCGTAAGAACCGTCCATGACGACCGTTGCCGGAAGTCAGATATTTTCATTTATAAAGTTTTAAATATGTATATTTTTTACGACGATAACGCATCGGATTACCCTCAGAAGGCCTTCGTTTATTACCCTGGAGCCGGATGGATTACTTTTGTGAAGGATTTATGCACATTTTGGGACTTGAAGGAGCTGGACTTATTACAATTATAAAATATATTAAAACCGTATAAAAAACTTGTGTTTTCAATTGCGATTATTCACAGAAGAAATTATTCATCTACTGTAGTTATTTTTTTATCAATTGACAGAACTAATATAAGCAGCAACTGCAAAAAATAATCCTAAATATAGAACCAAAATAGCTAGTCAGGGCCAGAGAGATACCAAATAATGGGATCATCTGCTAAACTCTCTCCTTTAGCACAGAAAGATACAACTATAATGGATTTGGGATAAACACATAAATCCTCTGGAGACCATCATCACCCCAGAGAATCAGCTGGGCGTCTGGTTTTCATTTCTCTAGACTGTTACCACGTGTACAGTCTACTTTGTTGATGAAATCCATCAGAGACCCATTTAAACTGTGCAAGAATAATAGGTACATGTCTTATGTCTCTCTCTGTGCGATTGGAAACAGACTTACTGACTGTGTGACTGCCCCTGCACTCCGGATGTTCTTGTTTACTGCCAAGCAGAGGCCACCGTCTTCCTGTCTCTGAAAGTGAAGAGCTGCGGTACACACAAGAGACACAGTTTCTGCTAGGTGTGAGCAGACCTATGAATACTCGACCCCCTGAGGAGGTAGTAGCGTGACTGACTGACAATGCAACCAGAGACTCCCACTAACAGATACAGTAACCCTCTCTTGGAGTCCCACTGCTTTGAGTCCCTCCAGCGTTTTTAACTGGTGGAAGGATGAGTTCAGAGTTCAAAGAGCTCTACTCTGCACAACTTCTGAATCTGTTGGGAATTTAAATATGACAGATTTGAACCTGCCAGAGAACAAAAGCTTTCTAAAGTCCTGTCTGAGTCTGGGCAACTTCAGTGTACCGTCGCCACTCTTGGGTCTGGTAAGCACGAAATGGGGGTTAGGTTATAACCTCAGAAGGGACCTGTTAGTTAGTTTTGATTTAGCTTGTGCAACTTGTTGAAATGGCAAATTGAACTAATTAATGTTTTAGAAGATTGCTGCACACATTGTTGTACAGTGTTTTGAGAGGATAATGTTAAAATTCTGCAGTTACAGTTTATCCATTGATTCAAAGCTTTTATGTTTGAATTGTATTTGGGGACTTTTCATGATTTTGAAAGGCTGCATTTTATTCGTGATGTTTTCATTCTCATTCATAACTTGAATGTGCCTGCAGACTTAAATCCAGGTGGGTGGGGTTTAATTGTATTCATCCAGAGAGTTCTTGGCCTGGCTGGATAGCGCTGCTGTGAACATATTTTCTCTAATAGGACTTAAAATGTCTTTGAAAAGAGACTGAATTTCTTAGAAAATCAACGGTTTTGCTCTTGAAATCGTTTGACCTTGTGCCACTCTCTCCCATTCACTGGCTTTCAGCTTGACATACTCCTCATCGCTCTCTCTCATTGATAAACAGGCTCAATTGAGGAGCGGTGGTAGTTGATTTATAGCTTATTCAAGCTTTTTGAATATATTCAGTATAATATAGCAACATGTTCTTCTTCTCCTCTCTGGCCTTCACAGAACTAGACACAATCATTCCTTGAGAGAAATGCTTGAAGGTGCACTGAGTAAATTCCTTTTGTTTTACTGGCTAATATGAGTTCGCCTTCGATGTTATACTGACAACTAGTGGCATGATGTTGCAACTTGCAAAAACAAAGATGTCCGATGCCATTATAGAAATGTGCTATTCAGTCTGTCATTATTCAGTGAGTGTAAGCATCCAACAATTTAGGTGTAACCCTGGTAATGCCTTGTTCACGCTACATGATATTAAAAGTCGGGCTAAACTGTGCGGTTCACGAACCCGTTCTCATCCCAAAGCGCCATATTTCTGACACTTTTGCAAAAGCGTAAATATCCAACGCACATGGCACCCTTTAGCGCCAAATGGGCACCCTACCCCATACCTAAAACTTAACCGTCTCATTTGGCGCTAAAGGGTGCCATGTGCGTTGGATATTTACACTTTTGCAAAAGTGTCAAAATATGGCGCCTTTAGGATGAGAATGCGTTGGGTTCACACATGACTTGCTCTCAGTGAAATCAGGAGTGTTCAAGTTGTTGAGCTGTTGAGCACAACACAGACGTGATTGATCCACAACAAGAGGGTAACGCACTACACGAGCTGACAACAGCTTCTGTCAACCAACGATTCTATCTTGTCTACAGAACCACATTTTGTCACGAAAATCATGCGATAAGACGAACCGGAAATGACGCAAAACGGCACGTGTGTCAATACCCAGTGAAGAAGAACACAACACGCGAATATGGAACGTCAGACAGAAACTAGTGCTTCAAACTGTTTGCACAATTCTGAGAAAAAAATGCAAAAAAAGAAAAAATAAGATTTACCTGGTGACCTCAACCCATGCCTTGCTCTGATTGGCTGGAGCTCATGACATCACTGAGGTTGAGTCACGCGACAGCTCTGGATATCTAGCATGCTAGATATATTTCTGGGCTCGGCGACGCATCTGCAAGGCGTCTGCGAGCGTCTTTGATGTGTTGTTGGCTCTTTCATACTAACAGATTGGCAAGCGTTCATTGTCCGCTAATCCCCGCGATTTGCACGCGATAACACCCTGACCTGTCGGCGAGCTTAACGATTTGCAAATCGGGCTTAAATCGGGCTTAAAATCCTGTAGTGTGAACTTGACTTAATGTGTGTAGTTTTTAGTTTGTCATGTGATCTCAAAATGGCCACCCCCATGACCCTCTCTATTGGCGCTTTTCCACTGCATGGTACAGTACGGTTCGGTTCGGTACGGCTCACCTGTGGTGCTTTTCCACTGCATGGTACAGTACGGTCCGGCTCGCTTCGGGTCGCTTTAAATGGTACCTGGTCTGTTGAGGTTCCAAGCGTACCGTACCGGTACTAAAATGTGACGTGAAACACTGCAGATCACTGATTGGTCAGACAGAATCGTCACTACTAGCGTCATTGGATTTGCGACACGAGACACTAAACCCTCGATTTAATAACCAGTAGACAACAGCCTCCTTTTAAAAAAAATTTTCTGTCTTGCAGTTAAAAACATCCACATGCCGAGAATCAGGAACACCATCCCCTCGATAGGCTCCATTGTTCCTGTGTTGTGGGTTTGAAATGTGGCGCGTTTAAGATGATGTCATGGCAGTAGAGGCACGCGCAAATAACGATCAGTCCCACCCACTTTGAAGCGGTACTACTGCAGTGGAAAAGCAACAGAGCTAAAGCGAAACCGAACCGGTCCGTACCAAATCGAGTCGTACCACGCAGTGGAAAAGCGAAGCGAGCCGAACTGTTCCGCGCCGAATTCGAACCGTACCGAACCGAACCGAGACGTACCATGCAGTGGAAAAAGCGCCATATGTAAAAAAAAGGGGGGTTTAGTGAGCTACTGATATAACTGGAATCATAAGTCCAAGCACATGATTTTAAATCATGAGAGTGCAATCTTTTAAACGCATCTTTAGTTTTTAATTAGTGGAATTGAATTAGGTCAATTCAGCTCAGTTTAACTATTTATTTGTGGAGCACTTGTCCTAATACAGAAAAATGTGCCTCACAGAGAGCAAGCCAAAGGAGAAAACTTTTTAAAATTACGAGTAATGATGAAAGAACCTAAACTACATAACATAATGGAATAAATAAAGGCAGAACCATAGAACAATTGTCATATGATAGGAGTGCAATAGACTGTCGCTTATATGCTTCCATGGTGATTGACAGGATTAGATGAACATGCTCCCCACAAACTCATTTGTGAAGGCTACACACGGGCACACAGAAGGCAGCTGTCATTCCTGAACAGAAGATCAGTTTACAGCATGCTTTGCAAGTCATGGAATACTCTGCTCTGCGCATATCATGTACAACAACAGCTCTGACCCCTCGTCTAATGGTGTAATACAAGTATCCGTTATAGAATTTTTTTTTTTATTGTTATATCATACATCCAGAAAGCCGTGACAATCGTTGGATTTGACTAACCTACTTGATTTTTGAGTTTGGAAAACATTATAAACATTAAACATATTATGCTATTTCACTATTTCCAGTTTAGTTAGTGTGTAATGTTGCTGTTTGAGCATAATTAAGAAACAAGGTTACAAAGCTCAAAGTCCACTCTCAAAGTCCATCTCCAACTCATTTTTTTTTTTAAGAGAATCCACTTTTTAACGGCTTGTTTGGACTACAAGTCATATGGTGCTGCGTTCAAGTCCTCCTGGAAGTTTGTACTTATGAGGTGGGAAGTCGTGTTTATGGCAGGTGCGTTCAAGTCACTTTCGTCAGAGTAAGATGGCAGTGTACTTTCTCTTAATTAATTACAAAAAAGTACAGCAAGGTTCTTAAACTCTGTTCTTAAGGAAATTAAGAACAAAGAAATGACCATCAGGTGTTTGCTTTTTTCATGTTTTTAATTCATTTATGAAGCTACTGCTAACTTTATTGTTGCATATTACATTGTTATATTATAATGCCATCATATTCCGAGCAGGCAATTAGCTTGCGCTGTTAAATAAAATAGCCTGACAATTTCAATGCTAAATACCTTTTAGTATTGTGGTATTCCGCTATATTTCTCACTGACATGCTCCCAACTCGTAAAGATCAGGGCTTATAGAAAATCCCGAGCTTCCTACTTGTATTTACCACATTGTGGTTCAGGGAAAAGGAAACGAGGATGCACAAATAAGAATTGAGAATCCCCCAGTTAATCAGCTTAGTCTCACTGTTAATACGTAGGTATTTTACGTTTTTGCAAAGATAGAAAACGTACTTTTTAGTTCGTTTGGATAGATGCTAAAACATATAATATAGACTATCTACAACATTTAAACGTAACATTATAAGTTTTTACAGCTAAAAAACGTAAATTATTCACGTATATTCTATATCATAAAGATATCTGTATAATTTCCCTTTTTTACCATTTTATAGATAAATGTAAGATACCGTAACCCTAATCCCAAACCTAAACATACCCATTTTATACATAATATAAAAAAGGTTAAAACGTAATGGACAGATGTTAATGGACAGATGTGGTAGTTGGGAAATGGCAGTTTTATTAACAATTTAGCATTAAAATATATTTTGAGTCACCAATCCTACTCCTACCCCTGAAACCTACCCATAACAATTCCTTAAAACAACGTAACAAACTTATGAAGAAAAACATAACTAACAGACAAGTATAATCACAATAATTTATTTATTGCGAAAATGTCAAAACCGATACCAAAAGCCGTTCACATGATGATGCCATTCACATAAAAGTCTGATTAGGAGTTGTTTCTTGCATACAACTATGGATTCTAAAGATTTGGATTACATAAAACTAATAAAATTGATGTATTTTGTGAATTTTTGTTGTGTTTTATAGGAGAAAACGCTTTATGTGGCTCAAGGTAAATAAACTATCACAAAATGGTTAAACGAGTAACGTTAAAGAATGTATTTTTAAGGTTTTATAGTGTATTGAGGTAAATATATTGAGTATTATATCAATAAATGCGACTGAAAACTTAATTAATAAGACAGTGGAATGCAATAGAGTCAAAACATAATGCTACGATATTTAATCTGCATAAATTGTGATACGTACAAATGTGTACGTTGGTGGATTTGTTCATACGTAAATACGTTTTTGTGCTGTCAATACGTAAATATTTTACGTTTTAGTACTGTAACGTCAATATTATATGTTTCTCCGCATATAAAACGTAATTATATAAACATATGATAGAACGACACTTTACGTACAAATACGTATTCTCATGAGATCACGTTGCAGCCAATCATTTCTCTGTGCTTAGTCTTGACTTGTGTTCCACAGCATTACTGAGTGTTTCCGTGTTGTTCATGGTGTTTAATTTCTGCCCTCATCCTGGATTTCTCGTTCCTGTCTCTGCTCGTTTCAGTCTTGTGGAGCAGACATAGGCTGATTCATATAGAGTCAGCGCAGTCTCATCCCAATTCGTCATATAACTGACGTTTTGGGAAGTCTTTTGACCATTCGTCAATATACGACTTTTTAGGGCCCCCTTAAACGTCGGTAGATGACGTTATGGGATCCTAACTCTACCCCAGACCTAAACCTAACCCTAAACCCAACTCGTCACCTAACTGACGTTAAAGGTAAAGCGTCAGTTGTATGACGACCCGGGATCGTCATCTACTGACGTTTAAGGGGACCCTAAAAGTCGTATATTGACGAATGGTCAAAAGACGTCCCAAAACGTCAGTTATATGACGAATTGGGATGAGACTGTGTTAATAGAGTAGCCTATACACCATAGTAAAAGTAATGTAGGCTATTTTAGAAGTAAAATACCATCTAAAAGTAGTAAGTACCTTTGTTTAATTAATGCACTGTAATTTAACTATAAATCAAATGATTAATAAGTTATGACAACATGATATTTTTACATTTTTTAAGTTAATTGTACTTAATTAAGGTAGCTACTTTTTATTTTTTATTTTTTTTTACAGGAGGGCAGCTTATGGCCATGATTTTAGCATGTCAAGGTTTTTTATGCATTGACGTTTAAAACATTCTCATTCTCAGTTCAGCCACTTTCAAATCGAACCTGAAATGTAATTCACAGCACCACATCCCTATCTCCACTTCCACATCTAACCTAGGCTATTACCTACAGTAAGTGAGATTTGAACTGCATTACAGATGGAACTGATCCCAGTGTTTTACTAGAGTCCATTTGCTCAATTATGTAATACAGTATATACGCATTAAAATTTAGAAACGTGACGAGAAGTGGTTATGTGTTATTTTTATGGTCAGCAGGCTGTTATCGTAGTAACTGAAGCATAATAGCACTTAATAGCACTTAATAGCACCTGTGTTTTTTGTCCAGTCAGATAAGCTTGTATAGTGAGCAGTGAAAACGTGTAGATTGAGTCCGCTGGCCGTCAGCTAGTCGGCTTCACAGTGGGAGTCAGGCCCTTTGCCTTATATCATTCACCTCTCCATCTTCCTTACCTGTGCCCATGTGAGATCACCGTCCTTTCATCTTCCCCTTGCCCTCTCACATTCATTTCCACCAGTCCTTTTCTTTTTATCACCTCTTACCCTTTCTTATAGCCTTTCTTTTGCTCCAAATGTGCTTTCAATCGCTCACTTTAAAGCAATAGTTCACCTAAAGATGAAAAATCATAATTTGGTTATTGACCATCATTTTACTGGGCTCTGTATATTCTAAATCTTCTGAAGTAAAATGTAAGTCATTTCACTGTGCGGTTCATGCAGTTATTGAATTATTCACAGTTCCCTTGTGCATTTCTGTTGAGCACACACAAAATAAAATGTTGTACTGTAGAATGTTGGTTACCGAACAGATTTGGTTCCCATTGACTTCCATTGTATGGTTGTTGTTTTTTTTTTTGTCCACACATTGGAAGTCAATAGGAACCAAAACTGCATGCTTCATAATATCATATTTTGAGTTCCACAGAGTAAAGAATGTCTCACAGGTGTTGGAACGACATTGGTGGTGTGTGAATTTTAATTTATAGGGGAGAGCGGGGCACAACCTAACGCATTTTGGTTTTGGCTCAATTAATAAAATAATTAGGTTGGATTATTTTTTTATCTTTTTTTTACACAAACAACATTCTCATCTCTGCTACAAATGAACACTAACGCTTTTTTCTAGGACCTACCATTTTCGACAGTTGCACTGAAAGTGACAGAAGTGCAAATGTTACAACTGACCCATATGTGGGTTAATGTAACAGACAGAGGGGTTGGTTGTAACACTTGTGTGTAACACACATAATTCAGTACTATTTTATTTGTATAGTTTGATATTGTTTGTGCATCTGTATAGACAGATATCCATACATCCATCCCTTATCCAATCATCCCTTCTATTATGGATCAATATGATGGATAGAGACATAGAAAAGGGCTGCATAGTTTTGCAATAAAATAATAATAAATAAAATTATAAATTATTGTAATTGCAATTAAATTAGATTTGTGTGTGGCAGCTGCATGTACAATTATTATTATTATTATTAATAATAACATTCATAATAAAGACAAATGAGCTTAAAATAAAAAATTTTAAGGGTTTATTGAATTAAAAACAGGCCATATTTTTAATAAATAAACAAGTCATCATTCATAGTACACTGAAATTTTAAACATTTTAAATTCCAACATTGTTTGTGAACGTCCAACAAAATTGAAATCTATACTCCAACCTGAAAAGTTGTGTGGCTCCGTTTTCATTTGATTTATCATTGTACACTTGGCGGCTTAGTTGTAACACTGTGTTAGAACTGAACCCCGCTGTGTATTACATATTTTAATCCTAGTTAACAGTTGCTAGGAATTGCTGACATGTTTCAAAACGGTGCTATGTTTGAGCCAACAAGACAGTGATTAAGGCAGTATAAAGTTAGATTTGGAAACGTCATACACCCAACTTAGAAACCGAAAAAATCTATGATGAAAAAATTACTTGCATGGTGTCAAAACACTCTTTGTCCATTATCTCCACAAAATATAATCAAAACTTTCCGCAAATTCATGGGAGACTTCTGGCAGCAAGAGAAAGAGCGGAAAGACAGCCTGCTTGATTCTGACTGAGTATGTAAACGTCGTGTTACATTTAAACCCGTGTCAGGTTGTGCCCCGCGCTCCCTGAGGTGAACTATCCTTTAAAGGGATACTCACTTTTCTCGGAATAGGCTCATTTTACCACTCCCCAGAGTTAAACTGTTGAAGTTTTACCGTTTTTGAATGTATTTAGCCGATTTTCTGATATTTAAAAGAATATCAGTAATCATACAGTTTCTGGTCTCATTGACTTCTATAGTATAGATTTTTTCCTACCTATAGAAGTCAATGTAGACCAGAATCTGGCTGAATGCATTCGAAAACTTAAACCCAACTGTTTAACTCAGAGGGAGTTGTAAAATGAGCCTATTTCCAAAAAAGTGGAGTATCCCTTTAACTGTTCTTTTTCTCTCTTTCTCCTTGGCTGTCCTCTGTCTCACACCTGTCAGAGAACATCACATCTGCTAAGGAATCGAATAGATGCATGCAGTTTCTATTGGATGTGTTAGACTGAATTAGACAGAGCAGGTAAACAGAGGTCTGTGCTCTTTGATTAGAAGCAAGAGAGTGAGTTTGTCACATGAATCAGTGAAGTATATCCTAGAGTGACAGGTGTGTGATGTTATGCAATGATTCAGTGATTTCGAACACATTTAGACAGTATGAGACAATGATGTGCTAGTGTTTGCGGAGTGGATTGTAAATATTTCTGTAATGCTCCTTTGTGAGCTCTTTATAGAGTTATAGTTAGAGAGAACGATTTAAAGACACTAAAGAGAACTATTTGGATCTCTATTCATTTATGTTTTGTAAAAGGAAATTAGTGAATGTCTAATCCTGTCATTTTTATGGAATACACAATGCCTTTCATGTTTAGTTTGGTCCTACTTTATATTAAGTGGCTTTAAGTAGTATGTACTTACATTGAAAAATAAGTATAATGTACTTATTGTACTTATTGTGCTCATGTTGTATTGTAAAACACTTTTGCTGCTATTGAGGGTAAGGTTAGGGACAGGTGTTGGTATGGGTAGGTTTAAGGGTAGGTTAAAGTGTAAGGGATGGGTCAGCTGTGTAATTACAGATGTAATTACACAAATTACTTACAGCTGTAATTACATGCTGGTATTTTTAAAATATAAGTACAATGTAAAAACATGTAAGTACACAATAAGTCCATTGTATCAAATTATTAGTTTCAATGTAAGTACACAGTACTTAAAGCCACTTAATATAAAGTGGGACCAATTTTTTTTTCAAACATTAATGGTATTCACATTTAAAATGTCAGAAATATTCCTGAGCATTTAAAATTAGCATTTAAGTCATTCTTCTTAAAGCTGCAGTCTGTAGCTTTTTTGTGGTTAAAAATGATCAAAAAGACATGTTTGAGAAAATACATAGACCAGACAGTGTTCAAAACTATCTTCTTGCTTTAGCTCTATTCTAAGCGGTAAGCTCTGTAATAATGTTTTTAATTCCAGTGGTACTTGTGGATTTCCGCGGAGATTCGAGCATGTCTTTGCGTCATCACGTCAGATCTGTACACATAAGAAAGGAGTCTCGGCTAGTAGGCTATATTGCGTCTGAGGATGTTGGAGGTGGAGATTATAGCCTTTTCTCACAGCACTTGATATAATTAAACTTATTAATTTGATGGTGGACAATCGACAACTGGAGATTCACCTGCTGTAAAATGCTAAAGACTTCATTCGGACTTTGCAGTGGCTACAGAAAAAAGAGACCGCAGCCGGACCCATATGATATGAAAACAAGGATACATTTCGGAAGGACATTACAAGTAGTCATGCAATGCTTACGTTGTTAACATTAACAAGTTGAGAACAAAGTCTAATTTGCACTGTTGTAGTATTTATTTATTTATTTATTTAGATTTAATCAGCGGTATTTACTGCAATGGCAGAACCAGAACAAAAGTGGATGTTTCTTACTAGTTCAGATGACATTTCCGGTGAAAATTATGTTGGTCAGACAGTATGAGTATGACTCATACTTCCAAAAGAATAATCTAGATTCTTATTGCCAGTATCGACACCGGCGAGGTGATTGACAGCAGCACACTCTCCTCAATGTGTTCATGCGCTGTGCGGTGTGAAGCTGCATCCCACTTCGCATACTATCCATCCTAAATAGTATTCGAAAATAGAATTATTACGTCCCAACTAGGGATGGGCATGATTAATCGACGATCGATTATTGATCATTTAGAATTTCGTCGATCACGTTAATTTGTTATCGATTATCATTAAACTAATGCTGCTGCGTTGCGTAGTGTGAGTGGAAAGTGAACGTGTTCCCCGGGCTGGTCATGTTAGCGCGGAGGTACCTGTGCATCCCGGCAATCGTCCGTCCCCTCATCAGAGCGGTGTTTTCAGCGGCTGGACTGAAGCATTTGTTTACACTCGACGCGTCCGCACGAGGGAGATGTGCGCGCAGTCTGCAGAGAGTCACGCTGAAGTGCCAGGCGAAAGTGTAAACAAGGCTTGACGGTCACCATGCAGGTTGCGCTCGCGGCTGACCCCAGATCATGTCATCAACATGCTTATCTTTCTCAACAAAAATCAGTAGACTGGAGCAGAAGTTAGCCTAACGTTAGCCGGTAGGCTAATCTCTCTCACCCTTTCTCGAACTCCATGCCTTGATTGAGTTACATTTTGACAAAACCTGCTGTCAGATTTAAATGTTATTATGTTTTTGGTTAAGTTATTATTATTATTATTTTGGAACAAACGAAGGTCTCACGAATGTCAACTCGCAGCTGCAGGTTCAGTTGCGTTGGTTAGTAAATTAGAGCACCTGCCATTTAGCCTAACCGAACGCCCAGTTTAACTGCCACAAGTTGATCATCTTGTAATAAGGATCTAATCGAGGAAAAACACGCTGTATTTTTGTATTTTCATTACATTTTTAATTTATAAAAAGTTAAATAAATAATACATTTGAATTTAAAAATATTAATGATTAATCGATAGTCGATCGTTAATTCTTCAGACGAATCGACTAAGAAAATTTAATCGAATGCCCATCCCTAGTCCCAACCCATAGTATGTTGAATTAGGTGTTTCAAAGAGACCCGGATGATCTACTATATCTGGTCAGAATCCGAAGTGTAGATCGACGCTCAATCTACCAGCTTATATTGCCCACAACCCATTGCCCGTTAAACGAGGATTCGGTTAGAACTACAAACACGAGTAAAAAGTGTTAAGAAACTACATACATGGAGGACGACACGAGTCCAGCGTTGTGTAGAGAGGTTTAGATAAAGAGGTTTGAGTGATTAATTATCAGTATCTAACCTAACGAAAATTAATTTATTCAATGTTGTCCACATTATATTGCATATGCAGCAGCATTGTGAAATTTTGTAAAGATACGTTTAGCCATTACTTTTAAAATGCATCATTATATTCAAATTGCAAACACAAGGACAGATCACCATGCTCCGAAACGTTAGGAAAGCAAATTAGATAGAATGGAGGATTTTAACTGTGACAAGATGATTGACAGGGCAGTTTACGGTGACAGGATGCACGCAGCACGCGACAGAGCCGTCCGTTAAAGATGACACGATAGTATGTCCCAAAGCTTGCCTACTCTTTTGCTACACACTCAAAAGTATGTACTTTTTCTTCACAAAAAGAGTACATACTTTTAGGGCGTAGTATAAGTAAGCGAATTGGGACGCAGGGTGCAACTCAAGTTGATAATTCCACGAATGACTGCAATTGCAGATTTCGAACAGAGATGGCAACAAAGAGGAAAAAATGCAGACTGCAGCTTTAACTAGAACTTAGATAGCCCCGCCCCTTTCTGCAAAACACGCTTATCATATTCTTTATTCCAGTTTGTATTTCCAAAGCATAAAGGTAAGATCTTACGGATATATAAACGAACCTCTTCGTTTTTAAATCTTCCTGGTCTACTGACATTTTATGAATGACATTCGTTTCAAACATTACAATGCTCAGGATAACTTTCATTAACTCCACAATAAGTAAATCTACTTCACCAGCTAACTACTCTTAGACAGAGATGCTAAGAAATATACAGAGCTACTGCTAAAGTTGATATACAGTTAACACAATTTTAAAGATGGCTGTGCACTTGTTTTTCTGGTGCAGAATGTCTGACTATAGGCTAAGTCTGAGAAAATATGTTGGGCACAATAATCCAAAAACCAACCATGTCCCCCAAATACTGTTTTATATTGTTCAGAATGATTCCAATCAGTTTTGCTTTCTCACTGCTTTGTAAGTGGAGAAATCAGAATATTAATTTAGGTCATACTACATTTATTCAGTCTTTAATGCATCAGTAATTATTTGACACCTCATGCAGACATCAGATTCAGACTCACAAATTCAGTTTATCAGAATGCATAATGTACCACTTTGACATGATGCGCCATGTTTTTTTATTCAAATAAATTAATTTATCAATTTGTGACAGTACTGAGTTGCTGTATATGATTCTGTATCGGGAGAAAGAGTAAAAAAACAAAAACATTTTCCTCAGAAAAAAATGTAATTCTAATCTTTTTGACACTTATTTATGTTTTCTGAATTTTCTCTTCAATAGTCCTTGTAGAATACTTGAGGTGAAAATTATAATCAAGGATAATTTGTAATCAGGTTACTTAAGCTCCTCAAAGTCAATCTCCAATCAACCCCGAGACACCGTCAGGAAAATACCCATGACATTAGAACTGAGAGCTGCTGTGCTGCGGTCCTCTTTTAGTATCCTGCATGTCAGTACTACTCAGGTATCAGGCTGTCAAGTATGAAGGTTGTAAGGAACGGTCAAAGTAACCAAGTAGGTGAACTTAGTGACTCTGGACTGTTTGGATTCTCCTTAATCTGTTAGTCGGTCACCTACTGCTGTTCACACTGCCAGAAATGAGTGTCCTAGAATCATTCAGCACTTATTTTCTGTTGCATATCTAATGGGTTTAAATGTAGGATGTTATTTTTTTAGAAACAATCAGTTTCCCATTTCTTATATTTGTCATTTTACATTTAGTTAAAAATTTTCTTTGCATTGTTTTTTTAATAAGTTACATCAAAACATTTCAAAGCATGTGAATTACAAAACATTTTTAACAAATGGTAATAAAATAGAAGTCTGATTATGGAGTAAACAAATAAAAATACAGGGACAGTCAGAGGTCGTATAATATTACTCGCATTTTGAGTCATCCTTTTATTTTTAGTTAGATTTTAATAGATTAATTCATTTAAATTATTTAGTCACTCATCATCTCTCTCTCCTCAATTTAGCTAAAATAATCATAAGAAAATAGTCAAGAGGCAATGTTTTATTAGATTCTAGCTAAATCTAACTCAAGGCTCAGTTTTCTTTATTTGTAAAATGCTGTCATCCAGTGGCCAGTAAGGTGTACTATCGTCTTTAATGTTTTTGGCACTCTTACCAATGTTGTTGGTAATTCTGCTCACTACCAACCCATTATCTCTTAGGACAAGTTCAGTAGTTTACACTTAAAGCCGTTTTAAGATAATTTCTGATGATTTCTGGTGCACAACCACACAGAAACTTAAAATTCTTGGGACTGCAGCATTCGTCCAAATTTCAATCTTAACCATTCACTCTTAGAAAAAAGGTTAATTGAGGTTCTATGAAGTATAGGGTTCCTTACTAACTTCATATTACTTTTTATGCTAAAAAGATTCTATAATGACAAAAAAGAACCCTTTTGGCACAAAGGTTCTTTAAAGGCTATAATTCATTCATATATTACATTATTCCGCAACATTTTGTAGTTGTAATTAAGTTATTGTTTATTAAACTGTTGTAGTAACTTAATATCACATTTTAATCAAGCTGATTTTTGTGTGATATTGATTGATACAAATTTTTAACCCCCATATCTTGAATTTTGTGATCATTCACATGCAATGCATTTTAGGGGTTCTAAATATGTAGCGCTTTAGAACCTTTTAAGGTTCTATATATAGAACCTTTTCTTCTAAGGTTTCATATATAATATATATATATATATATATATATATATATATATATATATATATATATATATATATATATATATATATATATATATATATATATATAGAAGGTTCTATTTCATCATAAACAATCTTAAAACTGGGCTTTAAGTGTAAATTATCCGAACCTGTCCTTTAACATCCATGTCCCTTTGCACTGATATTTAATGAAATCTTTTTATTATTTAATCACAGGTATAATCATCATGGCTAGTTTAGTTCTAGGTACCTGTAACCTAAACTAGGTTCTTATATGTTTGTATTGGACAGATTTCCACAAATATTGTTTGCTGTTTCGTTTTGATCGGTGTCAAATTATTTCACACTTAGTCATCCTCTGCATTCACACACCCCTGTTTGACTCATTCTTTCTTTTACTTTCATCACCAGCTGCACAGCAGACAGATCTTCCCTGCATTGCCATTGTCTGCTCTGTTGTCAACTCAGCCTCCAAAATTATGAATTGTTTTGTCTTGTGTCGAAGTTTAACTTCACTTGTCTCTTCACAACTTCATTTTCTTATCATGGGCACTGTAACTTTGCAGTTCACGATGACGACAGATCTGTGATCTTTAAGGGATTTTTTATAATGACTAAAGTTTGGGATGTTTTGTAATCCTATAACAGAACACATTTCTCATCATTGACAGTACTATTTTTACTATGTGTTGCGAAACTTATTGTGCTAGATGTTCCACATGCTTGTAAACAAAACAAAAATGTTAAAAATAAAGCCATGACCTGTCCGTCATCTTATACTTGGTGCTCTTTTCACTTGGATTCATATGCATGTGAATGAAATGCAAGACCGTGAAATTCTAAGCTCATGCAGTTTTGTCTTCCACTGCATACCAAAGTTCAAATGATAACCTCTGACCTGTGAATAAATGGCAAATAGGACTGTAGACATTTGACCAATAGAGGATCTAAGAGTCACAAAGTGACCTTTTGGCACAATTCACATAATATACATACCCACTGAAAAGCTTGCATGTGTGCAGTGTTACTTGGTCGGAAGTTTGTCGTGTTCAAAGCAAATGTGACCAACAGCTTAAAAAACTCATTACACAGAAAACTCTTCAACCACAAACTATCAACCGTTATTTTTTTGGTGTGTGTCTAAAAACTCATTGAGGCTTTTAGCTTTCTATTAAACTTTTATGCAAACAGGCACAGTATGGAACAGAGCATACAATATATTGAATAAGGATGCATTGATATTCAAAATTCTGGCAAAAAGTGATCATTGTTTTATATTTTCACCCATAACTAATATGGACAAACCCAATTAATGGCTGATAAAAATGCTTTGCATCACAGAAAATAAATTATATTTTATCAATAAAAAGAAAACTATCATATTTAAATTGTAATAATATTTAACAATCTTGCATATTTTTCTGTATTTTTTTAATCAAATAAATGCAGGCTTGATGAGCATATATTAAAGGCTTCTTTCAAAAATATGATAAATAGTCATGTTTCCAAACTTTTAACTGGTACTATATATATATATAAATACACACACACACACATGCATGTATATTTAGAAAAAATGATTATATATATATATATAAAATATTTCTATTTATATATAATATACATTATATATAAAATCTATATACAGTGTATCCATGAAAATATTTCTTAAATATATACAAACATGTGTGTGTATTTATATACATAAAATAATTATACACAGTGCACCCACATATATTATGTAAACACAAACTTTTATTTTGAATCGCTAATTAATTGTTTGACTGCCCTAATATATATGTATATATATATATATATATATATATATATATATATATATATATATATTGATTTATATTTAAATGTTTTATTGTTATTAGACTTTTGTGTGTGTGTGTGTGTGCGTGTGTACAATTATAGTCTAAACTAGAGGAAGTAAGTATGCATCGTACCAGTTCTGATAAACAAAAATCAATAATATAACCACTATGGTTAATATAACAAATGCACTTATTATTGTCTGATTTCAGCAGTTTATATACATTAGAACCCTGCAATGATCATTAGCAGTTTAATTATGTCATAACATACCAATTCTGTGTAGTCATTGCTCATTCTTTTAGTGTGTTTGTGTGTGCTTTGATGTACGTTGCTTTGAACTGTCATTACAGTTCATAAATCTTACTACAGTTCATCACTGAGCTGGAAAATGTTTCATTTGAAAAAGTTGCACAGACATCCAAACCATTTAAGCACTTCTTTAAAGGTATTCCTCCCATGTGAAGAGTATGAGAGAAAATGATGTTTACGACCCTTCAGTAATGTCGAATGTTCTTCGTGAAATCTTTTGCAGACATTAGGAATGAAACTTCTCACATGTTCAGACATTCCAAGTCCATGTTTGGAGCTCTGCCCCGGGTTTCATGTGCGGCCGTGTTCTCTTGCTTTGCTAAGTTGAGTGGTAGTGCAGCTGGACTTCAAAGGAAGTGGCTGTGCGGTGAAGTTGAGCTCTGTGGGAGGGTACGAGTGCTAGGGGGAGACGCTACTAGAGCACGCTCAACAGCACAGCGGTGTCTCTCAGGGCCATGCTCCGCAGGTCGCCCTGCCACAGAGGCAGGGTTCATTTTGACTTCAGTGAGGAGGTTGTAAAGAGGCTGCACACCTCCACCTTAAGGTTAGAACTACCACCCTCTTTTTTCTGTCTGCTATGTCTCAGAGTCTGTCTGGTTCACATGCTTTCACACTCTCTCTCTGTCTCTCTTTCTGTTTGCTGGCTTATTTATGTGGTCACTGCAGCTATGTATTTATACTTTAAATATGAGCCAGTACTTGCCCATCTTATCTGCCTATGTCACAAATTTCTCTCCCTTTTCTTCTGGACCCTTGTCACACATCGATCAGGTGTCATCTCCTATTGTGTATCTTTTCTTTTGAAACATCTTTGTCTGCAGTATCACTTTCTATACATTTTCTCTTTCTCCCTCCTTTTTCCATGCTTGTTTTTAAGTTCATTGTGATGATTTGTTGTTGCTTAAGCAGTTTGCGAGTGTGTTTGTAAGTAAACTGAGCTCTGTGTTTATACAAGAGTCAAATTGTTCACAGCTGTTGTACATTTTCCATTAAGTCTATTGTGTGCATGCATTGGATCAAGCGTTACACAATCTTTGTGCTCATGATATCAATTGATACATTCAGCTCCACTGTAATTTCACACCTGAGACCTGTTCTTGCTTTACATTGTCTGGGTAAACATCAGCACACAGCTTTAGCTCAAGCTTCCCAAATTACATTTTGCCCTAATTGTAAAGAAAGTAGGGCTGGGAAAGATTAATCGCTGATTAATCGCATCCAAAATAAAAGTGTGTGTTTACATAATATATGTGTGTGTAGTGTGTATAATTATTTTGTATATATAAATACACACATATGCATGTATATATTTAAGAAAACATGTGTTATTAATATATCAAATATATAATATTTATGTATAATATTAATTTTGTATAAATATATATAAAGTATATACATGCAAATATTTCTTAAATGTTTACATGCATGTGTGTGTATTTATATATATAAAATAATTATACATACATTACACACACATATATTATGTAAACACAAACTTTTATTTTGGATGCTGATTAATCGCTGATTAACCTTTTCTCGGCCCTAAAGAAAGCTTGGGTTTAAGTATTTGAAGAAGTTTAGAAAAGTTTTATTTTATTTTAGTGTTAGTGCACTTCAGTTGTGAATATGTCTTTGTGTCAGTCTGTAATGCGTGTTTATACACTTTAAATGTCAAACACATGCATGAATGAATGAGTGTGTGAACATCTGTGTTTATGCACAGCATACTCTGATGTCCGGGAAGGGTGTGTAAAGGTGTCCAATGACTCCATATGCCAACAAACATAATCTCCACATTGGGTGGATTTTGTGTATTTACTATTACTAGTTGCCGTACAAACACTATATAGAGAAAATAAATCTTTGGAAGATATCACTAACATTTATTTTACCATTGCAAATGTTAGAGTTAAGTTTTCATCTGTTTTTATTTGTGTTAATTTAAAATTAGACAAATCTAATATTATTTTAATCTTACATCTGTTACTTAACAGTTGAGAGAGTTAAATATTCATCTAAGAAGCAGAAGACACCAACTGTGTACATACAGCAAGTTTTTGTTTTTTTTCTCCCAGTTGTGCAGGGTTGCGTTGCAATGTGCCTCTATTAGAATGCTTCTATTCTATATTTTTATGAATTCTATTGAGAAACCATGAGAAAAGGTGAATAAAGATACACTGTAAAAAATTTGGAGTTGGATTTACTTGAAAAATGCTTGCTAAACTTTCTCACTCAGAAAATGCTAGTAAATTTACAAAGATTTGCCAAGTAAAAACCTAAACATATTCATCAGTAGCTTTAATTAGAAATCTTTAAGTTAAATTTACTTGGAATATGGAATTAAGTAAACTTTACAAAAAATAAGTAATTTTACCTCGGCTAGTAAAGGGTTGATTAATATCGATTTCCTTTGCCTTTGTATTACATTTCACAAAAACAATAATCTTGAATTTTATTAGTAATTTATAGTATGTGCTTTACTTAGATCATCTAAGTAATTTATATTACATCATGTCAGATGTTTAACATCACGTGAATGCAAACACCTTAATACTTGGTAGACAATACACAATGGCGGTAACATTTGATGGGTCGTTTTTGTGTTTGAATGTGTCATTTTGAGCAAAAAATTTACTCTAAAATGTCACAAAATGGCAAGTTACTAATACTGACAACAAAAATCAATGATAAAACAGTGTAAATACAGCTGAAAACCAGTGAAAAATGAGCCTCATTAATTATTCTAGGTCCAGTGCATGATGGGAACTCTTATTTCCCATCAACTTTGATGGAAAAAGTTGATATTTACACTTTCATTTCTACTTGCTTGAATTAAGTACTGATATGGAATTTACTTAGTTTTTTTTTTCATTCTTGCCTGAACTAACTTTTTCAAGTAAATTACATTGTTTTTTTTTCACTAGTATTTACTTACATTTTTTACAGTGTATTATGTATTGAACTATAAAAATGATTCGTGATTTTAACAGTAAAAGACTGTAAAAAAACTGTTAATTAGTTAACAGAAGTTTCCTTATATGGTTAATAACTGTGATGTGTATAATGGTACATTTAATGTAATTTTACTGTAAAATACTGTTAACTTTACGGTTTTTGGAAGTGAAAAATAACAAGTCATTGTAATAATTTACAGTTAAAAAATGTAAATTGACATTCCCACAATTCCCTGCGTGACACTGTAGCGTTTCTTCATAATTTTCTTTTTTTTTCTAATCAGTTATGTACATTAGAGTTTTATGTTATGTTGTTAAATTAATACTTATTGCATTTTTTAAATTTCAACATGTCACCATGATGGTGTTTAATGTTTGTGTGAAATGACACTGTGCAGCTTCTATATATGAACTTTCTTGTGGAAGAGCTGATTATGATGTAGCTTTGATCGATCATTTGACTCTCATTACTGCTGTGATTGTTGATAATCAGTGTATTACAATTGAACAAAACAGATATTAATACTTCAAAAGGTCTGTAAATTAACATTATATCCAATAAAGAAATACGGTTTATTGCTGTAATTAAATATGGTTAAAAGTCTGTAAAACCTAAAATGTTGCTAGCGTATTTTTAACATAAAACTCTGGAAACCACTGCTGACCAGTTTTTTCCCGTAAATTATACAGATATTTTTTACAGTTGTGTTTGTTGTCAAACTTAAAATAGCTTAGAATTAAAGCAACGCTGAATGCCTGCTTCATATTACACGCTTTTAGCTCCATTTTGGCACGATCCGTTTGACATAGGGTGTCGTGGATTGAACGACGATGGCCGTCGGCAATTGCAAAATCTATTCTATCATTCGATAGTGTGTCATAGTGGGAGACAACCTACGTCGCGTCTGCGATGCTTCACAATCATCACGAACACAAAGACGTAAGCATGTTTAATTTTTGTAACGGTCGTTACGTACGGTTCCGTCACATGTATGAGTTTGACCAATAGGAGCACATCTTTTCTGTACACAACTTTCAAAAATGGCGAAATCGAAGAGAGACGATGGTGCTAACCTTAAACTAAAAGTACAAATATATAAGAAAACAATAGTTTACCTCAAGTTCTCTTGGAGGATTGACAGCCCATACTGTCCTCTTCTAGCACGGTCTAAATCTCACGCAATGGCCGTAAGACATACGCAATTCAACCAGTCCACACGCACACCGTGTATTTCTCACGCTGAAAAGGCAATGCCGAGCAATCCAGGAACGTGTCCATTGTCGGGTTTACTTTTTTTTTTTTTCATTTTTCTGAACACAGGACAGCCAATACAACACTCACCGCATTGTTTGTTTACGTTCCGTTTCCGGAAGTCACTGCTAGTTTCGCTTCTCGATGACATCACGCGCCGTTAAAGATAGCACACGATGACTGGTCAGGAAGCAGCGTGTAGTCTGACATTGTGTCTTGTCCACGACACAACAACATTTTAGTATTCAAAATCGCGTAATCTGACACAGTGACTATCGTAATACAGACAAAAAAAATTGTAATCTGAACCAGGCATAAGATGTGCACTAAGATTTTTTTTACCTTAAAATAAATGTTTTCAAAATTGTTTAAGTGGTTCATGAAGTCGCGACATGGTGAAATGCACTTATGCCACCACTTTGCGGTCCTTTATCTGATATATCCATGCTATGTAAGATTGCCAGTATCGGGTCACGTTTCTGTAGTCCGAATGAGAAATAAGAAAACTACAAATTTGACTTGCTTTGCGGCAAGCATTAAAATTGCTGATACTGTAGGTGGAGCGTAATCTCAACAGTACACTACAACTACATGTAGGATACCTAGCTGCCGGGTAGCTTTTAAATAGTCATGATTTAAAAGCCGGTGCTGGATAAACAGACAGCATGTGCATGCCTGCGTGTGCAACAGAAGGATGCGGTAGGCTATATTATTTACGACAGCAGTTACGGAAATTCCGCTTCCAATCTGTAGGGGACTGTAGAGGAAAAGTTACTTGGTGTTGCTTTAATAAAAAAAAATAAAAATAAAAAATAAAAAAATATTTAAACAAACAAAAAACTTATTTAAAAAACTAAAAATTAAAAAAATATATATTTAAAAAAATGTATAATTGTATTTTGATCAAATATTTTAATTTGGTCTTGTATATGTTTTTTTATTAGATCAGATAAGATAACAATTTTAGCTGTCATATGGTCATGTTACAGTGTTCCCCTCACGTTACAACGGGCGTGTAGAGTCACATTTCACTTCCATTCTTTCAAGGGTATATCAAGAAAAAGTATACACTGCATTATTGAAACAAAACCACATAAATGTACTAGACATGTGTGAAATTAATATTTAGAAAATAATAAATTCTCTGAACCCCAAGTTGATTTACACAAACTGAGAAAGTCAAAAAGGTTGAGCTGCACTCTCCCCTAACTTTGAAAACTAGCAATAACCAGGAACACAGGCAAAACTAGAACATGGAGTGAAAACACAATGGAAACTAAACACAACCCTGAAACTATTAAAGTTGGCACTGGCACAAACAAACATTCACGTGCATACCAACTAATTTTTTTTTTCAAAACTACTGCGTCATCTTGAATGATCCCCAGTGTAGGGCATCTATTTGTTCGGAAATAAACCATGGAAAAACAGCCTTGTTGAATGCCATTTAAAGCCGGGTCCACCGCCTCGAATGTTCTCACGGACCAGCTCATATGAGCTTCCCTCTTCTTTTTCTGAGCCTCTGATGCCACATTAGATTCCAGTTTAACTTGCCTTTAAAGTCCCCTTCTTCCTCACATGATTAAACACATGATCAAATCCTGCATTACAAAATATCTATGATGCCCGATAATGTAATCATTTAATTGCTCATGTGTTACAGTGAAGTACATTTTGTCAATCATTTCCGCAACAAGAGAGAGGAACTGAAACACAGAGAATCTTTATGATTTGCAACCCATAATGTCTCCATTGTTGGAGTGTTGGCACTTATACTTTAAGTGAAGTGGATAGCACAACTATTGTTGTGTTGTGCATGTGCTAGACAGTGAGTCAACACCAGTCACAAGGTAATTAGATACTTACTTGAAAACAACATCCTGCTCTTTTTGTTTCATAGTGAGAATATAAACATCAAACAATCTTTATTCTTCTTTGTAATTGCTGAAAAACATTTTCAATAGCTGCCCTCACAACTGTTTGATATTCCGTCTCTGCGCAATTATTACAAATGAAAACAAGTGAGGCAATCACGTACAAATGTTAGATCTTAACTTTAAGACAACAAGGGGTTATTTGTTGTACTTTGGTCAGCTCTGATGTCAAGTATTATTGAGCTCAAAATTGTTGATGATAACCATTCACTTTATATTAAATATTTTTTTTGCCAGATCATTGAGCAGTGTTGTTATTGTTAGCTTATAAACAAACGGAAAATGTTAAAAATGGCTTTTATTACGATTAAATAAACATAAATATTTTCAGCTATTTGCCAGGACAACATTTTTCGTTTTCATTTAAGTTGAAGTATTCAAATTATTAAGCTAAAACTGAAATAAAAATAAATAAGTTACATATAAATATATATTTTAAAAAAACACATAAACTAAAATTGAAGAAATGAAAACTGAAAATATAAAAATTAAACCTATTTCAAAATATATAAAAAAATACTATAATATATGTATAATACTAAAATTACACAGGTGTAAAGAATGTTTTTGATACCATATATATTTGCGTGCGTGTGTACTCCTAAAAATTGACATCATTATTAACATTTAGCAGATATTTAGTTTGGTTTGAAATGCAGTTTTCTCTTTTGGGGAAAAAAAGTTTGACTCATTATGAACTACAGATTGTAGAACGAGTCCCTCCCCCAGGAGCCCTATCATCTGTGATGTAAAAGCTTTTGGGGCTATTACATTTTTTTTTTAAATGCCAAACTATATTTTAATAGAAAATACTCAACATAATCATCACAACACAGAAAACTGCACTTTTCAATGGTGTTTTTTGGCTTTTAGTATGAATATATTAGCCTTTCTGTTATCTATAAGCTAGTGTGTTCTAAAACAATGATGCATTTATAAGATTTAAGCATTCAGAACTTAAGAGTCTCACTTCTGCAAATATGGATCAATGCTTTTGATGACATCACCCTGCACTTTAGCGTCTCATCAGATTTTCTGTCCAATCAAATGCTTTCTAGAATAAACTTAAGTGTACACTATATAGGGGATAGGGAATGATTCAGACAGTGTAAAAATGCTTTCCATTCGGGCAAATGAAGTCACTGTGAACTGCTGCAGCGCGCACACCATACGTTCTGGTGCAGAGACACGATAGTAAATAGTGGATCATACAATATGCGCTCATATCCGGATGAGCTGTGATATAAACATTGATATGAAACATTGAGATTTTATTGACTGTTTTAGAAAAGGAGAGGAGCTGTCCCAGCTTTTTTACGCCAACACATTGAATAATGCTACACGTTTCAAGGCACTTCAGTGGGCTTTTAAGTCTTCAGCTAAGTGAAGTTATTGTAAGATGTCAACTTGGCCACTGGAGACTTGTTCTACTTAACTTTTATAAGTGTTTATTTCCTCCCAATGTAAAGCCACTATCACCTTTTACATGAACTCTGTAATTGTAATGCCATGGGAATCGGAGATACTGGTTACAACTGAGGTCAGAGGTGTCATTTCCTGGTAGCTTTTTTTCAGCCTTAACCTCTCCAGGGAGCTCAAATGTCTCAGACTATACTCTGCTTTAGACATGATAGCTATACACAATGAAGATGTCAGTCAGACTAACACTGAAAGTTTCTTACAAAGAATTTACATTGAAAGGATATTGTAAAAAGTGTGCAATTATAAATACCAATATGTGGATAAAAAAACAGCTTCCAGTCTGTTTCAGTTTAAAGCTAATATATATATATATATATATATATATATATATATATACATATATATATATATATATGTATATATATTGGATGGTTATTTGCATGGTCCCTTTAACATATTCTGTTGTCTATAAGTAACGTTGCACCTACATGTCTACTAACTGTCATTAGTGTGTTAGTTGAGTATTAGTAGACTGGTAGGGTTAGGGATATGATAAGTTGTCATGTAGTTGCAATGTTACTTATAGTCAGTAGATTGTCTGTTGGAGGAGCATCACAATAAAGAGTTGGCAGATATTAAGCAGACAGTCACTCTAATGAGAGTTAGTAGACATATAGTTGCAAAGTTACTTATAGTCAACTGCACTATTTAATAATGTGTATGGATGAGTGAATACATTGATGTTTTTAATATGACTGGGATAATGATTGCTAATGAGACACAAATATCAGCGCAGTCCCGCAGATATATAGGAATAAGGACATTTATTTTGACCGAACTACCCGCAAGTGCTAAATTACTACACACAAGTCAGTTTATTAGATGAATGAAACTTGTGAGGCAACGCGCTGCTGTTTCATGTGGTCTACGCTGTGACTATCTAAACTACATTTGAGTGTGTTAAAAGTTATAATGTTATTTTATGTGTTAGTTTGTTGACTATAATGAAACAAGCAGTGACTTTTTCTGTACCAAAGTCTGCTTGCCATGGCCCATCATGTTTGAACAAAACAAAAACAGCGTAAGCGGTTCACTGAATATAACGCACTTGTTCCACGAATGTCGCCATGGTTACTATGACAGTACAAGCGAAAACAAGGGATAAAGCGGATATTACGTTATTGACAGGCGATAATAACCAGGGACGAGCTATTATTTAAAATTGGAATTTCTCTTACATTAAAAATCTAAACGTTTCGGATATTGTAACTATACAACGGCAGAAAATAATATCACAACTGTGCAAGTGATTTTTTTTGTTGTTGATATTTTATTACAGAAATCTTACATATTGTACCTTTAGGTGTTTGTCTGGTTTTGTCATCTGATTTATTTTTTTGTTCAGCAATTAAGTAAGCAATAAGGTAAGAGAGGCTGTGCTGTATCGTGAATAAGTAACGGATGAAGGGCGTTGTTAGGCACGACGTGAAGCGGAGTGCCTGCAACCCTTGAGCCGTTACTTATTCATCGATACAGCACTTGCCTCGAGTATCTTATTGCTTTTATAAAACGGTTGCCACACAATATTTAAGTAAAAAACAATGTTAGTGCAACTTTCTTGAAGTAAAATCACTAAAAGCCGACCTTCCGCTGGAACACATAGTCCCTGAGTGTGAACAGCAACAACGTTCCAATGTGTAAAATGCATGAGAGCTCAAATAAAAACAACATAGAACCTCAGTGTTGCGCAGCGATCAATAGAATCGTTGGGTGAAGCGGTCATAGCCGTGTTTTATCGTGAATAAAGCACAGCTCTTGACCAATCAGAATCAAGGATTCGAACTAACCGTTTTATAATGTTGAATAAAGAGATGTTTTTGCTTTATATCATAGTGGAATGAATGGTCAATAAATGGCTGAATGCACAGCATGAGAAGATGTTTAGGTGTGTTTCACACATGTATTAGCAGTTTCAGTTACTGGCTTGTCACACCCTTTCTCATATAATTCCCAATTGCAGCATAGCAGAAGCATTATAGAATTAGGTTTTGAATGTTATTAAAGACAATAATCAATGCACCAACTCTTAAAAAATACTTTATAGTATGCAACTTTTCTGTATATAGAGCTGCAACTGTGAGACCCAACAGAAATGCTGTATAAAACAAGCATTGAGTACACATATCAGAACATCTCTTGTGGTTTTCCGTATTTGTAGTGCAGTGTCTCACTCCACTTATCTGACTGGTTATCTTTCAAAAAGATTAATTGTATTGTACTTTTGTGACTTTTGTTTTAATAACATCAAATGATAATTTACATAAACTCTAAGCATGCTTCAAAATGCATGACAGGAAACAACTGCCACTAACTGCAAACAAGAAGAACAAATACCAAAAAATGGACACACATTGCAAACAGAAACACAAGAGATAAAAGAAAACACAAGATATAAACATTTGTATATTGATAAATTGATTCTAATCACAAGAGAGAGTCAGTACAAATAAACACTTCAATATGACCAAGTAAACATATGTGTTTATAATGTAGTTTTGAAGATGGGAAGAGTTGAATTTATGTCAGAGGGGGGGGGGGGGAGTTCCAGGATCTAGGGGCCGTGGTCAATTAATTGTCAGAGTAGGACAGTCTGAACTTCTGAACACTTATTTTTGTGTGTGAAATTACCTAATTTCCCATTAATTACCCAGTTGTACAGACTTTGCAATGGCATTACTTTAAAGGGATACTCCACTTCAGATGCAAAAGCCTCTAAATGCCATTTGAAATTTTCTTCTAAAATGACCATTTTTATCAAGCTTGTATATTTAAGTTCAGTAATTTCACTTAAATGACAATTAATAGGTAATCTTCATTGCCATTTGAGTGAAATTACTGAACTTAAATATACAAGCTTGATAAAAATTGTCATTTTAGAATAAAATTTCAAATGGCACTTAGAGGCTTTTGCATCTGATCTCTTAATTTTTTTCCTACTATGGAAGTCAATGAGACCAGAAACTGTCTGGTTACTGATATTCTTCTAAAATATCAGAAAATCGTCTGAATGCATTCGAAAACGGTAAAATTCGACTGTTTAACTCTAGGGGATTTGTAAAATGAGCCTATTTCCAAAAAAGTGGAGTATCCCTTTAAGATTATCCATGAATTCATATCTCATTTGTATCTAAAACTGTGTTAACATTCTTATTAGCATATTTGCTGTGCCAATGTCATTGACCATTTGAACACTGCACAGAACCTGTTTATACACCTCACAGATTCCTGACAATCCAGTTTACCCTAAATAAATTTGACTGAAATATAAAGAACTCCCTTTTGAAAAATACAAGTGTGAAATGTTGCTTTTTGGGGTTAAAAAGTTGATAACCTGGGGTTAAGCACAGTGTGAAAAGCCCAAATGCTGTTGATGGTGGTTGTGAATGGCAGGCTAACAGGAAAAAGTGGCACAATAGGAGGATGTTGATTCAGTGTTGGCTGCTGTTATCAGATGCCGGACCTCCACGCGGACCAGGCCACACAGTGACATCTCAATAACTCTTATTATCACTTGAGAAATATTTTTATGGTGTTATCAAATGCATGCATGCATGTGTGGTGAGTGTGTGTGGTAGTAAAATACTGCTGCAAACTCCAGAAAAACAAGGAATGGGTTAAGAATGGTTCTCCTATTCCCTAGTTTTACTTTTTTAGTGCATGTAATGTGTTTTTTTTTTTTACTTTGAGACTCTCCAGTGCTTGAGGAGCAAACGTGAAAGGTCTCCAAACTTCTGGCACTCTGAGCGTAAAGACCATCGCTACTTCCTCCCAGTTATATCTGAGATCACAAGCACATCTGAACCGAACACAAGCGTCTTTTGAAACTGTTTATTTGAGTTGAGCGTAATGTGTTTCCCTGTTTCTCTTTGTTTGATGTGGGCTGAGACCATCTCCACTATGTTTCCTCATGGTTTGGAAAGATGAGACGTGCTTCCGCCCCAAGTGCTGGGAATCTTTGAGACTTTCCAGAGCTCTCTGCTCCCAGAGGACAGCTTGTGTATATTTCTCCTGAAATTTTCATTAAGCTATATATAACTTATTTTATGGATGGCTAAGGTGAATCAGGACTTGTTTTTTAGTTTTCGAATGCACAGTCTTAGTTTTCAGTAAGACAAAAGTGCATTTATAATATTGTATATGTTAAAGTGCACCAATCCAAGACCATTAAACAGACTTTCATGTGTCCTTACTGAATTTTAATGTATTGTTTTTTGTTTTTGTGCCATTGCAGTTTCGATGTTGAAAATGGCCCGTCTGCAAGCTGTAGTCCTTTGGATCCCAGGCCTCACCAGGTTCTGGCCTGGTTCTGCACACAAACTTTCCCGGCCACAACCAGCGGCGAGAGTCCTTCCTCTACCGCTCAGACCAGCGACTATGACCTTTCACCAAAGTCAATGTCTCAAAATTCTTCTATCGCCTCAGAACTGTGAGTATACAGTAGTTGTATTTTTTTATTGTTTTAATGTATTAGTAGCTACCTTTTATTTACTGAATTTGTTGAAAACAACTATTTAAAATTGGACTGGCTCTTGTAAGCTGTTAAGGCCAAAAGACCAGTTAAAGGGATAGTTCACTTTGAAATTAATTGTTGGTATGTTTTAGCTTACCTCAAGTGCATTCAAGATGTAGGTGTCTTTGTTTTCAGCAGTAGTTTAAATTTTGATATTTTTAGGTCAAACCGTTTGTGTCTATCAGTCATATAATGGAGGTCTATGGGGTCCACCTCAAAGAGCATGCACAGAGAAGTCAAAATTCAACACGATTCAATGACTCGTAAATGTAAATATACATTGATGGCCTAAGAGACGAAATAGCGGTTTGTGTGATAAAACAAACAGTATTTACATCGTTTTTACCTCTTGTAACAGATCACTTGGACATGGCTGTGGTTACAAGAGGTAAAAACTATATAAATACTGTTCATTTTTTCACACAATCTCGCTCGTTTAGTGTCTTAGGCCATCAAAGTGTGCTTACATTTACGAGTCATTGAATCATGTTAAATTTTGACTACTCTGAGGTGGACCCCATAGACCTCCATTATATGACTGATAGACACAAACGATTTGACCTAAAAATATCAAAATTGAAAATACTGCAGAAACAAAGACACCTACATCTTGGATGCCCTTGAGGTAAGCTAAAACATACCAAAAGTTAATTTCAAAGTGAACTATCCCTTTAAACTATCTTGGATTACCTAAACCACCAAACCATCCTAGGCTGGTTTAGTCATTTGTTTTTATGAGAGAAATATTTGTTGTAAATTGGAACACTTTTCCTGCACAGCATCTTTTAAGGATCATCTGTTGTCATAAATTTTAGTAATCATTAATTCATCTGAATTAATAAGTCAACTTTCTAAATGTATTAGTAGCTACCTTTTATTTACTGAATCAGTTGAAAACACAATTTAAAATTGGACTGGCTCTTGTAAGCTGTCAAGGCCAAAAGACCAGTTAAAGGGATAGTTTCCTTTGAAATTAATTTTTGGTATGTTTTAGCTTACCTCAAGTGCATTCAAGATGTACAGTAGGTGTCTTTGTTTGCAGTAGTAGTTTCAATTTTGATATTTTTAGGTCAAACCGATTTGTGTCGATCAGTCATATAATGGAGGTCTATGTGGTCCACCTCAAAGAGCATGCACAGAGGAGTCAAAATTCAACACGATTCAATGACTCGTAAATGTAAATATACATTGATGGCCTAAGAGACGAAAATAGCAGTTTGTGTGAGAAAACAAACAGTATTTACATCCGTTTTTACCTCTTGTAACAGATCACTTGGACATGGCTGTGGTTGCAAGAGGAAAAAACGATATAAATACCGCTCGTTTAGTGTCTTAGGCCATCAAAGTGTACTTACATTTACGAGTCATTGAATCATATTAAATTTTGACTACTCTGCGCATGCTCTTTGAGGTGGACCCCATAGACCTCCATTATATGACTGATAGACACAAACGATTTGACCTAAAAATATCAAAATTGAAAATACTGCGGAAACAAAGACACCTACATTTTTTATGCCCTTGAGGTAAGCTAAAACATACCAAAAATTAATTTCAAAGTGAACTATCCCTTTAAACTATCTTGAATTACCTAAAACCACCAAACCATCCTAGGCTGGTTTAGTCGTTTGTTTTTATGAGAGAAATATTTGTTGTACACTTATCGGTCAAAGGTTTAAGATCTGTAAGATTTTTTATGTTTTTAAAAGAAGTCTCTTCTGCTGACCAAGGCTGCAATTTTTTGATAAAAAATACACAAAAAAACATTGTAATATTGTGAAATATTATGACAATTTAAAATGACTTTTTTATGTTAATATATATTAAAATGTAATTTATTCCTCTGAAAAAAAGCTGAATTTTCAGCATCATTACTCCAGTCTTCAGTGTCACATGATCCTTCACAAATCACTCTAATATGATGATTTTATGCTCCAAAAACATGTATGATTATTATCCATGTTGAAAACAGTTTTTTACATTTTTATTTCAGGATTCTTTGATGAATAGAAAGTTCAAAGAACAGCATTTATTTAATTAGAATCTTTTCTAACATTATAAATGTCTTTACTGTAACTTTTCATCAATGTAACTCATCCTTTATGAATAGAAGTATTGATTTCTTATTTATTTCCCCCAAAAATAAAATACAAATTCTTACTGACCCCAAACTTTTTAAAGGGTAGTGTTTAATGTAACAAAAGCTTTTCATTTCAGATAAAAGCTGTTCTTCTGAACTTTCTATTCATCAAAGAATCCTGAAATAAAAATGTAAAAAACTGTTTTCAAACATGGAACATGGATAATTCATACATGTTTTTGGAGCATAAAATCATCATATTAGAGTGATTTGTGAAGGATCACTGAAGACTGGAGTAATGATGCTGAAAATTCAGCTTTTTTTCAGAGGAATAAATTACATTTTAATATATATATTAACATAAAAAAATGACATTTTAAATTGTCATAATATTTCACAATATTACAAAAAATTGCAGACTTGGTGAGCAGAAGAGACTTCTTTTAAAAACATAAAAAATTAAACTTAAACTTTTGACCAGTAGTGTACTGTAAATCTGAACACTTTTTCCGCACAGCGCATCTTTTAAGGATCAACTGTTGTCATGCATTTCATCTTCATTAATTAGTCAACTTTCTAAGAAAACACTTTTTTTTTCCCACCACAGCATCTGGTAATCTGAGAACCTTGAAGTTGTTCAATATGCCTTTCTTTCTTCAACGCTAATATTTCTGTTTCCAAACATGTCTGCAGAAAAGGTAAAAATTGAGGCAGGGCTGTTTTAGTGAAGTTGATTTATGTACTGCTGCTCATGGCAGTGATATTTGCGTGCCAGGACGTATCTCAATCAAGGCCTTATTTCCTAAGCCTGTCTGGAATTTTATGAGAACGCATTTTCCAGAGTCTTAGATTCCAAATAACTGTTGAACCCTGAGGAATGTGCTGGATTGTTCTTGTTAACAATTTTTATTTAATTTTTTCAGTGCCATCTAGGGTCCTGATACTAAAAGGAACATCTCACTTCCTCTTTATAAAATAAGTCTGATTCTGAGTTGTAATTCCATGGAATATAAAATGACATCTGACATATAAAGTAGAAAGTCAACGTGAATCTGCTCCCACTCACAACCCACTTTACTTCCGTAATGCGGTGTATTTCAGAGTGAAACTAAATGAAATTTAGCCAGTTCACCATTAAGGAAGTGAATAGGGTCCGTTTAGATTTATTGTTGACTTCATAATAGGGTTTGCTTTGTTTGGGTGTCAGTTGCTCAAGATGTTATTCCCTCTTGATTGCAGGCATGGGGATGACCTGATAGTTACACCTTTTGCTCAGGTAAACACATCAGTGTCGCGTTTCTTTAAGGATTACCTTTCAAATGGACGTGTGCTTGGTTTCTACCTCACAGCTCTGTTATTTCTCACTTTTTCTAGGTTCTAGCAAGCCTTCCGAAGTGTCAGGAACAACTTTACTGTTTTGACCAACGTTCAGTGCACATCTAACAAGTAAGTATTATTGCAAACAGAAAGCTATGACATTAACCAAACTAATAGATAGACTAAATCCAACACCTTTTTCACCACAAATCTTGACTAGAATAGAATCTCTCTTGTCTGAAGAGTAAAATCAGAAAAGAGTTAATGTATATCCAATCTCACATCTCCTCTGACTATTTAAAGCAACTAAACTGTCTAACTTTCACATGATACATGAAGGAAACAAGAGGAATATGATGTAAGTATCCACAAAATACTGTTTACATGGAGCAAACTCCACCAGCAGGAATTGCGTCAGAAGGGCAGAAGGGCTTAATGGTATTCTTAATGCTGCTAAAATGTCAATTTAGTTTTTAAAGCTCAAATAACACAGGTTAGTTTATGAAATAATTCATATAAGTGCTGTAACAGCAATATATACTTCACATCTCTTTTTAAACTTCCAGAATGCCTGACCCCAATGACTGCTATTGCATTACTCTGTGAACTTGTATAAACATATAGTTATTTTTAACTAACTATTATTTTTTAGAGTAATGAATGTTTTAAAAATAATAGTAATTATTATAAACGTATAAATAATATAAAATACAAATAATAAAAAGTATGTTTTAATAATAAATACGACCACAAGAGGACAGTCTTTCCTAATATTTGTTTGGTAACACTTTACAATAAGGTTCATTTATTAAACATTAGTTCATGCATTAGCTAACATGAACTAACCATTTGTTACTGTATTTGTTATTCTTTGTTAACGTTAGTTAATACAAATCTAGCTGTTCATTGTTTGTTCATGTTAGTTCACAGTGCATTAACTAATGTTAACAAGATTTTAATAAAGTATTAGTAAATGTTGAAATTAACATTACCAAAGATTAACAAATGCTGAAGAAGTATTGTTCATTCTTTGTTAATGTTAACTAATGTAGTAACTAATGAACCTTATTGTAAAGTGTTACCATTTGTTTTATGGACTGTGCCACCAATGCACACTGACATTTAACTAGAGCCATTTTCCACTTATCGTGTCTACCAGTTTTTAAGATTTCAATCCCAAACAAAAATCATTTGCCTACGGAGAAGATTTTCCAGATGCCCCTAAATTCCATTTTTTTCCAACTGAGAGATGAAGGTAAAACGGTGGAAAGGTGTTCATTCACTTTTATTCATGGAGGGAATATTTTCACCTTCCAAGTAACCATCTACGTCAGGGCAATTATACCGCACTGTTAGAGGCTTTTGTTAGGTGCCTTTTCTTGTTTATTTGAAGGGCAAACCAGTTCAGAAGAACTTAATGGAAAATTCTTCAGAAGTATGTGCAGAAAAGAGGACACACCCTGTGATATATATATATATATATATATATGTGTTAGTATCACATCAAATCCATGATTAACTTAAGTTAGTTATATTGCAGAGTGAACAGACTTGAATATAGTTTCTTTAATTCTTCTTTAATGTGTAAATATGCTCTTTACTTAGACATTGTTATTTTTATAGATTTGTGTCAAATTGGTTTGTCTTTATTTGGCTACAATTTCAGTAATGTTTTAACATTTCTCCTTGCAGGAGGTCCCCCTGTTCAACCAGCCCCCCATTACCAGAGTGTGCCTACCTGGTAAGTCCGCATATAATTTCACATATGCATAATTGTATCCCAAATGTGGTCCAAAAGTCACAGACCAATAGAGAAGACAACCTTTTCAGATTTAAGACAATTTTTTGATTACAAATGATATAAAGAGCAAACTGATTTAAAGGAGTAGTTCCCTTTAAAAAAAAAACTTTTGCTGATAATTTACTCACCAACCATGTCATCCAAGATGTCCATGTCTTTCTTTCTTCAGTTGAAAATAAATTAAGGTTTTGGATGAAAAGAATTCCAGGATTTTCTCCATATAATGGACTTCAATGGGAACCAAACAGTTCAAGGTCCAAATGAGAGTTTCAGTGCAGCTTCAAAAGGGCTTTAAACGACACCAGACGATGAATAACGAGTCATGACTCCGAAAAGATTTGTTCATTTTGATGAACGAGTTTGAACAGGAGAGTCACAAACACTCATCACAGAACAGAGCAAGGCGAGCATTTGTGCTTATAAAACTTAAACTTTTTTATTTATTTTTTAAATGACTGATCGTGTCGTTAGATAAGACCCTTATTCATCGTTTGGTGTCGTTCAAAGCCCTTTTAAGCTGCACTGAAACTCTCATTTGGACCTTGAACTGTTTGGTTCCCATTGAAGTCCATTATATGGAGAAAAATCCTGGAATATTTTAATCAAAAACCTTAATTTCTTTTCAACTGAAGAAAGAAAGACATGGGCATCTTGGATGACATGGGGGTGAGTAAATTATCAGCATTTTTTTTTTTTTTAAGTGAACTACTCCTTTAAGTGAAAAGTGAGTGCAGAATCTTAAATATTGACTCTTCACTGTAGTTCCATAGTTCAAAATCCTAAAAAGAAACCTATAAAAAATATGGTGAATGTCTTTTTTAATATACAGGCATTTCCTATGCTTTTAAAGTCACTCTCATCTTGAAGATCATGTATTTGTGTGTGTGCCTGTAAACACGTGTTTTGCGGTTCGTGTGTGTCCATGTATTTTTAATGATAGAGAGACCTCTCGCCATGCTACTGTGACTGCCCACGGCATTGCCCTCTTGTATCCCTCATCATCACTCATCTCCGCCTTTGCTTCTACTGATTGACCGGGCAGTGTTGAAACGTTTAGTAGACTAACATAACACACATTCGAGCACGGTGCCCATATTAGTAGAGATGTTTTGTCTAGTTTTACAGAATGTGTTAGACCATAGGAAAAGGCCATGGCTGCTACATGTTGGTCTCTCACACACACGCACACCAGCCAAACACAATAATGCAATCAGACAACAGCCTGGCAGCTGAAGGTTTTGTAGTAACCGGTGGGAAAATTCCTCATAGTTCACTCGCTGTCCTTGAGGATGGCTCCCAGTGTGATTATCAGAACACAGGCCAGACAGAGATTTCAGAAAAAACTGTAATCTATTCTAACTAAAACAGAACAAGGCCATTCACTGGAGCCTCTTTACAGCCTCAGACTGTTTCCTTAGAAATGTCAAGAAAACCTTGGCGGACTGAAGCCATTTCTGAAGGATAATCAGAGAGAGATTGTTCACATTTCATCAAGGAATAGATAACAGAGACTTTCTATAAACACAACACAATCATTAGCAGGTTTTGTTTAATGAAATGCAATAAATTTGTGTAGTTGACGGTATCTTGTAACACAAAAATATCAGAAAAGCTAAGAATCAAAATGGTATCACTTTATTTTGATGGTCCCCTTAGCCCCTTAACTGTCACTTGCCTGTATACGAGCAACCTAAATTTACTTCACTATATTACTATTAAATCCTAATCTGAGTCATGACAAACTATATATCATTGGAAAGGTCTCAGTCTGTTTTTTTTTCTTACAAATTATGAATGAACAGTAATATATGAATTTATGACAAGAGTGCACCTCAAAAAATCAACGTCATTACAGGAGTTTCTGACCTTTTGTCACAAAGAGTCGACGCACACACTTTTAATAATTGAAACTTTGTTTTTAGTGCTAAAAGTTCATAATAAAACATAATTAGTATTTGTCCATAAAAAAAGATAAAATTATATTTTCAAAAGTAAGGTGAGAAGTCCTCTAAAAACGTATAATATATATAGATATTTATATATATATATATATATATATATATAGTGAATATATATATGAATTCTGAGTCGAAGCTTTCAAATGAGACCTAATTTATGATAACTACTAAAATATGTGATATAATAAAAATAATTAATATATATATATATATATATATATATATATATATATATATATATATATGTATATATATATATATATATATATATATATATATATATATATATATATATATATATATAAATATTATATCACATATTTTAGTAGTTATCATAAATTAGGTATCATTTGGAAAGCTTACGAAACTAGAATTCATCTGTGTTTTGAAATTAGACCTTGCGTTACCTATAGAAACGTATTTTTTTATTAGGCCCCTCCCTTTTGGACATCATCTTTCATTATTTATTATGAAAACCTTTTCTAATCTTGACAAAACACATATTGTCTAGAAAGGTCTGAGTCTTCAAGTTTTAAATATCTCAATATTTAGTGACAGAAGTGATATTTGGATAGAAATGTATTAATTTGTTATGGCAATATGCATAAAATTAAATTCAATGGAATTCAATGGCACCCGGTGGCTATTTTGTTTTCACACTGAAACAAAATCTCATGGGAACTTCAATTTTTGTGATATCAACTTCAAATTTGGAACACAACTTGGTTAGATATATAGCTTTCATTTTATAGTAATTTTATAGAAAACATATATTGTAAAATAGTTATTTCTTATTAAAAAATATATTAATACAGCATATTTGATTTACTGTACATTTTAACTTCCATAACTTTTTCATACTTCAATTTTTTTGAAGTGCTTTCACTTTAGTAATAATCTGCTTATTGTTTTCTTTAAAATCGAGACCAAACTTGCGTCTATATTCCAAAGCATTCTTAATTTACAACCGTTTAAGTTTGTATAGTGCATTTTAATGTCAATTATCAAAAAAAGGGGGTGACAGTAAAGGGTTAGACATTTTACTAACTATAAGTAACTTTGCAACTACATGTCAACTGACTTTCAGCTGAGTATTAGAAGACTGTCTGCTTAATGTCTTCTAACACACAACAGACATTCTACTGACTATAACGTTGTAAATACATTATTTTACTAAACAACACCTGAACACCTATCCCTAACCTAACAGTCAACTACCATCTACTAATACTCTAATGAGAGTTAGTTGTCATGTAGTTGCAAAATTACTTATAGTTAGCAGAATATTTAAAATGGACCTTCAAAATATTGGATAAAAGTTAGAGTAAAAGCACTGTACAAAAAGTAGCGGTAGTGAAGGAGTTTGTGCACTTGTATCAGGTATGTTGTGCCTTGGTGCTCGCTGGGAGACAGGTTTGAATCCATTAAATCCATCAGTTACACATTATTTCGATAGTCACTTTAGACGTTCTACTAATTATAAGTAACTTTTCAACTATGTGTCAACTAACTGTCATTAGAGTATTAGTATATTACAGTAGACTGTCAGTAGACTGTTAGGTTATGGTTAAGTGTTAGGCTTTGGGTTAGGAAGTAAGTTCACTTGTAGTTCGGCAGTTACTTCAGTTGAATGTCTGTTGCGGGACCAACAAAATAAGTGTTAGCAGATATTAAGCTGACAGTCTACTAATACTCTAACTGACAGTTATTTGACGTATAGTTGAAAAGTTACTTATAGTTAGAATGTCTAAAGTGGACTATCGAAATAAAGTGATACCAATCCATCTAGCAAAAACCCTAAAATAAAACATGCTTGCAAACTTCACTAAGCTTTTTTTTGGAGGAAAATTGGACCATAGAAGGAAAAAATAAGCTTGAAAGAGGTTGAACTGTCAGTACAAAGACTATAGATTGCTACTGTTTCGACCTGTACAGTCTGGTTTGGTGGCGGTAAAATAGGATCCTTGTCCTGCATTCACAGTTGAATCAATATATTCGAGGAAAGATGGAAAAATCAAATGGAATGGAAAGAGAAGGGCCATACAGTAGAATATTGTGCATTTTTGTATAATTTAGCTATAAGGGGAAACCAGGAGTACATCTCCATGTAACACTGAGTAGATACGGTGAAATGCTCAAAGTGCTCTTGAAACGTCAATAATCGGGCCATACAGCAAGTCCGGCCTACAAAAAAAATCACTAGGTCTTCAATGTATAATGTGGTAGAGAACTGTCAAGGCATTATCCTGAAGCAGAGATCATGAGAAATGCAGTCAGTTGAAGTTCCTGTCAGGTGCGGTGGGTTGTGATTGACGTCAGTTAGCTTGCATGCGGCTTTGTTGACTTCCTTCTAAACCAGGTGGACTGAGATTCACTTCCTGATGCTGTTTAGGCTTGATCGGTCTTTGTGTCTGCTAAAGTGCTGCTATTATGCTTCCAGTTGAGTGTAACGTCACAGTTACTCACCTCTTACTAAGCAGTTAATTCCTTAATTTTGAAAATATGCAATAGTCATGCGGAATTAATGCAGAATTTGTTTTGATCATAAATGCCACATCATTTTGGAGAGGTTGCAAATGTGTCCTTAAAGGAATAGTTCACCTAAAAATGAGGATGTTGTCATTTACTCTCCTTCAAGTTGTTCCAAACATGTATCGAGTTTATTTCTTCTGTTGAACACTCAAAAATATATATTTCAAAGAATATTGGCAATTAAAAAGTTGACAGAAGCCATTGACTTCTATAATAGGAAAATAAATGCAATGGAAGTCAATGGCTACTGTCAACATTTTTTTGTGTATCTTGTGTTCAACTGAAGAAATAAACTCACACGGGTTCTGGGTCTAATCTAATTTTGATCATGCATGATAAGAAAGAAAAACTGCTATGATTGTTTTCTTTTCAGATTAGTCTCTCTATCTCTAAAAAAATAGCCATCATTGCAAAAACATAGATACTTTCTCTGTTTCAAAACCAGTTTACACCAAGATCGATAACAATAAAGATGTATAACTGCAGATAATAGCAACAGATGATATTTGTTTATCATAATCATGCTTTAAATGCTTAAGTTCTTAGATTCTGATTGGCTATCAGTGTTTTTATTGTTAATCAACATCGTATATATACAACATTGTTCTTATCATTATTGTTGAAGATGGAAGTTAAATCTATTTTAATAGATTTAAAAACTTTCTAGTAGTAGACGGTCACATCTCATAACTTTTGTAGCAACGCACACATAAGATGTCTTTCTAAAAAAAACTTTTTCTTTTAAAAAAATGTCTCTACACCTTGAATTTTTTCATTTTACTTCTCTGCGACTTGCATTTTTAAATGCAAAAATGTGGTCTGTGTGAATCACTCCTTATAATGCTAGCATCTATGTTTATGCATTGACAGGGATTTCTTTTATTTCATTATTTTTTAAATGCTGATAGAGCGAGTAATCTGAAAAGAAAACAATTGCAGTAGTCTCCCACTCACAATGTAACCCCCAACGCATACAGAACTGTAGTGATGTAACCATAACTGAGACAATGAGACGAAGCCACTGACTTACTGCCTGCACCTAAACTGCCTCCTGTGTGTCATACAAACAGGGTCATTGGGCAGGAAGGAGAGTGCAGATTTTTCCTGTTTTTCCCATACCGCTGGAATCCTCCAGAACCCAGGAGGTGTTTTTCAGTGTGCGAGTGTTAATTCCTCACACACACAGGTCGTGAGATGAACTTGTCTGCGGCCTAATGACCAAATGGGGAAAATAGGATGTAGACTGACAAATACCATTGTCTTCTCTTTCAACACGCACTGATACGGACACGCGTGCACTCATAATGTGTGCGGGATCAGGTGCCTGTGTTTTGTAACACTGAGATGTGTATCAGATTATTGTTGCATTACTTTTGTGACTATTGGATCCATAGAATATAAACCAATGAGCTTTCCACATTATTTTTTACAGTGACTACGTTTACATGCAGCCAATAACCCATTCAAAACCAGGATTTTAGCAATAACTAGGGCTGGGCGATTGTTTCCCTTAAAAAAATCTGCGATTTTTTTTTTTTATATATAAAAACTCGATTTACGATTTATGATTCTATTCGATTTTTTTTTTTATCAAGTAGAATTTCTATAACTCTCTGTGTTGAACTGATTATAACTCTTTTGTGTGTAAAACACAATCTAATTAATACAACTTCATTATAAAGAAAAACAACAAATCCCAAAAAATATGATCATAATCTGACAAAAATGCTATTATAAACTAGATTAATGGATAATTCAGCAGTACAATTTAGTCTAGAAAAATCACAAGTGCACAATATTGAATAAAATCTGAACATTTAGGGGAAAAAAATTTAGTAGGGAACAAATACGAGATAACTGTAACACTAAATCTGGTCAAACTTTACACACAGCTTACACACGCACAGCTGTTTAATGAGACAGCAACATATGATAGATAGGACAGAACAAGAAAAGGCTATTAATAATCTTTCATTGCGCAAAAGTATTATGATATGAAGGCTCCAATACATCGCGGGCCGCGGCACAAAGCGCTCATGCGCATTCCGAGCGCTGAATGATGTGCTTGAAGCCACATGGAGTCACAGCGCGCAGCCCAGCGCGTCGAACTCTGCAGTCCGCACTGAACAGTTCAAAGCACAAAGGAAATCAAATACATACTGATTCGTGTATAATATACAGTATCTAGCTATGCAATCGTTTATTGAACCTTTTCTTTTAACAGTTTTAAATTTCAATTACTGTGCGCGTGAAGAACAATAGTGCTCTGACTAGTGTTTTGCTCTAACAGACACCCGGTAGAAAGTAACGTCATGACTTAGTTACAGCAATATTCCAGCAAGACAAAGTTGTTTTATGCGAAACCATAGACGTTTATCTACAGATCAAGTATAATAATAGGAACATTGAATCATCTTTGAGAGAGTTTCATCGTATTGACTGTTGTAACCGAACTGTGGAAACCCTGAAGGAAGATTTGGTGAATGCAAAATGTAAGTTACACTATACTGAAGAGGGGGAGAAAAAAAATCTAAAAAATCGATTTTTTGAAAATATGAATCGATTTGACCTGCCAACTGAATCTCGATTTTTATTTTCAAATCGATTTTTTTTCCCAGCCCTAGCAATAACCCATTCGCAAATGGCCATGTAAACACCGGCAAAAACCCGAAATGCTCATATCCTGGATTTTAAAAACCGGAATATTATACCTGGGTACCCTTTCTAACTCTGAATTTTTGGTCATGTAAGCGCGTATCGGCATATCCCATAGACTGTAAAAGGCCTATCTCCATAGTGATTTGTGTTCTGTGCATGTTCTATTGCAAGGAATCTTGGTCTTTTAAGTAGAGAAACTTCTCAGCCAATACAAAAATCCACGTGCAGTATACTGGAAGTAAACATGGCGAGGCCAGGCGAGACACAGCACAGCATACTTCTGGAGCGAGGTCAGTAACGTCACCAGCATCAAAGCGCAAACAAAGGCGATCGCTATCTGCCCCGAACTATTCAATATCCACATGCTGTTGTTGTTGTTGTCTTTGGATACAGGAAGAAGAATCGGAAATCGGAAAATCGGAATATATTGCATCTTAAGGTTGTCCATACATCTTTACGCTAACCGCGCGTCACTGTTTACATCGGGATATTACAATTCCATGTATATAGGGAAACTCTCTCTGCTCATGCATGTAAACGGCTTATTCCTAATGTTTCAGAAACCCGAATAGTGACCTTAACTCGACCATAACCCGAAAATTGGCTGCATGTAAACGTAGTCACTGTGTGTGGGGGAGTCCATTTGTCCATGATTTGTGGTGTATGAGGAATTTGTTGTGATGGCCAGAATTTCCGAAACTCTTCGTCTTTGGCAGTGGGAAATGTTTTCATGTTTTTGTGTGAGCAGGAAAGTCACAGGTAAGACCCTGCCGTTCTTCTTACAGAGGAGGGAGGCGGCTAATCTGAGGTTAAGACAAGATAAGGAGGAGATTTCGAACTTGGTAACTGATCTTAGATCAACACTTTGAGTATTTACAGAGATGGCAGGCAGATATAGGCGGGAGTTTATCTAATGCCCTTTGATAGATACGCTTTTTATAGCTTATAGGTTTACAGGAAACATCAACAAATAAGATGGTTGCATAATCTTAGGCCAAACCAGTCGAAAGGTTCATGACATTTTTTTTAGCTCAGTTCCTTATTGTCGTCAATCTCTCTGATCTTAGAATTGTACATCATTGAGTGTTTATGCTGAAGGCCTTTTCATTGAGTATACCTCAGGGTGTGGGTGGCACACATCGCTCATCACATCACTCAAAACATTTTTTTTTTCATATGAGGAACACAAATGAAGCTTCTCATTTGTATGTTTTCTTTGAATAATGTCTAAAAAATGTTTATTCTGAAATCATGTTCAACACTGTATGCACATGGACTTACATTAGGTAACACATCCAGTGGGACTTGTAGGACTTATGTAGGATGGTTATATATATATATATATATATATATATATATATATATATATGAGAGAGATTGTGTATTTTTACCTATATATGTATATATATATATAGTGTGTAAAATAACCTATATTATTTAATGAAAGTAACTGGAAACAGATTTCGCTTTGCATATTTGGTACTTTTGAAGATCCAGGACTCTTAATGAATACCTTCAGTTAAAAAAGCACACGTGGGACACTTTTATGGGAACTTTAATGAAGTTTTATGCGAGCTGAGTATGGCGTTGTGCCGGCCTAATGAAACGATAAACAGGAGGTGATGCGCAAGTGAACTTCACAGCCTTTTCCTTATCACATCCTAGTATCCTGTGCACTCACACGCATAGTTATAAGGTCAGTTTACTGTTATCTCTATAAAACGTAAATATGCCTGTTTAAGAATAGAGAGATTAACACATAAGAACCATTACAACAGAAAAGTGCTGTCTGCGACACTGCGGCACGTAGAAGGAGCCACATGACTGACAGCAATAATGTGTTCACGGAGTACCTAGAGAAGGTCATTGAAATGCACCCTGGCTAGCGTACAATCTTTCTTATCAGCTGACTGTGTGGGATAGAGCTGGCTGACGTTCCCCACTTGAGTCAAAAACAAGCTCTTTAAAACACTGGAGTGCTATGAAGTGGCTTATTATTAAACTTCTCTTTGATTTCCAAAGGGACAAAAAGTCCACCTACAGTTGTCAATAGAAAATGATTTAATTAGTCTTTACTTCGCTTCACAAGTTCTCTTATCTGACATTAACCTGAAAAAATGTTTCTGTTATTTGCTTTGACATTTCAGAATTCACAGGTTTCCCAGCAGCCAGATCCACCCAAACGTGGTGCCAGGAAGCTCTGTTCAAGGGCACCTTGACCAGTGTGCAGTTAATTTTAATCTGAAATGATACCAGTGTGCGTTTCACCCTGAAAGCTACCCAACAAGGTTACCATGGTGATAATTTCCTGCCATTGCTCTGTTACAGTATCTTCTTCATGAGCTAGATATAGTAGCGCTTCCAGTCACACGACTAGTCAGGGTTCACACTTTTAGGCTCTCTGTTTGTGTGCAGTCACTCTTATGTCCAGTAACTATCCATTTCCTTTTCCCCAGGGGAAATTCTTTGTTTTTTAGTATGCTGTTTTCTGTCACTTTCAGGAATGGTTGTGTAGGTCTATAATTAGATTGAATTCTTCAGAACTGTCACCATTTCAGAACCAGTTACTCACGGTTTTGCCCACATTTAGACTGCATTGTTGCAATCTCTTGCTCTATTATTATTCATTTAATTTGTTTTAGATCATTTTAGGTCTCTCAGTTGGTGTATAATTCTGGGAGGAAAGAATACATTACAGTAGTGTATAATGCATCAAATAAACTTGTAAAATATAAACTCGTAATTGCGAGAAAAAAGTCAGAATTGCGTGATATAAACTCGTAATTGCAAGAAATAAAGTGAAAAGCAATTGCGTTAATAACTCACAATTCAGATTTTTTTCTCAGAAATGCGAGATATAAAATAAATTGTCAGAATTGCGAGTTATAAGTAGGGATGCACCGAAATGAAAATCTCTGGCCGAAACCGAAAATCAAAAAGAGGGAAAGCAAGGCCAAGAACCGAAACACCGAAGAAATTATGCCAATTATTAGTATCATTGCATTTATGGCTATGACTGTGTACAAACTTTACTAAAATCAAGGCATTGCAATTGCATAAATTAATATACAAATTTTTCAAAGAATAAATCAATTACAAATTATGCAAATATTTATTTAGCACAATGCATAGTATAAAATCAAATTCAAACTAAAATGTTTTTGAGCACCGCTCCAAACGGTCGAGGTGATTATATTTGACTCGCTCGCAACCGGAGTCCGTCGCCATGGCAGCACGCATTGTTTAGAGCAGATATAGGTGGATAAACAATTAAGGCTTCCGTCTCCTCGCGGGTTCAGATACACTGAAATACGTCCACACCGCAGACATGTTGCTTCAGACAAGCATGTGCAGGTACGCGGTTTCTGTTTTTGTCATCACAACATTTTGGCTGTATTGTTTCGGTGATAAAAGTATTTCGGCCGAAAACCGAAAATGCACTTTTGGGCCGTTTTCGGACAAAAGTTTCGGTGGCCGAATATTCGGTGCATCCCTAGTTATAGGGCAAATTCTCAGGACTTTTTTCCCAAATTGAGACTTTATATCACACAATTCTGACTTAATTTCGCAATTGCAAGTTTATATCTCGCAATTCAGGGGAAAAAAGTCAGAATAGCGAGATATAAAGTTTTTTGTTCTGTGGCGAAACGAGCTTCCAAACATCACAACTCATGTGTAGAGTTAAATTTTAATAAATTGGCACGCTCATTGAAATCTAATGACAAGGTCACTGTCAGTCTGAAAAGGCTTCGGATGTTGGAGAGATGTGAGAAATGCACTGGGAATGTTTTCTGGGAAAAACCTTCAAGTTCTCACCCCAGCCTTCTTGTGTGCTCACATGATTTAATCTGTGATGCTTACGTCAATAGCAACCTATTCATTTTGAACCTCAATCGGTTTAATTTTCTAAGTTTTTATAATAAAGAGAAAAGATCAGAGCGAAGTTCATTTAAATCTGATTTTGCGTCAGGAGCTTGAGGAATGGCTTGCTTGTTTGGACTTAGATTAGGATTGACAGGGAGGAATGTGATTTTAGATCTAAATGTTGTGTGCAGGATTCCATCTGAAGTTATTTCTCTGGCACAGGTTTTGTTGGCTAATGATTTTTGTGCTAATGGCTTTAGCTTTAACAAACCTTCCCATTTGGGATCTGGCAAAGGTGTTTTGGGAGGTTGTTTTCACTGGAAGTCACAATGGTGGACTTTATTGCGGTCCACCCAAGAGAGTGAGAACCTGCATCAGTGTCATCGTCATGGCTGTTGGGGTCGTGCCTCATAATGGCATGATGTATTGCCTCATGTGTAAAATGTACTAACGTAACCTCGGTTCTCTTTTGAAGAGGAAATGAGTACTGCGTAAGCGAACCAGAGCGTGTTACAGGCACGGCAAAGATATGCAGTACTTGTTCCCTCTTATAGAGAACCGAGGTTACGTCAGTAACCTAGTACGTTCTATTACGAGAGGTTCTCTCGTACTGCGTAATATCATCGGAGCCACAAGCAGTACTGAGCATCCGTCTTCCCTGATCCGTTCCAATACCTGAGGCAGCAGCGAGACGAAGGTTAAAGCATAGAGTGGGCAGCGGGGCCAGACGTGGGCTAGCGCATCCCTGCTCTTGGAGAAAACTTCGGACAGTGAGCTTTTTCCTGGGACCCGAACAGGTCTACCTGCGCTCTGCCGATTGTCTCCTACAGTAGTAGGACCGTTTGTGGGTGCATAGACCATTCCTCTGCTGGAACATTGTTTCAGGAAAGTCTGTCTGGTCCAAAATTCAGGTGACCAGGCACATGTGCTGCTCTCAATGAGTGCAGATTGTGCTGAGCCCAAACCAGGAGGCGTTCCGTCAGCATGTAAAGATTTCAGGACCTGAGGCCATCCTGGCGATTCATGTAGACCACCACTGATAAGTTGTCCGAGTGGGACCAAGACGTGGTGACCTTTTATTCAGTGAGAAAAACACCTCAGCACGTTGTCGACTGCCATCATTTCTAGACATTTTATCTTCTCTCGTTCTAAACACTGACCAAAGAACGGTTTGCCCTTGAGTAGCGCTCCCCATCCTGAGATGGAGACGTCCGTGGACACCACTTTCACACTCGAGGAAGTCCCCAGGTTTACACCTGACTGGTACCAATCAAGCGCTCTCCAACATTTCAGAGCTGTGATGCATTTCTGATCAACCTTAAGGCGAAACCGACCAGAGGACCATGCCCGAGGTGGTACTCGCACTTTTAGCCATACAGTAACTGCAGCAGGTGCATGCAAAGCAGACCCAACTGGATTACTGATGATGCTGAGGCCATGAGACCCAGCATTTTCTGCAACCTTTTGAGCAGGACTATAGTGCCACGACGGGAGGATTTTGTGATGCACTGAATGTTCAGTCTGCGGTCTGGCGACAGTCTCGATGTCATAGACAGCGAGTTCAGTTCTGTGCCCAGAATTTTTTTTCTGGCTGGCATACAGCAAACTTTTCACCTAATTGACTCTGAGACCCAGATTCTCTAGATGCTCGAGTAATATGGTCCTGTGTTCAATGAGCTCTGAATGTGATTGAGCAAGAACCAGCCAATCGTCCAAGTAGTTAAAAACTCGCATGCCCCAAAGTTTCAGGGGTGCGAGAGCCACGTCCATGCACATTCTAAATGTGTGGGGTGTTAGGGACAGGCCGATTGGTAGGACTGTGTATTGATATGCCTGGCCCTCAAAGGCGAATCTCAAGAATCCACTGTGACATGACACTTTTTGTATTTGAAAATACGCGTCCTTCAGATTTAATGACATAAACCAGTCCTTTTGCCAAATCGCAAGGATTTCCTGGTTGTGAGCATTCTGAACTGGCATTTCACAAGCACTCTTCAGCTGTCTTAGATCCAGAATGGCTCTGAGACCCCCATCTTTTTTGAGTACCAGAAAATATCTGCTGCATAGGCTTCCTTTGTTCTGAGCTTGAGATAATGGCTCTATTGCCCCTTTGCTCAATAGTTTGGGCGGGCAGCCTGGTCGCGCTCGCTTCCCTTATAGCAATTCACTGAAAACTCGCCACGGCCTGTTAGAGTGGATGCATCAGTTTCCCTGATGACTCGCAGGCAGAGGGGGGAGGTCCACGGAGCTTGCCCATTCCTCACTGTCCGACGCCAGGATAGAGCAGCTGGCCTCCTCCATAGATGCAGGTGCCTTGTCGTTGTCTAATAGAAGAGGCAGTGGATGTTGGCCGTTGTCCGCAGGAAGCGACCCGAGTGAAGCTGGCGAAACGGCGAGCTGTCATGGGTTGGAGAAGGCTCGGGGACCCGCTGAGTACAGCGTGGCACTTTTGTGGGTGAAAGTGCAGTCTCGGTGGAGGATGCCAGGCAAGTCCTCAGAGTCACCATGGGCAATAGCTCGCAGTGAGGTCAGCTGCCGTCAGCAAGTGCAAGAGCTGCATGATCCTCTCCCAGACAGGAAACGCAGATGACATGGCAGTCCCCGTCGCTGAGTGTAGCTCGGCATGAGCAGCAGGTAAGCGGCATCTTTAAAAAGACATTTGCTCTTTTAGAAGATAGACAGAGAGCAAAAAGTGTGAGTTGCGGTGGCGAACGCACAATGCAGAGTAAAGGATATAATGCCAGAAAGCGAAGCAGGTACAGCGACTGAAGGCGGCGAGATGAAGGCCAGCAGCTTCAGATACAGAGGCTTGTCCCGCAGAAGGCTTGTGCTCAAACGGCACAGCTTTTTCACTCTCGATCAAGCGATGTGTGAGCTTCGCTGCAGAGATGAAAAATCAGATTAGATCAGCCCATCAAGCTATATTTATAGGCTCAGGCCGCGCCCGCTTAGGTGCCCCCATTGGATCTGATGTCACAAAGGGCCTCTCTCCATAGGCTGCTGCAGTTGCCGCAGGACAGCCAATAGGCATGCGAGCTGTCTTGCCTATGTCTGCATGCTGCCGCAGACGTGTTTTACATTGATTCAAAATTAAGGCTAAATATTGTGAATTTAAATGGTACTTTGGAAACTGAGTGGCCATAAATGTTTTGGCTAATTCCTGGAGGTATTATCTCAGATTTCCCTTCCATATCAACTGAAACCGAATGATGGTTCATGAAAAAAAAAATGAAAAAAAAATACAGTATTAAGTCTGTGCATTTTTTTCCTTCCATTGCCAATGCTGCATGAATAAATGTAAGCTCATACAGAGCTAGATGAAAGACAAGAACACTCATAGTCTTTATGAGAGGTGAAGATTATGAAAACTCCAAACAATGAGCATTGTATTTCTGGTTGCTTGCTCGTTTGCTACAGGAAAGACCATAATAAGACATTTTATGATTATGACCAGGAAGTAAGGCAGACTCTTCCTGTTTGTTTTGCACGGATATGCAAAGCCTCACATACCTGGTTATATCTGTTGTTTTGCCTCTCTTTAACAAATGATGCAGGATCTAATGATTAGAATATTAATCACTTATGTTTTTGTGCATGAAATTTGTTTGTTTAGTGTTTTGCATGCAGTAAGGTCAAAAAATCTGAGACCAAATTGAATAGTTGTATTTCTATTATTTATTACTTTATTTAACAGGGCAGTGCACATTCACATTTTGTAGTCCTTGGTCACAATCTGGGATTCAATTTAAACCACATATAAAATATAAATATTTTGAGAAATTTAAGAAATATTCAAGAAACATTCTGACAGGAAATTAATATTAATAATAATAATAATAATGCACTATTCATAGGTCACTAATCAATTAAATGTGTGCAGATGTTTCCCCCAAAAAAATGTATAAAACAATGTATCTACCAAAGCTCCTTGGTTATTTTCATTCCAGCAAAGGAACTGTAAACTTAGTAGGAGAAACCTCTTTTTAAAAACAACATGGTCAAATCATGTCCGTTCATCATCTACCTCAGACTTGTGTGCCATAGCAACAGCTATAGCAACAGCCCACCCAAACCGGCAGGGTCTGGCAATAAAGTGGGAAAACGTCAACAGAATGGAAGCCTTTGAGGCTAGAAGACGATGATGGGTCAGTGATATTTAAGTACACCACATCCTTACCCAGTAAGGGCCTTGTACTACAGCTGTAGACTGGAGACATTTTCCCTGGCCCTTTGTGTGCGTGTCTACGTGACCGTATCGTTGTCTTTGGTATTTGACCACTAGCTGACTTAACTGATGTGTACGAGTGTGTTTGTGTGAAATGTGTACATGTCATCACAACTCTACTGCCTGACTGATGTCTAGAGTGTGTGTTGATTCTGTGTGTGAAAGTGTGGAATGCCACACTCTCTTCCTAAAGCCCCTGGTCTACTGCTGGGTGCCAAACTGGCTTCAGATCCCTGCCCTGCACCATGTTTATGCACTCAAGACCCCTAGAGACGGCGTGACATCATCAATAATATTTTCAAACACCTCTGGTCTCCAGCAAGAGGTGTGTCTTTTTGCACAAAGGGGATTGTTGGAGTTATCAGAGTTGGATTGTAACACGCAAAGTTGTGTCATGCATGTCTACGCAGCCTGGTCTCATTGTTAATACGTAGGTATTTTACGTTTTTGCAAAGATAGAAAACTTACTTTTTAGTACGTTTTGATAGATGCTGAAACGTATAATATGGATGTATCTGCAACATTTAAACGTAACATTATTACGTTTTTACAGCTAAAAACGTAAACTGTTTACGTATATTCTATATCATAAAGATATCTGTATAATTTCCCTTTTTACCATTTTATAGATAAATGTAAGATCCCGTAACCCTAATCCCAAACCTAAACATACCCATTTTATACATAATATAAAAAAAGGATAAAACGGTGTTGGGAAATGGCAGTTTTATTAACAATATAACGTTAGCATTAAAATCTATTTTGAGCCACCAATCCTACTCCTACCCCTAAACCTACCCATAACAATTCCTTAAAACTAACGTATAACAAACTACAATTATAAAGAAAAACATAACTAACAAACAAGTATAATCACAATAATTTATTTATTGCGAAATGTCAAAACCGATACCAAAAGCCGTTCACATGATGATGTGTTGCAGTCCAGGTCTTCTCTGGCAGTATTGTAATAGTTTTCCACTTCTCCATTTCAAATGATTAACCAACCGTCTCACAGTCCTTCATGTCGCAATCTGTGACGAAGCAGGGAAGAGCCAATGAACGTTTGATATCACTGCCGTAAAATATGACGTATCGCTTCTCAAGGGCGCATTTTTTGAATTTGAATTCATAACCAGCCCCGCGTTTGACATGTACAGTCGCTGCTGAGAATGGAGGAGACGAAGATCACGACAGGATAAGAGGCTGAATTAGGAGTTGTTTCTTGCATACAACTATGGATTCTAAATATTTGGATTACATCAACCTAATAAAATTGATGTCTTTTGTGAATTTTGTTGTGTTTTTTATAGGAGAAAACGCTTTATGTGTCTCAAGGTAAATAAACTATTACAAAACGGTTAGTAACGTTAAAGAATGTATTTTTAAGGTTTTATATTGTATTGTTTAACACCATGCAGGCAAAACGAGCAAAATGTTAATATTTATGAGTATTATATCAATAAATGCGACTAAAAACTGAATTAATAAGACCGTGTAATGCAATAGGGTCAAAACATAATGCTACGATATTAATACGAATTGTGCTCCATCATACGTACAAATGTGTACGTCGGTGAATTTGTTCATACGTAAATAAATGACGTTTTTGTGCTGTCAATACGTAAATATTTTACATTTTAATACTGTAAATACGTCTGTATTATACGTTTCTGCGCATATAAAACGTAATTATACATACGTATGATAGAACAACACTTTACGTACAAATGCATACGATATTCTCATGAGATCACGTTTGTCTACGCTATGTATCAATGCACCATTTGCCCATCTGATATCTTGACAATGTGGGTTGGCTATGAAAGTTAAGAGTGAATATACAGTAAATTTTAGATGGATTCACTCTAAACTTTCATAGTCACCCCACATTGTTCCACTATGTAATAATTATGGAATGAGCGATAAGATCAGGCCTCCTGTCATAGTCTAAAGACAGGTGTTTTTAAATGCCTATATAAATGTTATGTATGCTACAGCATTGACGTCACCTTTAATTGTTCAGATGCTTGTGCTAAAGGACTGCCATGGGACTGAGACATGGGGCCTCTTAACGGTTCTGTTGATATATTTCAGTACAATCGCATTACAAACCCTCTTCCTCTCCAAGGAATATTACATAACTCACTGCTCTTGTTTAATCAAATGTATTATACTTTTATAAAAACGTCAGGACCAATTACCAATTTTTTACTAATTACAAAAATGTCTTAGTGTATGGGTTGACAAATAAATATGTTGATGGAAATACTAACAAAATAAATAGAAGTGAAATAATAATTGCTTTTAAATGATCTTAAAATTTAAATATATTAATTTACAATACATTGACAATTTTAATAGTAAATAATAATATATTTTAAATGTATGTGTAGTGAACATGTGTGGTGTTCAATAATGCAAATGTAATTTTGCATAAAAAATTGGTTTTATATCTGCTTACAGATAATCGTTGGTACCATTTGGACAACACTTCTTTTAGGCACTGAACTACATATTCTCTGGCAATTCATAACTATTTTACTTTTTGTGAATTGGTGGCAAATATATTTGAATTAAAATATAATTCATACGTTTTCATACAAACTGCTTGACGGTTATGTTTAGGGGTGGACCTTCATGCATACATTTTTCTTTCTGAACAAATTGCAGTGTACAATTTAAATTTTATAGAAATCACCAGTTTTGTCAATAATATTTATTCTCTCGAAACTTTATAAATTCAATGTATTTTTTTTCTTTTAGTTTTAGTTTAGTTTTGGTTTTACTTTTTTTTCCCGGATAAATCTACTCTGAACCTTCTATTCATCAAAGAATCCTGACTCTTTAAAAAAACATTAAAGCTGCCGTCTGCCGTTTTTCCTCTTTGTCGCCATCTCTGTTCAAAATCTGCAATTGCAGTCATTTGTGGAATTATCAACTTTACGTGAGTTGTAGTTCGACACCGCACAGCGCGGATGAACACAATGTTTGAGGAGGCCGTCAGTCACAGAGTCGATGTGGATACTGGCATTCAGATCAATCTAGATTATTCTTCTTTTTGGAAGTATGAACAACATAATAATTTTCACCGGAAAATGTCATCTGAACTATAAGTAACATCCACTTTTGTTCTGGTTCTAACATTGCAGTAGATCTGTTTCTAACATTGCAGTAAGTCATCATATCATGTTAAACCGTGCAAAGTATACTTTGTTCTCAAATTGTTCAGGTTAACAACGTCAGCATTGCTTTACTTCATGTAATGTCCTTCCGATATGTAGCTATCATTGTTTTCGCATGGGTTTGGTTGCAGTCTCTTTTTTTCTGTAGCAACTCCGAAGTCTGAACAAAGTCTTATGCATTTTACAGTTGGTGAATCTGTTGTCACTGGTGATTGTTGTTTGAACCTTTCTAGATCCACCATCAAATTGATGAGTTTAATTATATTAAGTGCTGTGAGAAAAGGCTATAGATCTCCACCTCCAACATCCTCAGATGCAATATAGCCTAGTAGCCGAGACTCCTTCATGTGTACAATATGTGACGGAATCGACGCAAGAGACATGCTCGAATCTCCCACAGAAATCCACCAGTACCACTGTAATTAAAAACATTATTACAAGCTTACCGCTTTGGAATTGAGCTAAGGCAAGCAGCTAGTTTTAAACAATGGCTGGTTATGTATTTTCTCAAATATGTATTTTGGATAAATTTCTTACACTAAAAAAAGCTACAGACTGCAGCTTTAATAATAATCAGAAATGTTTCTTGGGCAGCAAATCACATTAGCATATTATTCCCTCAGGAAGATTTTGTGTTTTCTTGCTGTGGCTGGATGTTGGACTTATGTAAAAATCACCTTGTTCAGAATTCACCAAAACTGATCAAAACCCGGCCGGACAGTGAAAGGGATTTGCCTTTAGCGCGAGTCCGGATTGAACTGGGAAGCGAACAGACAGCAGATGATTCTGTTCGTAAATAAATAACACAGTCTCTCACTTGTCGTCATATAACTGACGTCTTGGGCGTCTTTTGACCATTTGTCAATATATGCCTTTTTAGGGCCCCCTAACGTCAGTAGATGACGATCCCGGGTCGTCATACAACTGACGCTTTACCGTTAACGTCAGTTAGGTGACGAGTTGGGTTTAGGGTTAGGTTTAGGTCTGGGATAGAGTTAGGATCCGAGTAACGTCATCTACTGATGTTTAAGGGGGCCCTAAAAAGGCATATATTGACGAATGGCCAAAAGACGTCCCAAACGTCAGTTATATGACGAATTGGGATGAGACTGCGCTGAAATAAAACAATGATTTGTTCCAAAAGAATAATGAATTCTCAATTTAAAGTTTGTTATTCGTATGGTCTGATGCACGTGAGTGTGGGCTGTGATTGGATGAAGACCGGTGTCGTGATCATTCTCAAGTGTCGTTTTGCTGTTGTATCAGTCAGTGGTTCGATCAGCCTAGCAGTCTATTTAATCAGGACAAGGGAGGTCCCATATGGCACAAATAAATTAATCACAAAATACGGAACGTCCCGGAATACGGGACAGTTGGCAACCCTATCTATATGTACGACATTCAGATTGCATTCATGATTGATCATACTTTATTAGTACTGCACTGTACTAATACTGTATTTGTATACTGTCTGCAAAGATGTGTGAGAAATGTTGTGAAGGTTCAGACTATGTATCATCATTTTGTTTTGTTGTTGTTTTGTGAAGAAAATACCAATTCCGATACAGGTCATTTTTGACCCTCTTTATGCATTTGTTTAGTTTTTCTGGCTTATGCATTCTAGGGTTAAAACTGACCTCAAAACTCCCTAACACACCTCGGAATTGGCTTGAACACCTTGTTGGCTCTTTATATCCATGACTTTAGTATCCCCATAAGCCCAATCAGACTCCATCATGCCAATAGGAGCAAGAGGTCTATGCCTCAGAAACACTCTGCTATCTTTACTCAAAGGCATGAAGGGGCATAGCTGGAAAAGCAGAGATATTATAGGTCAAAGAAAGTGTCAAGTGTTGGGAGTCAAAGATCATGCACAATTGATTGAAAAAAGTAATATCTTTTACTTCAAATCTCAAAACAAAAAGTCTCAATCAAGAATTAGCACATTAGACAGACTATTCTTCTTTATATAATTCTAACAACAAACTTCATCTAGACAACTGTATTGATTAATGTATAAGAAAAAGTATAACTTGAAGATGAAAGGTATATTCGATGAGAAGAACAGATGTCAGCTGAGACTCGTCGTCTGAGGAAAGTCTGTCTCGGGTTTTAACATCGGCTCTGCTGTGGTGCAGCTTTTGAAAGCTGGGAGCATGCACCCTGCTAACTATTTGAGTTATGCCATTGACGTCAGCACAGCCATAAAGCAGACAAACTGCCCTTCCCCTACGAATAACCCTGCCAAATGGCCTGCATGTTTTCAAATAAGCTCAAAGAGAGAGTAAGAAAGTGAGAGAGCTCGTAGTAGATGCTTTAGTTTGTGTATTTTAATCAGATTTAAATCTTCTGTGGACAGCTGGGGAAAACAGTCTTCAGTTATTTGAGAGAAGTGAGACAAAAATGACATTAGTGGCTCAACGTTTAGTTTTTTCCTCTTAAGAATTTCAGAATGAGGAAATAATTCGCAAATACAAACATGTGTGCGTCAACTTTTCGGAAGATGCTTATGCAAATGAAGGTGAACCAACAGGTTTTTTGTTAGAATTTAATTCAGCGCGGCTTTTCAACATCCATTCCCACACAAGCACACATTCCATTTATGAGAAACGTGCCCATAATGCTTCACATTAGGCAACACGTTATTATTCTACACTGACTGCTCACAACTTTTAATTAAAGGATTAGCTCATCCAAAAATGAAAGTTTTGTCGTCATTTACGTAATCTCGTATGTTTTTACAGCCGCATTTCATGTTATTGAAACATGAAACACAAAAATATATATTCTATACAACAATTTTGGTGATTGCTCTAAAAAGTAATGACGTTTTTCATGAAAGTCATTTTGAGAATGTTTTTGTGAATTTATCAATTCAAACTTAAGAAGATGTGAAAGAGAACGATTTTTTTTATTCGCATGCTGTCTGAGACTCAGCTTTCTGTGTGCGTTCTTCTGTTGTGTACATACACAAAACTTCACAATTACAGAATTGAGTTCTGTTTCACGCTCTTGCGCTGCGCAAGAAAATGCATGCAAATGATACATTTTCGTGACCATATAGTACTAGCCCGATCGGAAAAGTGACAGTCTCTTCAACTATCCGAAATATCTCAGGCATACATGCATCTGCCATGTTAAGCACTGAATGAATGACAGGGTTCCCGTTGACATTGGGCAAGGTAAATAAGAGGATGTCGTCAAGTGGAGAAGAGTTATAAGATTAAAGTCAACATAATGTTCAATATTTGTGGAAATAAATCTGGCAAAAAGATTGATTCATTGCTTTTGGGAATCTAATCGACTGCATATAAAAAAAACGATTAATTGGAAATCAATGTTGTTGCCCTGTCCTAGTTATTCATAGGGGTGTGACAATATAGACAAGATGAGACGAGACCCGATATTGTGTGAATATTTAAAAAAATCTTCAATGACGAAATATATGATTGGAAAATTTGTCTCTTATTCAACCGAAAGTCTCAAAATGCTAAATGGTGCACTTTGCGTTCCCAAATGCAAACAGCACATGCAAAGAAAGAGCTCTTTTGGACCAGCATTTACTATAAATGAAGTCACTCTGAGGCCCCGTCCATGCTACTGCATTTTCGTTTAAAAACAGACCTTTTGCTACATTTGCGCCTCCTGTCCAGACTAAAACAGAAAAAAAACGAATATCTAAAACGGACAAGTTTAGAAAACGCTGTAGCTCCATTTTTGCGTTATGAATATCTGGAGGGTGTTTTAGTGAAGACGGGACAAAACGGAGGACTTTAGAAACACTGACGCAGAGACTCATGCTCGGCTCTATGATTGGGTGTCATCAGTCATGACGTGTCCTTCCCTGATGCGTCAGCCACCCATCAAGTAAAAGTTCCACCTCGTCGTCAGTCCATGAAAAGAAATCTCTGGTCTTTGACATTTATAATCTTTGCAGAGGTAGCTAACGTTACTTTCTTCTTCATCAAATCTAAGGAATAGTCAATTCGTTTCCTGTTTACACCGGCACGCGCATGCCCAGTGTTGGTGAATGGTCACGTGATCCGCGTTTTCAGACATTTTAATGTGGACGTAAATCAATTCTAATACGCAGATAAAACGCTGGTGTGGACGGAGATCGTATTCGTTTGAATTCTCCATTCTTAAACGAAAACGCAGTAGTGCGGACAGGGCATGAGAAGAAACAATAACCTGCATGCATGTAAATAAGGAAAGCGTCACATTTACCTTCACTTCAACCTGCAGTGCATTTATTTGTCTAATTATCACATGCAATGCAAGCACTGTAAAGGAGTAATAGAGGTGAATACTACTGAATAATGTGTGTGTAGTCTTCTGGTGCCATTTACTGTAAATTAGAAAGTTTTTTGTTGTAATCTTTTGTATCTCTTATAACTTATTTATGGTTGTCTTTTTCAAATTTTGGTGCATTGCAATTGGTTAAATAATAAGCCTGAACCAATGTCATTTGGTTCACATATAAAGGCATATTTTTTTTTTTTTTTAAAAAGTGAAAAAAAAATCCTTCAAAGATCTTTTGGTCTTTTCCCAGTTTGGTGATGTAATATACATTTCGATTTTTTAAAGAAACTTTAGCAAATATGTAATTGAGAAGCATGAAATAGTCAATTAATCTTGAAAGAAATATGAATCTATAAAGAACTGTCCGTATATGTGAATAAGTAAAATTTGTAGTAATCCATAGCAAGAAAGCAGTAACTTTAGTTAGGCCTTAAACTGTATCTTCATTTAGCAGCAGTATGATTATTATATTATGGAAAATCACAGGTGACTGAGCTGACATGCTCTAGACATGCAATGTCTGACTTGATCGTAAATCTTTTTGTCTTCCTCTTCTGTGCGCATAACATTTCCTGTCAATCCAGTTTCCCTGATGATAGAAGGGAAAGTCATCTCAAAGTGACTGAACGCATGGTGAGAACGATGGCTGCAGGTTTGTTTTATTACTGTGTACAGTGAATGCTGTAAAATAGTTTTATTTTTTAACTTGGTAATTAGTAGTCTACACCCTCTGCCATCTTTCATTCCACCCTAATTCATTAATTCATATAGATTTGTTTATTGAACGCATATAAAGTTACACGTGGATTAAAGTGATGGGCGAAATCCAAATGGCCATTTTTGCGCCCTTGAAGGACATATGCACATGCGCATGCAGAATAATACAGCAATGCTCTGCCCTTGTTGGTAGGACATCATGATGTTTACTTCCAGTTTGATTTCACACATTATCTGGCTATGTTCCCAAAATCATTGAACATCCAGCTGGTATCCAATAAAACATCCATCCTGAATTTCTTCTAGCATTGCTCATCGTCCTATACCACCGACCCCATATTCCATCATGAATCTCTGTTGGCTGTTACAGTAACGGTAGGAGTGAAAGAAAAACCAAACTGACAAAAGTTCGAGCTAATTGGGTTATGTTGGCTTCCTAACCTATGGTAATGAGGTTGGAATGGGTCAGCGAGGGACTGACAAACAGCCCTATTGAGGTCTGTCAATACTCTAGACTTTGGTGGCAGGGTTCAAGCCAGGTGAAAGGACAAAGCCGTCCCTGTGTGTGTATGTTCACTTTAACCACCCAGGACCTCGTGAATACAAGGTTGGATGTTGTGTGGTCACTTACCCCAGATCCCCTCACTGAACTGACTATTGATTCATGAAATGTTTCTCATCAATTCTGAATGTAACAGAACCCATTTGGAAAATTCCAAATGCCTCTGTCAACAGGGTAATCTCAATCGGATTCTATAGGCGTAGTTAACATGCGTTTTACTACATTTGGATAGACACTGAAATGTAAAGTTTTAACATATTGACAGCATCCCAAATGGATTGTTATTATTAAAAATACAATACAATTAGCCTGTCCATTTATATGAATTCAATATTCAATATACCTTAAAGAATAAGCATTTGTATGTTTTAATTCAGGAATTACAATCCACCTTATTTAGTAAGAGTCAGCATGGCCATTTGTAAATTGAATGTGTCCAGGGAATTTGTTCAATATAGTTATTTTTAAGTGTACAAAACAGCCCGTTGTGAAGCTTGAGATTGCAAAATGGTATTTCTTAGCATATTATTTTAATGTATTATTGTTATTATAAACACACTGGTTTGTAGCACATAGTTTTACAATTTACTCCACCTAAGATCCACTATCGTTTTTTCAATAATGTACCGCTCACACAGTTTAATTTCATAACAAGGAGCTTTCTGAGGGTCATTGCGCGAATTGTTGCAAAATATGTATGTAGAAATCTTTCGTCTTTCGTGCTAAATTCTTGATCATGTGGATTCCTATTAAAATGACTGGATTTCACCTGAAAAAATGTTTCAACTTAAGAACCAAACTTTACATTCATATTCCTATCAATTCTAATGTGATAATATTGATTCTGAAGATGAAATCCATTATTAAAACAACAAATATGGACTTGTTGTTTTGTATCTAATAAGTCTAATTATGCTTTTCATGCCTTATTGGGAAAATGTGAGTTTTCCGGCCTGGAGAGGCCTGTTGTGTGCTGTGGGGATGGGGACATTTAGACCATAACTGTACGAATGGGTTCAGAATGAGGAGAAGGGTTTGGATCAATATTGGGAAGGAGTTTCAGACCACTTTGGCTCCTTGCGTGCCATTCCCTATCCTATAATTTTGTTCTTGGCAGTTATTTTACCCAGAGTTAGTTCTTGATCCTGAAGCGTACCATCCTAAATGAGTGCTGAATATTTTTTGGAATAGTTCTAGAGAGGCAGCTCTGTGATGAAAAAAAGTGGGCTGTTTTTCAAAAGACAGGGCTTTTAAAATTGGGGATTTGACTTGGTCCTCTCTCTTCCACCCATGCATTGGAATGGCCCCAATTTAAATGCAAACATTTTAATGTTTTACCAATTTAATATTGAAACTGTAACTAATTTGTGTTGAACAAATTCTAACCTTAATATATTTGTGAAAAAAACTTGTCCCTTAGCAACACATTGCTCATTGGCTGTCTCTTTGCCATTTTCTCTTTTGAAAATGACTTCAAAGGCTCATGTTTTGTATGGTCTAACATGCCCGATTCAACAAACACCCATTTCAACTTTTGCGAAGGACTCCCATTCATGTGGTCTGGTCGTCTCACTGCGGTCTTTTCCAGCACTCTTCATTTATTCAATGTGTCTGTTGTAAAAGTCCTCAAAGCCAAAGCAGTGGCTTCTGCCTCCTAATGGAAAACATTTCATTTAAACCAGTATACTGCTTCTCAGAAATTGCCATGTTGAGATGAAACCTCAATAAAATGAGCTCTGGGAATGTCCCGTGTAGTGCATTTAGAAGTATGTAACATCTGTTGAGAGATGTTATTGCATCATAAATGAGCACAGTATCATCTTTTTTACAGTTTCAATCAATTACAGAATTGTCTTTCACATTTGAAATTCTTCAGTGCTTCTTTGCCTCACTTTAGACTCAGAAATGAGGCAGCTATTTTCTGTACTTTGAGTTCTTTGTATGGTTCTTTGGAGATTTACAACTCATTGGCATTTTCAAGCCTCACAATCCCACACATTACTGCATTGACTTTTGGTTAATATTCCTCTTTTAGCTCCACACCCATGTGTGGCCATAAAGGCGGCGCTATTGAGCATTCTTCTTATGGATAGACAGAATGAATATTAATTACCAAAAGAATTACGGTTAAAACAACTGTAATTTGTTTTAACCGTATTAAACCGTATTAAAACAAACAATGCTTCTCTATTACTTTAACAGTCCATCAAGTCCATGAGACCATAGGGTGTCTTATTTGTCATTGCACTATAAAAATGTTTTTTTTTTTTTTTTTTTTTGTAAATGAAATGAAAGAAAATACTATTACAAATGTTTCTACTTCAAAATATCAGTAGTTTTATGCTATTTTTTTGCAGTATACTAGTCAAGCTATTCTTAAAACGTATACAGTATGTATGGAAGAAGATATTAATGCTTATTTAAGTTATTTATTTTCAATAATGCTTTATTGTGTATGTTTGTTTTTATTTGTATGGCTGTCATAGAGTAAAATATTAGTCTCATAATTTCTGACCAATATTTCAGAAGCAAAATGAAACATTAATAAAGTAAAGACCGTTTTTTTTTTTTTTTTTTGTCTCTTTGAAATGTTCCACATACCATAGTTTAGAATAGAAAAAAACAGCATTTTGGTTCTAATTAGTAATTTTAAATAAGTTAATTGTCAGTTTTTATAAATAAATAAATATTCGATTGGTTTCCAATCCCAAATAGCTGCATAATTGCTTAATCTGAATTATATTTAATTGATCTCATAGATTCTTCCTCTAATTTAATGCTCTGCATGGAGAGAAACCCATCTGTTATGCTGTTTCGCAATGTCCTTTGGCTATAAACAAGCTTTTCCAGAATTTCCCCAACTCTTTCTTTCTTTCTCTCTCTCTCCTCTTACAATCAGTAACAGAGGAAGTGCTTTCTTACAGGTCCTTTGAGATTTGATCTGACGCTCATCTCTTCATGCTTCCTCTTTATTGGAAATGCTATAGTTTATCCTTCCACTGCTTGACTAAGCGTTGAGACACTTGGCATTAATTCAGGAGGGGCATGTATGAAGAGAATGAGAGGGAAAGGAAAAATGACACATGTAAGCACATGCTCACAAGCTACTTCACACACGCATCAGGAAGACAGCGATATGGCTGTTACCACACACACCACATCCGATGGCTCAAACACATACGCACAGCGCTCAGTCATGACATAAATACCCTCTTAGACTAAAAGACTTGATATTTCTGATCTGAGGTAACCTCAAATGACATGCATGCACATTTGCAAAACACAAATACTTGGTATTTGCTTATAGTTTTTCTTTTAACACCACACCTACACTTGCCCTTAAGTGATGCAGTCAAGTCGTTCACACAAAGAAATATGTGTTATTTTTGACAGGAATGATCAGAATGATAAATAGCTGATGAAAACAATGGCAACATTTTACAGTAAGGTGTCATTTGTTAACATTATGCATTAGTTGACATTTTTACAGCATTTATTAAAGGAGCATAACGCAAGTCTCTGAGTTTTTGCAGAACTACGCCCCCTCTGGCGACAAACGAAACTGCGTGCGCGCTCGATGGAATACCATATACACGGAATACACGCATACACGCACGTTTGCACGAGCTGTTCATAACCAAAGAAGATCACACATCTTTTGTTACAGTCATAATGAGGTAATACAGTTATAAATCTGCAAGTCATTTAAAATATATGAAAGGAAAGGCGTTTGAGTAAATTACACACTTATGTAGGATGTGTGTGTGAGGGGAAAACAGGGGTAGTAGAAAACTTCGGCTTTTGTTTCCATCGATCTCCATGTTGAACTGTTTTATGTGCTTACTGTATCCACTTATGATTGTATTATTATGGAAACATGTTCATGAACACGTTTAATCCCTAGAGCAGACCGCCGAGATCTCTCCGTTTGTTGAAAGCCTTTCCGACGCCTTATTCCGACGCCTGGCACTGGACAGACAGAAGTTGTATTTTCTTTGTCTTACGTGGAGTTTGCGTTGGGGTTTGTAATGAACTACATTTGGGGCTGTTTTTACACCTGGCCACAATGCGTTTTCTCAGATCTATTTAATTCATCAAAACGATTCCATTACACCTGGTCACATAAATGTGTTTTTGCAAAACAGACATTAATCTGATATTCAATTCCCGCGTTATATACAGATTTCATGAAGTGCACATCACCGAAAGCAACAGATGAGCTGCATTTTATAAATCATCAGCTTCGGCTATTTCAAAATCAGCAAAGACAGCAATAAGAGAGAGCGGCAAAAGCCCTGGTATGAGATCATTTCATTTCTTAAGGCTACTTTTAATGAAGATAGTGGAGGTAGAAGGTAACTTAGTGTTAATCGTATGCGTCTTACTTTCACTTTCATTTGCGATAGATTGTGGCGCGCTGGCTTATAAATACACTCGCCTGCTCATCTGAGGTGATCCACGTCGTCATATATGACTAAAACAACTTGACATAGCCTGTTTTCAACAACCAGATGCATTTACACTTGTCCAGTTTCGTCTGGAATACGGTCCAGACCACGTCCTCAAGTGGTTTGACCTGTCGCATTCAATCCGTCTGGATTCAACCTGGTCTTTTCACGATTCGAAGTAGCTTATCCGATCACAGAAAACGCATGAAGTGACCAGATGTAGGCTAAATAGCCCCTTTGAATCCATCTTCTACTTTTGGGAAAGTTGCTACTAAAGTTGCGTCGCGCGAGTTGTCTTCTCTGATACGGAGAACGGGGCGAATACACTATCCTGCAGGCACATAGCCAGGCGAGCGTGAACGCGCATGACGTCACGCCCAGTCTCAAGATTCGAGCCCGAATCCCTCTTATTTATTTCACTGTACAGGATTATAGAGGCGATCGCAGTGATCAGAGAAGGGCTCATTCAGCCCATCAGGCGATTGTTTCAGCATGTATGGGTTAGAAAACGGCTATTTTCAACATGAATTGTTGCGGAATGCACCTTTAACCTTTGCTATGAATGTATATCTTTTATAAATGTTGATAAAAATTTTCATGGTGTCGTTCAGTGCATTTAATTAATGTTAACAGATACAACTTTTGATTTAAAAAATGTGTTAGTAAATGCTGAGGTTGACATTTAAATAATATTAATAAATGCTAGAATTATTGTTCGTTGTTGGTTCATGTCAGCGAATGTACCGAATAGTTAACTAATTTTAATAAATGAAACCTTATTGTAAAGTGTTACCAAACAATAGTGTATGCAGACACACACACACATATATAAACGTATATAATATATATATATATATATATATATATATAACACACACACACACACACACACACACACACACACACACACACACACACACACACTATATGGAGATTACCAACTTATCAAAACTCATTGGCTCTTTTAGCCTTCATAATCCCACACATTGCTGCCTGGACCTGGATAGTGCAATCCTTCTAAAACCTACATTGACAAATGAGACACCCTATGGACTTGATGGACTGTTTAAAGTAATAGAGAACAATGACAATATATGTCATTTCTACGTATGCACATAGGGGAGCACATAGGGAGAGCGGGGCACAACCTAACGAGGGGTTAAATGTAACACGGATGTTTTACATAGTTCGTCTGTATCAAGGAGGTTGTGTTTCCGATATTTTTCTCTCGCTGCCAGAAGACGATCTCCGCGAATTCGCGGAAAGTTTTGATAATATTTCGTGAAGATACTGTACAAAGAGTGTTTTCACACCATGAAAGTAAATTTTTTCATCATAGATTTTTTTCGGTTTCTGAGTCTGGGTGTATACGTTTCCAAATCTAACTTTATATTGCCTTAATCACTGTCTTGCTTGTTCAAACATAGCACCGTTTTGAAACATGTCAGCAATTCCTAGCAACTGTTAACTAGGCTTAAAATATGAAATACACAGCGGGGTTGGTTGTAACACAGTGTTACAACTAAGACACCAAGTGTACAATAATAATGAAATGAAAACGGAGCCACACAACTTTTCAGGTTTGCCTATACATTTAACTTTGTTGGACTTTCACAAACAACGTTGGAATTTTAAATTTTTAAAATTTAGTGAACTATGAATTATAACTTGTTTATTTATTAAAACTATGGCCTGTTTTTAATGCAATAAACCCTTTAAATTTTAGTTTTAAGCTCATTTGTATTATTATTACTGTTATTATTATTAATAATAATAATTATACATGCAGCTGCCACACAGAAATCTAATTTAATTGCAATTACAATATTTATAATTTTATTTATTAATATTTATTGTGCAGCTCTTTTCTATGTCTCTATCCATGATATTGATCCACAATAGAAGGATGATTGGATGAGGGATGGATGTACTGTATGGATATCTGTCTTTACAGATGCACAAACAATATCAAACTATACAAATAAAACAGTACTGAATTATGTGTGTTACACACAAGTGTTACAACTAACCCCTCTATCTGTTACAATTAACCCTGTATATGGGGTAAGTTGTAACATTTGCACTTCTGTCACTTTCAGTGCAACTGTATGAAAATGGTAGGTCCTAGAAAAAAAAACTTTAAGTGGTCATTTGTAGCAGAGATGTGTTGCTTGTGTAAAAAAAATATGAATCTAACCTAATTATTTTTTAATTAATTGAGCCAAAACCAAAATGCGTTATGTTGTGTTCCGCTCTCCCCTACTTTTGTGAGCACAAAAATACATAAAGTGAGTCACCCGCTCATTGTGAAGTTACATGACTACTTTTCTTGGGGGGAGGAGCTCTTAGCTCTTAGGTGTCCATATTTTTAGTAAATGTCACTGCAGGGTTATATCCCCATTTTTCTGTGATTGGATGACCTCATGGTATGTGAGCAACTGCTGCATGACCATATGTCAGCATCTTGGACAGTTTCCCCTTTTCCTGAATCCGCCATGATCATCGGTGCTTGCGTGTCTGTGTGTGTTACGTGTGTCTTGATGAAAGAGAACCATCCATCCATCCGTCCGTCAGATACATACATAAGGCTTTTCCCAAACTCAAGGACGCTTCACAATAACAGTAAAGAACAAACAATGTATTGATCTATCTATCTATCTATCTATCTATCTATCTATCTATCTATCTATCTATCTATCTATCTATCTATCTATCTATCTATCTATCCATCTATCATCTATCATTCCATCTGATCTTACAATATTATTTATAGATGATTTTGCTTATCTTTTATATTTTTATATGGAACAGAATTAAATAATTGTTTAGATGGCAATTTGTTTAAACTGATCCAAGAATTTCATGTAAATATTCCCTAAAGCTAAAACTGAAATTTTAAACTTAAATACCAAGAAAAGACTTGTGGGTGGTCTTTTCATTTGGTTCAGTAAGCAACCACCTAGCGACCACCCAGAACACCCTAGCAACCAGACACCAATGCACTACAAACCACTTAGAACACCCCAGCAACCGCATAGCATTGGCCTGGCACCCACGTGCACACCCTAGAATTATGGCTGTGTTATTTCATGGGCAAGCACTATTCACATTTTCTTTAGCAATATTAAAATGTGGTTATACTTAGCTGCTCACTTTTAGGCATAAAAATGTTCCTTTAAGTTTTGTGAAGATGTAAATATTGTTTAAAAAAATCCACTTTCCAGCTTTTCAGCTTAGCTTTGGTGTTGTGTGCAAGTATACCCCTCCACACGCTCCAAAAAAAAGTGAAAATGAATGATCCACATCAAAGAGCTTTTTCTCCCGGTGTTCAGGGAGCAAATATGTGTGTGTGGCTTTGAGCATGTGGAGGTTAGAGAGAAGTGGCGTCATTCGACAGGGCCCTGCTAAAGTTCTGCTGCTGTGTTGTTCTGCAACTAGGAGACCCACCACAGCAAAGTCAGAGGAACACAAGGGTTCGTCTGTGTCCCAAAGCCACAAGGCACTGATTCACTCAAACTCCCCTCTACTGTAAACATATCTATGCTTCAACCAGACCCACACACACAGCTCACGCCTATATGCTTCATGCATTTATGTGATGTGCATGGAATGATGCAGGCCCATTTACGTAGTTCTTGACATTGATAAGCGCATGATAAAACGTGATGGTTTATCATCTGTATGTTGTTGTTTCTCTTGCTGCTTTTGTGTCTTTTGTAGGTTTGGGGTTGGAATGGACAGTGTAAACATTTTAATCTGGGTCGTTATTTGATATCTCATTATATTTATATGTTTTTGTTCACCAAAGAGATTCAAAATGTTTAATATAGACAGAAAAATGCTGTAAAAATATAGGCATCATTTCCACTGTTTTAACTAAATGAACACAAAGACAAATATTTCTATTTTTTCATTAATACTGTATGCACTAATATAACATAACTAATATAATATAATATAATATAATTAAAACTAATGGTTAGTTCCAATCCTTGATTCTGATTGGTTAATATGCTTTATTCACGATAAAACATGGCTATGACCGCTTCATAATACACTTCCATTCAAAGGCTTGGAGTCTCTAAGATTTGTTTAATGTTTTTGAAAGACAAAACATTTCAGTAAAAAAATTCAGTAAAAGCAATTTATATTAAATTGTAAAAAAAAACACAAAAAACAAATTGTAAATTAAATTTTGTATTTTAGAGTATATATATATATATATATATATATATATATATATATATATATATATATATATATATACATATACATTTTATTTTTTTATTCTAATATATTTTAAAATGTAATTCATTGCTGTGATGGCAAAGCTGAATTTTTAGCATCATTACTTACTATTCAGTTGTACTGCTTAATATTTTGGTGGAAACTTTTTTCAGGATTTTTTTTATCTTGATTTTGTAGCCAATGTAAAGGTCTTTATGGTCACTGTTGATCAATTTTATGCACCTTTGCTGAATAAAGTTGAATGGTATAGTTAGTTGTATCCCTTTGGATAGAACCGTCTGCCAAGTGCATAAATGTTAGGAAACTTAAAGGTGCAGTGTGTATTATTTAACAACATCTAGCGGTTCGGTTGTGAGTTGCACTAATGGCTCAGCCTACTACTCACCCCTCCCTTTCGAAGAAGCTACGGTGACTAAAACGGGACAAACATATCGTCGTCTGAGACAGCAGAGAATAGCCAAGAGTAAGCCAAGAGTGTGTAACATTGTCACTGTTTCTATTCCTTTATCACATCATGGATAAAGTTTACAAAGCCATAGTCAAGTGAGGATCAAGGGTCTTAATACGTAATATAAAAATAGTAATCAGCTGATTGTCTCACAAATCGTAACCATCATATTTCTCCCCACATAGAAAACCCATAATACAGCGAGGGAGAAGAACCACATAAAACTATGCTATATGCTAACTATATATTTTTTATAATAGGATCAGTCAGTCAAAATAGTCAAAGTTTAGCTTGCTAAATAAGAGCTGTTAATGTGGCTGAGCTGGTTAAAGTGTAAAGCCTTGTTTATTCCTGACATCTCTGCATGAGTAACACAATCTCATCTCAATTCGTCATATAACTGACGTCTTGGGATGTCTTTTGACCATTCGTCAATATATGCCTTTTTAGGGCCCCCTTAAACGTCAGTAGAATGGTCGATCTCGGGTCGTCATACAACTGACACTTTACCTTTAAAGTCAGTTAGGTGACGAGTTGGGTTTAGGGTTAGGTTTAGTTCTGGGGTAGAGTTAGGATCCGAGAACGTCATCTACTGACGTTTAAGGGGGCCCTAAAAGGGCATATATCTGACGAATGGTCAAAGACGTCCCAAACGTCAGTTATATGACGAATTGGGATGAGACTGCGCTGGCATGAGCGCAAAGGTGCGCTCCTGAATAGAGTGAGGGAGAAGAGCTAAGTTACATTACAAACAATCCAACTACATATTTTACACCACTGACAAGGGAAAGTCACTACACTGTAAAAAATATTGTTGGTTTAACTTGAAAAAATTAGTAACCTGGTTGCCTTAAAATTTTAAGTTCATTGAAATGGAAAAAAATTAGTTAAAACAATGAAGGAGATTAATTTAATCACCAGAAACTCAAAATATTATGTTATCTGAACTACATAAATTATCTAAGTTGATTTGACAAAAGAAAAAATGTTGTGATTACAAATCACGAAAATATATTTTTTACAGTGTACTCACAGGTCTATGGCTGAGCTTCTAGCTTTCTGCGGCTTCTCTTTCAAGGTAGTGTCGTTTGTTCGCTGTCGGCTACAGTAAAAACATGACATCACAATATGTCCAACCTTCATAGAAGGGGGTGCCCACGCTTATGTAGATATATTTGTCTTATTCTTAAGGTAATAAAAACATTACGGTTTATTAAGTTCTTTATATACCACTGAAAAACATAGTTGTCATATTGCATTTCTGTTGATAGATACTCAATATTTGCACATTGAACCTTAAAGCTGCGGTTAGCAACTATGGCTGATTGAGTGGACTTTGGCAACATTTTGAATGTTTACAACTCATATGGCCCTCCCCCACTATCAACGAATACCCTCCCACAGAGTTCGTGCTCGAGTGCGTGCGCACCAGGTTTTCTGTGAACGTGACCGTCTCATCAGCATTCATCAACACCATGGATTATTTGGAGGTATGCTGCTCTGGCTAATCTACCAATATATTGCAATTGCTAACGTCATTTATACTGTAAATGAGCTTACTTGGTTTGTTAGTGTTCCGCCATCGCTCTTCCTTACTGCGCGAACTTCAGGCGTGTGCATGTGATTGTAACGTACGCGGGGGTGGCGTGTGCCCGATCTGTGATTGACAGTCAGATCTCACACCCCCTGGGCTGATTGGACACAGTTAACAGGGAGCGCAGGATTTTTGCTAAACAAATAACACGCTCCAGGTGGAGCTAGAAGCTCGGGGTTTTTCTAAAACCACTTTATTTATGTTGTTCTGTCAGATTATAGTGTCGATTTCACTGAATATGATCAAAAAATGTTGCAGGCGGCAAAAAAAAGTTTTTATGTTGCTTAATTGTGCATAGCCAGTAAAATCACATCAGAATATTTATGTCTTAAAGGGGAAATGAAGCAGTGAATCAAGTTTACATGATTTACAAGATGGATTTCCAATATAATCAACAATTAAATAAGAAACATGATAAATGTAAACATTTAGAAGAAAAAAGAAAAAACTTTATATCTTTTGCCGCCAGGGCGCCGCCATTGTGGAGTATTCGTAACATGTGACGTCATGGGGTTGGTTGGCTCAGGCTCTATCCATAGACAGTAAGTGAATATCGCGATATTAAACTGTTTACACCAGTGTTTTGACCATGAACGACTAATGTTAGGTACAGTCATTAGACAAAAATACGACATCTAATGTTATATGTTGACAAACTGCACATAGAAACATTGTTCGCGATGTCTGCCGTCATATTCCCGTCTCGTCAACAACATGGCATGTGCTGCTATGTAGAAAAGCCGGTGGTGTTTGGGGCGAAGAGCGGGTTTGCAACGCTACCAGGTGTCAGTGTGGCTTTTGTACTGCGATGCCTGACCATGTCAGAGTCCATCTGCTGTCAAGAGGTTGATCTTGAGCATGTATTGCGTGGTCAATTCTGCATCACCGGCGCGCACGTTTACTAATATGCTGTTCCGTGAGGTAAGTTAGACGTGTTGGAAGCGGCGATGCTTTCCCTGAAGGATGTCAGAGCGGAGGAGACACTTAACCAGTGCGAAAACATGGACGTTTCATTTCCCCTTAAACAAATACATGCTAACTTACATGTTGACGGACGGGAATATGATGGCAGACATCGCGAACAATGTGCAGTTTGTCAACTTACCTCCCGGCACAGCATAGTAAACAGATGGACTCTGACACGGTAGGCATCGCAGTACAAAAGCCACACTGACACCTGGTAGCGTTGCAAACCCGCTCTTCGCCCCAAACCTCACCGGCTTTTCTACATAGTAATGTAGCCTAACTTGCATGCCATGTTGTTGACGAGACGGGAATTTGACGGCAGACATCGCGAACAATGTTTCTATGTGCAGTTTGTCAACATATAACATTAGATGTCGTCTTTTTGTCTAATGACTGTACACATTAGTCGTTCGTGGTCAAAACACTGGTGTAAACAGTTTACTGTCGCGATATTCACTTACTGTCTATGAATAGAGCCTGAGCCAACCAACCCCGTGACGTCACATGTTAGAATACTCCACAATGGCGGCGCCCTGGTGGCGAAAGATATAAAGTTTTTTCTTTTTTCTTCTAAATGTTTACATTTATCATGTTTCTTATTTAATTGTTGATTATATTGGAAATCCATCTTGTAAACTCTGATTCACTGCTTCATTTCCCCTTTAAATGTCATTTTTTGCACCAACATCCTTTTTATGAGAGAAAAAGTGTTTTTCGCAACAAGGAAGTGTGTTTGTAGGTTCGAGTATACAGCGAGCAATGCGGCGATGAGAGAGAGTGAGAGATCCCAAACGGGTCAATAAAATGAGAAAACACAAAGCCAACAGGCTGTATCATCCCACCACAGCCAACTCTCAGACATGAGTGAGAGTGGCACACAGAGAGAGGCAGGATGGGGTGAGAGGAAGGGGCAGGCAGCCAAAGAGGCAGTATCACCTAGCCACAAGCACCAGGCCAATGAGGAGGAACGAGCAGGAGGGGGATCTCTCACTGCTAGCTCTCAGAAGAACCTACTCTCACTCTCTCATACAGTCTGGGAGTGTGTGTGTGTGTGCGTGCAAGCCCAGGATGAAGGATTGTCTGGCGGGCTGTGCTCGTGTGGCCGTGCAGCAGGATTTTCACGGTGCCCCCGTTTCTGTGTGTCTCTGTCCAGACGAGTCGTACCAGAAGCTGGCTGTGGAAACCATGGAGGAGCTGGACTGGTGTCTGGATCAGCTGGAAACCATCCAGACGTACCGATCTGTCAGCGACATGGCCTCCAACAAGGTGAGAAAGTGCAACACATCACTTGAAGAGGTCCTCTGGAAGTTTAGGAAAGTCTTTATAGAAGAACTTTCTGATTCTTTCTTGTCTCAATGGCCACTTTGTGAATAGGGCTATTGAGAGTCACGTTCTTGTGCCAGTTAGCTTGGTTTCAAAATTCTGACTGCTGTTTTCTGTGGGTTGCTGTGATTTGATTGACAGCTTGTGTGCCAATTTATAACAAGGAAGTTAGGAAAGTTATATCAGGGTTTTTTTTTTCAAGACTTTGTACAGTATTTTATACTTAATTCAAGTTTACTCTATATTCAGAGCATTATGATAAACAATATAATTAAATTTGAAACACAAATATGTCACAATCTCTGTAAGAGTGACAGACATACGCATGTTTCAACCTGTATTGTTTTTCATCTGTTTTGTCCTTTCATCATTGTGTGTTGTTTTCAAGTTGCTGTCACTGTCCGCTCATGCGATACTCCGCATATCTCCACAGTGTGTGTGTGTGTGTGTGTCCTGCAGCTGTGACTCAGGTTTCCTGTCTCCTTCCTAAGCTCTAGCTGGGTCCAGACTACAATGGGAGTGAGTGCTGTATGGCAGGGCAAGGCTGCTCTCCCTGTTTGTTTCTCCTTCTGTTGACGTCAAACAGGCATACACTGCAACATAGGGACTTTTACTGCAGACAATAGGGATGAATACACACTCCTGCGCACACTCTCAGAGGCTCAGTCATACAGATATATGTTCAGGAAAGGGACTGATTTCGGGAAGACCCAGAATTTGCACTGCTGATCATTTTCGTTATCAGTATTTTTGGCCTGTTATCCATTAGAAGTATCTAATGCAAATTTGCATGTTAATGCTTGAGTTTCTTTAATTTTTTTCTTACTCTATCTGCTTATTTATTTATTAATTTATTGTTGCCTAAATCTCATACAAATTGTGTTAGATTTATTCTTGAACAAATAAAAACATTACTAATTCAATAAGAATATAAAATTAAATAATATTAAAGTAAAATCAATATTTAAAACAACAAAGACTTTCTCTTTAATTATAAAGTTAATTTATCAATCTAAGGATGTATATATATTTACTTGAAAACGACAAAACTACTGATTATTTTATGCAGTGCATGCAGGTGAACGCAGTGTTGCCACAACGTATTGAAAAGAAGAGAGAACATTCACAAAGCCTTTGACCGTATCATGATAAGCTCAAGATCTGGGAGCTTATCTCTTATTTTCTAGGAGCTTCTGTATGAGTTTGTAGAAATAACATAATGATAGTCATCAGAGTTGTACAAAGACGTCTGACCTTTTTCTGCCCTTTTGGAAATCTGTGCCATCAGATGTGCATTCAACTTTAGCTGCACGTGATTCAGCCATTCTCAAATAGAGTATAATTCAAATTGAAAAGTTCTGATTATTTTTGGACTATTTTGATAGTTCAATCAAATTATATCAAATGGTCATTATTTCTTTATTATATTATATCATTAGTTATATCTTTATTACTCAGAGGGACATTTTAAAGCTTTGTTGTTGCTCTGTACCATTTATTTTTTTCTCAAAGTTCCTATAGAGAAATTAAATGAGAAAGAATTGTTGAGACAAATGTTTCAATAGGAATACAGAGCTATGAAATTATTAGAATTATTTGATGAGAAATATATGAATTGATATTAAATCTTAATATAAAATAATTAGAATATTTGTATTAATATAATTTCATTAATCACACACACACACACACACACACACACACACACATATATATATATATATATATATATATATATATATATATATATATATATACATATATATATTTTTTTTTTAGACTTAATATTGCACATTGCAGACTTATTCAAACTATTGAGATCTCACCTATAAGGCTAGAGGAGATGTGTAAAATTAATAAAGTCCTCTGGAGAAGAGGCAGGATACTTAAAAGTTTCGATTTCCTCTCTATAATCCCATGACAGTCTAAAAGCAATTTAAACATTAAATATCTCTGTTGTGATCCTTTGGGTGCTGCATAACATTTTTTTGTGTGTGTGTTTTGAAAGTCAGGATTTCCCACCAATCTGCATGTCCGTGCTAGCTTTCTCTTATGACTTTAAGAGATCATATCAGTATGCTAGGATCTGAATCCAGCGTACACTAGTATTTACCCTAAACTACTGTATGTTGCAATGGTGTTAAGTGCGTGTGTGTGCTTGTGTGTGAGAGAGAAAAGGAGGCGGTCCCTTGGTTAGAGGGGGAGTGTGTGTGTGTTACAGAAAGAATAGTAAGTGCTCACTGCTCAAAGTTAGTCAGTAACACTATCTTGTCTGTCAAACGCTGAACCTCAAGACAGGGTGACGCTCACAGAAAGCAGGACTTAGAAAACTTTACTCACTTAAAATGGGAGCTTGCCACTTTGAGGCGAAAGAACAGAGAACGATTGGAAAACTTAATGCTTTTGGAAAGGTGAGCCTTTGTTTTATGCTTTTAAAAGTTATTGTGCTGTTTATTTTTGTTGGGTGTTACTTGGTGGACTTTTCGGGGACATAACTGTTGCTTAAAGTAACTTTTCTGAGCTTTATAGATGAAAAGTGAATGCTTGGAAAGGTTTTTTTACATAGTTTTTTGCACACTGCTTTCTCTGGATTGACAAGTTGCATATGGGACATTGTGGATGAAATTCTGTGGACATGTAAGCAGTGGTCTTTACGAGAATGGTCTTTAAGATCTATAATCTAAACCAATGGAGCCCTGTAATATTGAACTAATGCTCTCAAGTCAAACTACTGTTCCTGCATTTTGGTTGTAGACTAAGTGTACCAATATCAGTTAAATGAGAATTGTTGTTAAAATAGTTGCAGTGTGAATGTTCGTTTTAAATGGTTTAATTTTTGCTGTCTTTTTCTGATCATCTCAAACCGGAACAATCTCTATTCACTTTAAAGCTTTAAATTCATTTCTAATCTTAAGCGATTTAGCCTTTTCGTTGTGTGGATATAATTGAGACTAAATCAGCTAAAAGTGTTTTAATCTGTATTTTAATAACTTATTTATTAATTTACTCTGTCCAAATGTGGATTTCACACATACACATATTGAGAAAGTTAGAGGAAGTGTAACGTCAGGCTTGTATCCTCAGGCGGTGATAGTTAGCTCACAAAGAGTTTCTTAAGAAGTCATGATGTTATTGTTCTAATATACCAGAAAACCAATTTGTCATCTCTGATGTGCGTCACGGCCTTTCAAAATCTTCTTCCAGGCGTCGTCACATATCAATCACTGTTTAGAATTTGCCGATTTTGCAATTATGTGCTTCTCAAATGACATCATTCGAGCAATAAAACTCCCACAATTTCTGTCCAAGAAACTGATGGGGGTTCCCCCACTAGATGATGTACATAAGACATTCAGATAGCTGTAGTTAACAAAACATTAGCGTAGTGTCATTTACATAGTGTTTGTAGTGTAATTTACATGATAGTTTGAGTATAGAGAAAGATATGGAATGATAGAACAATCTCAATTGACAGAGGACAAATAAAAGGTTAAATGTATTTTGATTTATTGATTGACTTAGCCTGTCCTACATCAAACTCTGATACATTAGACAAGGTCATGATGAGAGTACAGATTGATTGAACATGCCACCGGCGAAAAGTGTGAGGTGACCAAACAATCTATCTCACTTAACATCTGTGGGTTTATACTGCCTACTAGTGGAGACAATAAACAGCATCCTATTGCTAAATGTCCTATTTTAAAGAAATGCACAAATAAAATCTTACCAGCTAGTATTATTCTGATAATATTTGCTGAAATTGATACCAAAGGGTAGTAATTTGACATGTCTTGTGGTGTCACATACTCCAAAATGGTTTAACACAACATTTGGCTTATTATTTTTATTATTAAAATGTAGATTGTATGAGTTGATGTTAACTGAGATACTGAAGGGAATGGTTGAGTGATTTTTTTTTTAAAGCATCACTTTTTTAGGATTATTTAAATTAACTAGTGATTGACAAAAGGTGATTGAATGGTGAAAAGGTGGAACTGTTTTCAGCACATATACATATATAAACTTTAAACTAAACTATACTGGTAATCATAGCGGATGGAATCAGTTAGCTTTAAGTTTTTTAAATGGTCTTTTTCAGAATGAAGCTCTTTGAGAATGACATTCCCTTCATTCACCCTTAACTCTTCTCAGAGCAGAAGTCGGTGTACATCCGTCCCCATACATCCATGTTTCTCAAAGGGCTTAGAAAGAGCCACTTGCATTGATTTATTGATACGGATGATAAGAAGAAAGGTGAGCCGCAGAAGGCACGGTCTCATGATATGTCAGAGTTGTTTACAGCTCTGACTAGACATCTCGCGCACTGCCGAGGAAACCCCCACTGCAGCATAATGCAGAGATTCTCCTCTATTTTCCATCTTTCTCCGTCTCCCTCCCACTCTCTTTTTCTCATGAAGGCGCATAAACACTGACACACACATTTGACAATCCGAAATCATGCATGAATCCTTTTAGCTCCTCAAATGCCGGCGTTAATCAGCAGAAACAGTCTCTGCTGCAAATAGTCTTTTTTACTTCAGTTTTTCACATTTGATTTAATGTTTTCTTTGTAATTATTTGTGAAATTTACTATTGGGGAAAATTGTTTTGTAAGTGTAATTGGGCATCCACTTTGTGTTGGTTGTGAAATGCACCATTTTATCCGTCATAGGCGAGTGTGATTGAAAGACTTGGTCTGGACTGCTGGCTTTAGTGTTTTTTTAGTGGACACCAAGATGGGTTTTCCCCGTTAATGGACTTTGCTCGTTTGGGCTATATCAAGGACGGCTCATTGATTTTGTCCGTCTGCCCTCCTCCCCGTTTTAATGATTCGGGGGTTTGATTTGGCAGATGTTATTGAGACGCAGTGGTGTCCTCGTGATTACTGGGCTGCCATCTTTGGAAGCTGGGGGGAGGGAAGCCTCAGCGGCAGCCTGTGTCACATGACACTGTTGCCATGGCGTTGGGATGTTGGCGTAATTGGTGTTTGGATATAGACGGGGAGGCATAGAGAGAGCTTGGGTGGGGGGGGGGGGGAATTAGTTGATGTCACAGAAAAAAGACAAAGGAAGGCAATTATCCAAGTCTTCTCTCCCACCATACTCTACTGTAAAAATAGCACAGGGCTCCATATAAAGCATTTTGCATTATGGCAATGCAATAAATAAGAGTGGCCGAGCCTGAAAGAACCTAAAAAACTCCTATGTTCCCTGCATCACCTCTGCAGTACAAAAGGGTACCAAATGTTGTACTCAATTAGGAATCCCTTAAAGACAAAAAGCCAAGTGCATGCATAAATCTTCCTCTATTTCTGTTCCGCATTTTACTCTTGTGATTTCCCCGCATAACAAAGTGGGGCTCCCCCTCTTCTCTGGCATCTCTGTCAAATCATATGTGCCTATGGAGCGTGTTGCTGGGGCTGACAGACTCGAGACTGGGGGTGAGACGCGAGAGGGAGGGGGCGAGAGAGAAAGACCGAGAGAGATGATGAAAGAGCGTGAGCGTAGTGCTGCAGCAGAGCGGCACTAATCCAGCAGAGGAAGACCCCCCTCCAGCCAGATGAGCATCCCAGCGTTTTTTCCCCTCATCCCTCCCTCCCTCTGCTTTACTGCTCCTTCATCTCCTCCATAATTCATTGGCGCTTTCAGACCCTCTGCTTCGCTTCTAGCTCCGGCCGTCGCTCTCTGGATCCTCCTCCAGCTCAGGACGGGTGTTCCCATCCACCGTTGGCCCCCTGCTCATATTCGCAACCATGGAGAGTCAATGCTGCAGCGATTCGGCCGAGAGCTGCCATGAAGACAGCTCGCGTCTGCTCATCAGCCACTAATCCACACCAAGCAGAGTAGGAGAGGAGAGAAGAGGGATTTTTCAATTTCGCAACCAGAAGAATCCCTTTCGTCTGCCTCTCTCTGGCTCTTTTCCTTTGTGGTATAGGAGTGCGCTGTTGTGGATTTCGGGAGATTAAATACGATCCAAAATGCCTGAGGCCAATTACCTTCTCTCTGTATCCTGGGGTTACATTAAGGTGTGTATGGTGGCTACTGAGCTGTTTTCCGGTTTGCTAATGGAAGTTGGTTTTGGTTTGGTGTTTGTTGGTGGTCTATGGAGACACTGAGGAGGAAAACCTACAGCAAGTCTCGCTGTGTGGCATCCTGTGCTGGAATGTCTAGACCCAAGCTCTATTTTGGATCCTTCTTTTTGCATGAATCTGTTGTATTTTGGCTGATATGTTGATTTGGATGTCAAAAAGCACATCTATATAGGTCGCTTTTGTGATTTATCCATTTTTAATAATGGAGCTTAAATTTTTTTAGATGTGGCGCAGGATATGGCTGCCGTTTTTTGAATTATTTAATTATATATGCATTTGTTTATTTATTTATTTCCAACATTGCGTCTTTTTGGTATCACATCGTTGTTTTTGGAACATATATCCATGCATTAAATGGGGAAAAAATGCTAAAAGAAAAATATTACTTAATCTTTGACAAAGAGTTTGAAAATTGCAATTTGCAAATGAAATCTTAACCAGTGTCTACCTTGTCTGTTGTAATGCATTTACCTTCTTCGGTCTTCTTACATTTGTTACATTCTCAATGCATTTGCAGCTATTAGAGATTTTATTTAGAAATAAGAGAAATTAAGATGCCATACGAATGTTTATGAAATGAAGATTAGAATTTTGAAATTAGAATAATGAAATTTGTTAGAATTTATATATATATATATGTATATGTATATGTATATGTATATATATATATATATATATATATATATATATATATATATATATATATATATATGTATATGTATATATATATATGTATAATGTATTTGGTAAAATGTATTATTGCGTACCCCATAACTGATTGTGGTATTGTGTGTAAATGTCCATATTAAAAAAATCTTAAATATTACATTTTTCAGGATTTTGGGGAAAGGAAGCCCTGCTGAAGTCTCAATGTAGAACGTTTTGAGTTTTTTTTTTTTACTAACTGATTCTCCCTCTCTATCTTTTCCAGTTCAAGAGAATGTTGAACAGGGAGCTGACGCACTTCTCTGAGATGAGCAGATCTGGCAATCAGGTGTCGGAGTTCATCTCCAACACCTTTCTAGGTAATCACACACATATCCACTCTTTCAATAAAACATCCGCAGTCAGCGCTAAACATTGCCTATATAGTGTATACGCCATTGTGGATTGAATTTGGGCTGCGTCATTTCCAGAACTGAACTGCAGTTTAGACTCACTGTAAGATAAAGGCTATGAAAAAGTGAGAGGTTTGATAAGTGAATCATTTGTGAAAACTATATTAAATTAATATATCAGATGGCCCAAAGGCTCACTTTGTTTGTGGAATGCCATGAGATGGCATCAGACTTTCATTTCTGCATGAGGAGAGAGATCCCCAATGCAGCAGTTGGAAAAGAGGAAGGGGAGGGTGGAAAGGAGAGCAGAATTAGAGGAGGGAGAGAGAGATAGAGGGGGATGGTATTCTGCTGTAAAGTAATGCTGACGGTGGAACCCCCAGCACGGAACATCCAGGCAAGAGAACCTGTGACTCATCCAGCTCCTGTGTTCTCATCTGAGACGACATCACATAGTCACACGAACAGGCACACATTTGTCCCATTACACAAGAGCTTAACACTTTGAGATCCTGTTTCACCTCGAAAATAATTTCCTAATCTTTAAAAAAAATATGTTTAGATTATATTTACTTATCAAAGACAAGGCTAAAATGTTGATTTAAAAAATATATATATTTTAGATTTAAAATTTGATGAAGAATTTTCTGCAAAAATATTGGTATACAACTTTGTGGCCGGATTATCTGCATCAAAAAGATAGTGAGATTAAATCTGACCCAAACACAATGTTACCGGGTTTTTTTTTTTTTTTCGAATTGTGGATCTGTGTGAAAATTCTGCACATATGGCTTGCCTTTGGTTATTGGTTATGGAAATAAGAATACTCTCCACTCAATACGTGTGGCTTCTTGGGAAAAAATTGGATTAGCATTTCCACATGAGAAAATCCTTAACATGAAGGTTTATGGCATTATTAACTGCATTTTTGCCCTCGAGATAAGCCCTTCGTGTGCTTCCATTGTTTTTCAATTGATATCTCCTGAGGGTTGACCTTTGGAGATGCCATTTGAGGCAGACACGGGCTCCCCTGCAGTTTGTTGACAGGTCTGTCACAGTGAAAATGGAGAGTGGAACTAAAGAACGAAAAGAGGGGGCAGTCACCACTTGAATAGCTAAGTGGCAAAGTCGCTCTGAATTGGGTGTCTGTTCTGCTTTTCAAGGGCAGCGAATATTGAGAAGCACACGTAGGGAGTGCAGATGTGAGCTATTCAGCTATGGCCCTGCACCTGGGCCAAAGGCGTCTGCTTACGTCACTCAGGGAAACATAATACATGGCCACCGGTTTTCCAACAATGGGCTTTTGTGCAGAGATATGCAGTATGTGTCTGTGTAAAAACTACAATTAAGAGGTTGAGTAATCTGGAATGTGATCTACCAACATCTGACACACTTGTGCATGATCTGTGTCGAACGATTTAGGGACTATCTTGGTTTCATGTTTAGAAGTTAGCAAACACTTTTTATATGCATTTTATATGGAAACTTGTGTTTGTGGTTAATAATGCTTATAATCTTTTGGTTCTTCCTGTTCCTTACAGACAAACAGAATGATATGGAGATTCCCTCGCCTACAGCAAAAGCCCGTGAGAAAAAGAAAAAACAGCAGCTGATGACTCAGATCAGTGGAGTGAAGAAAGTCTCACACGGGCCCATCCTCAACAGCAGCCTCGCTCGCTTCGGCGTCAAAACCGACAAAGAGGATTTACTGTCAAGGGTAAGACTAATGCATTCTCTTTAGTGGCTTTGATTATAACAATATTTAAAAAATCTTGTTGATCTCATGCCCTTGCCTCTTCCCTTTCCAGGAATTGGAAGACCTGAACAAATGGGGCCTGAACATCTTTACCGTTTCAGAGTATTCAAACAACCGACCTCTAACTTGCATTATGTATGCCATCTTCCAGGTCAGTCCTTCCTCCAGCCTATGACTTTCCACTTTTTGCAACAAAAATGTAATAATGTCCAGAATTGTAATAATATTGTATCTCTCTGTAACAGGAACGAGACTTGCTCAAGACATTCAAGATCCCAGCAGATACATTTGTGATGTATATGATGACCCTTGAGGATCACTACCACCAAGATGTGGCCTATCATAACAGCCTTCACGCTGCTGATGTGGCCCAGTCAACTCACACTCTGCTGTCCACACCTGCACTAGATGTAAGAACGCTGTTTCTTTATATGCATAGTTTTAATATTTATTTCCTCAAAAGACTTGTATCTCACCATTTTCAATCTGTCCTAAATAGGCTGTCTTCACCGATCTTGAGATCCTGGCAGCCATTTTTGCGGCAGCCATTCATGATGTGGACCACCCTGGCGTTTCAAACCAGTTCCTCATCAATACAAGTGAGTGTTTTTAAATCCCAACCTACTACCAGCGTAAATTTCCTGGTGATTTCCATGGACTAATTGAGTATTTCCTCATTCCTCACAGACTCCGAGTTAGCGCTCATGTATAATGATGAGTCGGTTTTGGAGAACCATCACTTAGCGGTGGGCTTTAAACTTCTACAGGAGGAGAACTGTGACATCTTCCAAAACCTCACTAAGAAACAAAAGCAGTCACTCCGAAAGATGGTCATTGACCTGGTGAGGTTCTTCCTTCCTTCCTTGCTTCCTTGCTTCCTTCCTTCCTTCTTCATTTACACTGCAATGATTGATATGCTAACTCATCTTGCTCAATGTTTTCCCTTAACAGGTACTGGCCACGGACATGTCTAAGCACATGAGCTTACTGGCTGATCTGAAGACCATGGTAGAGACGAAGAAAGTGACAAGCTCAGGAGTTTTACTTCTGGACAACTACACAGACAGAATACAGGTACAGGTCTTCCTGTTTTCCATCCCCTCTAACAGTCATTAGGAAATCCAATGATGTCATAATCTCCAGCTAAGATGATTCAGATGAATTACAATTGGCTGAAATTTTGATGTTACTTCAGGTTTTGCGGAACATGGTTCACTGCGCCGATCTGAGCAATCCCACCAAGTCTCTAGAGCTGTACCGCCAGTGGACTGACCGCATCATGGATGAGTTCTTTCACCAGGGCGATCGGGAGAGGGAGCGTGGCATGGAGATCAGCCCCATGTGTGACAAACACACTGCATCTGTAGAGAGATCACAGGTTAGTTACTGTCTGAAATGTAGCGTCTGTTGGAGGATATCCTAGAATATCTTACATAGTGCCCTACGACATCTAATGTGTGTTTTTCTCTCTTCAGGTGGGTTTCATTGACTTCATCCGTCCACCCGCTATGGGAAACCTGGGCTGACTTGGTCCATCCGGATGCCCAGGACATCCTGGACAACCTGGAGGATAATCGGAACTGGTACCAGAGCATGGTCCCCATTAGCCCTTCCCCGCCCTTCGATCAGGCTGACAAAGACGGCAACAGCGGGGGTTCAGGCCCTGACAAGTTCCAGTTCGAGCTCACGCTGGAGGAGGAAGACTCAGAAGGCACGGAAAAAGACGAACAGAGCCAGGGAGACGAGGATGAAGACGACAGAGGGGAAGAAATGGAATCCACTACACTCATCCAGATAGTTACCGAAGAACGCCTCACCGGTCGACACATAAGACTTAGCATCCCTTGATAGGCGGTAGCTATTTTTTCCCATGCAAGAGGATAAATCTTGCAGTTGATGCTTTTTAAAAAGCCCACATGGGGTGATTTTTTTAGTCCCCCGTGGGAGGAGGATGTCTTGCCCTCCTTGCACTTACGTTTGGAGACAGTTTGTAGGAGCTCTCAGGAAATAAATGCTGCAGACATTTTGGACCTGAACGATTGGCAGGCGACTTTGATAAACATGAAGGATTGGGGCCAACGTGAACAGTTTGTTTGGTTGTTTACCAGGTTGTGAGGACTAGACACTACTGAGAGGATTTCTCTTTTTTTTTTTGTACCAACACAAACTTTTTGTAAAGCTATGGGTGTGTGGTGAGGTCACAAACGAACTACTGAAGAACAAGTATTTGTAAAGAGAGAAACTGTTTACTTTTCTGTACCATTTGTCTAAAGACTGACTGTGTGCCTTTTTACTATTGTCTTTTTAATAGTCTTTTATTTATTGAACACATTTTAGTATAACTGTACGTTGAAATGTTTTCATTTTGTAAAGCAAACCAGACCGAACATGCAGAATTGTTTTATATCTACGCTGGAGAGAGAACTTAGTGTCTTCCTTTGTTTGGCAATATACCTTAATAATCCAAACATCTGACAAACGATCAGAAAACTAAGAAATTATGAAAGAGGCACTTTCTGTTTATTCTATCTATATTTGTGTCAGACTTCGTAACTATGAGCACAAACTGTTTATTTGGAACCATATATCATCCCATTCACATTAGGGAAAGGCAAATGCATTGTTGCACAAAGTTTTTTAAATGCCCTTAAGTATGAAGACCCCATTTAGATTGTAGAACAAAATACAAGCACCCCCAAAAAATCTAATCACAAGGGGTCTCGTAATGTACTAAAATCACAGGAAAGCCAAAGCTATAGACTTAATTCACATTCATTTGCTTTCAATTCATCATAATTGTCTTCCTTACAGCAGCCATTTCCACCTTTCCCATCATACCTTAGAAAAAGAATCAATAAAAACAGTCTAAACTAGCTTTTGTAGCTTTTTACACAGTTTGATAGAGAACTTTTCCTCATTTGTCTTCTTAACAAAACGTCTTTTCTCCGATTGGCTCACTTTAAAGGTGGGTAAAAAAAACAAGATATGAAAAGAAAAAAAATACAATTACACTTGTCAAATTTCAACATGCCAGTTTAGTAATGACATTGTCGTTTCATACATTTTGTCACCGTTATGGTTTAAGTTTGTGTGTAGTTCACGCTTTAAGGTACTTTAACTACCTTATGCTCAAAGTCTCAACAGTGGAAACAGTTAATGGCCAAAGTAGCATGCAAAAGTATGTTTGTGCGCACATATGTACGTGTCTACACATTACTGTGTTTGTGTGAATGAGCGTCCGTGGGGGCGCTTCATCACCAGCCCACGCTTTTTACAACTCCTTCCATTCTCTTTGTTTATATGCGCTCAGATTGGTCCTCTACTGTTTATAACAGTGTATTTATTACTGTTAAATGTACATAGGGAATAATGTTTCTTTGTAAATGGTTTAATTTATATGCACTTGCATTACCGAAAATTGGTGGTGTTTCTTGTGTAGTGGGCTCTTGGACTGAGTCTGTTTTATTTAGTAATATTGTTTATGTTTTAATATAAATAAATATATATTATATATACTATGTATGAATATATTGCACAATTTTCAACTGCCCAGAACAGTAGCCTATGAGACACACAACCCATCGGTAAAGGGGAGAGTCTGTAGATAAGACATAAATACAAACTGTAGACATCTGTCAGATATTAGAAGCTTTGTGTATCACTGTTTGGTGTAACATTGATAAATCAGTATCTCACGAGATTCTCCACACGACGTGGCCCTCAAATATATACAACATTTTGAATGGAGATTGCTAAAAATGGCTCAGAGTTGGCATGTGTACGCACATTTACGGGAGAGGAATTGGTTACCAACGTCACAATCTCGGAACCACAATGTGAAATCGATATAATTACGAAAATGTGATCTTCTGTAATTATTTGTGCTAATGTGAACTATTTTTCTGACCTTGTTAGCAGTTTTGAAATTCAAATTGTCAGTAAAACTTTGTTAATCTATATGTTTGAGATCTTTTGGTCTGACTTGCGTCCAAAGGGATTCAACAGAATTAGTGCTATCTGCATGAGGGATGAGTTTTTATCGTCTGGTTATCCCACATTGTTGCAGGTGAATATTCAATGTTTCACACAATGTATGGTAATAATATTGTATATTGTGTTCAATAAAATCTGAAGCTACTTTTCTATGAAGTGATTAAAGACAAAGCATGAATATACTCCATGTGTAAATCTCTTTCTTCATACAGTAGCTTTTATTTTTGTTACTTGACCTTTAGTTTAGTTAAATCAATCTGTCAAAATTAGTTTTGAATTCATCCAATTGATAGTCTAAAAGCATGAATCAGTGCAAAATCATAATGAAATCATTAGGTGTCAAATTGAAATAGTACAGCATTTTTGTTTCTATTCATTTTGAACAAATAAATGTAGCCTCAAAAAAATAATCTGTTGAACGAACTTAATTAAATTAAGGAAAGGTTTTCCACGAAATTGAATTACATGTTTCCAACAAATTCAAATTAGTTTGAAATAATTTGTTGTAATCTTGTTGGATGAATTTAAATTAATTTAGTCATTCCTACTAGATAAAGTTTTGTCAGGTGAACTACATTTAGTTTTTGTCCTGCCTTAATTCACCAACATTATAATTATAGTTATTTTGACTCTATGGTCACTTTCAATGATAGACACCATTTTTTACATAGTAATATAATATTACTTGTGCAGGACTGCGAGTGAGGTTTACACATAGCAACATCTTTCCATTTACTGAAAAGCACATACAATAACACTATAAACCCTTAATTAAACAGGTTATAATGCAGTCCCTTTCAAAGCATGCTGGGAACTAGATCCACTGCCCATTTAGTTGTCAACAAAAATTGTTCACACAAATGAATTAAGTACACATTTTTAAAATTAAGTTTTAAATGTATTAGGTTGATTGAACATAATTAAATTAAGTTGTAACAAAATGTTAAAAATTGTGTAACATAATCCTATTTGGTAACACTATTTTAATGTGTCATTGTTACATATGTTGCATGTAATTACTATAGTAATAACTATAAATTATGCATAATAACATGCAACTAACCCTAAACCCTAATCCTAACCCTTTAGTAAGTACATGCAATTACTTAATATTACTCAGTACTTAAATGTATAATTACAGTGTAACAATGACACATTAAAATAAAGTGTAACCGCCTATTTTAATCAATTAAATTGAACAAGAGGCAAACATTTATTTTTTGGTACTTTTCAAAAACATTAAAAATACAAATATTAGCTTAGAACCTTGATCTTATATGTGGCCGTATATGCATTTGAACCCATTGTGAGGTTGTCTTGTTTGAAGCTGAATCCGCTGTGACAGGTCACATTGCACCCAGTGAATATCGGTCCTGCACTGTTCCTCGAGCCAAGTCAGCCCTCAAATGACACAGTCCCCCTGTGTAGAGTCTCTGTGTGTGAATCATTCTGAGGCCTTTTGCCCAGAATTTATGTAAGACAAGAAGGTTGTCGAGAGAGTTAGATTAACATGGGCCAATTCAGGACGTTATCCTTATTTAATTGAGATTAATTGCCAGTGCTGAAAATTTCCCTAAAGGTTTAGTTAAGGCTCAAGGTGTTGTGGTCATTCCGAAATTACCTACAACTTTAAACCAAATTTAAGCGATTTTAAAAATGAACTTAAGTCATTCTTTATTTGTCATTGTTTAACTAACTAAATAAATTTAGGTGTAATCTATTTATCATTTTTAAGATTAATAAATACATGCACACAAGCAAATATGTTCACACATCACATGCATTATATTTGAAAATCTCAAGCATGCACCTTTCTGACACAAGTTGTGAAAGTGAACACACTTTATATGGACTACATTGTTTATTGCAAAAATGTCTATACATACGAGACAGTTACACACTGTAAAAAATGTTGTTGGTTAAACTTGAAAAAATAAGTAACCTTGTTGCCTCAAAATGTTAAGTTCATTGAAATGGAAAATTGAGTTAATACAATGAAGGACATTGATTTAATCATCAGAAACTCAAAATATTATGTTATCTGAAATACATAAATTATTTAAGTTGATTTGAAAAAAAAGAAAAATGTTGTGATTTGCAAATCATGAAAATATTTTTTTACAGTGCAGTTTATTTTACTATTTGTTCAGTAATGAAATATGTAGTTTTATCATGTTTTTTTTTAAATGTAATCATTATTTTTATGATTTATTATAATATTGAAAGTCTGAGTGCCGCATAACAGAAAAAATACAATATACTTTATGTAAATTTTGTAAAAAAAATCAAAAAGTAAATGATAAAATCTCGGATATAAAAGTGTTTGAAGTTTGAACACTGACCTGTATGCATATATTCTATGTTTTCAGTGAATCCCATTTATAGACTTATATTTATATGAGAACCATAAGATAAATGCCTGACATAAAATAACCTGGAAGGTCACAGACATTGCTCTCTCACATTCAAGCACCTTGCAGTAATGCAAGTAATCTACAAATGTTGATTACTGATTCAAGATGGAGTGCTGTATATGCTGAAGGACCTCCATGGCTATGCATAATAAGTGTTTGGAAACACCATGCAGAGTGCGCAAAGAACCCCCTGGGAGTGTGTTAGCCTTGTAAATGAAGGCTGTAAATCAGCCCAATGATGGCTAGCCAAAGCTATTTTTAACCTCCAATCAATTATGAGAAGAGACTGGTGACACTCTTCCTCCTTGTGAGTGTCAAGAAGTGTCTCTCAGCCTGCTCACCGACATCGGCTCAAAATGAAATCCATAATCACTCAAGAACACTGACATAATTGCACAAACCCAAGTGTGTGTGGAATCAAGAAATAAAGCAAGTTAAAAGATTCAGTCAAACATAAGTCAACAGGCTGAACGTTACAACATTACATTTAAATAGCCTAAATATATAAAATTCTAAAACTTCACATTGCCCTTAGCCAAAACGATTTACCAGAGAGCATAGAATAATGAGACCAAAGATCGCCCGTTATAGATATACACAAGCCGATTTATAGCTTGTTTAACCACTAGACACAGAGCCCGCAGGAAACGTCAGAATGTCTAGCCGAGGTAATGCTGTTCCAGTTGGGGTACAGGAGCGCTGAGTGCCCGTCAGATCAAATTTTTAAATAGGTGCTATCTTTAAAAATAAACCACAGATTTGAGCTTTAAACAGTTATATTCTCAACTGAAAAACTCTTAAAACTAGATTTCGTGACACAATAACGGAAATTTTAAATTTCGTGGCCTTGAAAAACACTTCACCACACGGCTTCCTTTATCTTCAGAGTTTCCGCTCCCAAACAGCACCATAGCAACCGTTCTCCTCTATTGGTTAGCTGTTCAAAACAGCGCAGTCTCATCCCAATTCCTCATATAACTGACGTTATGGGACGTCTTTTGACCATTAGTCAATATACGACTTTTTAGGGCCCCCTTAAATGTCGGTAGATGACGTCATCGGATCCTAACTCTACCCCAGACCTAAACCTAACCCTAAAACCCAACTCGTCACCTAACTGACGTTAAAGGTAAAGCGTCAGTTGTATGACGACCCGGGATCATCATCTACCGAAGTTTAAGGGGGCCCTAAAATGTCGTATATTGACGAATGGTCAAAAGACGTCCCAAAACGTCAGTTATATGACGAATTGGGATGAGACTGTGTTATTCGAAACGTCACAACACTACAAGGATTCTGGGTAATATCCCATAGCAAAGTGAGGTCTGATGCGCACTTGCGAAATGGGTGCATTAAGTGCCCTTATGATCACCCCTGGAAAACTCTATTAGAGGATTGAGACACCCTACACTCTTGCACCCCTTAGCAAGAAACACGCATTGAGGGGCACAAGGGCGCAAGTGCGGATATTGGAACTGGGCTGAAGTCTGATGCGCACTTGCGAAATGGGTGCATCAAGAGTGCCCTTATGATCACCCCTGGGAAACTCTATTAGAGGATCGGGACACCCTACACTCATGCACCCCTTAGCGAGACCACGCATTGAGGGGCACAAAGGGGGCGCAAGTGCGGATTGGAACTGGGCTGAAGTTCTGATGCGCATTTGCGAAAGGGGTGCATTAAGAGTGCCCTTATGATCACCCCTGGAAAACTCTATTAGAGGATCGGGACACCTACACTCTTGCACCCCTTAGCGTGACCATGCATTGAGGGGCACAAGGGCGCAAGTGTGGATATTGGAACTGGGCTGAAGTCTGATGCGCATTTGCGAAAGGGGTGCATTAAGAGTGCCCTTATGATCACCTCTGGAGAACACTATTAGAGGATCGGGACACCTTACGGTCTCGCACCCTTTAGCATCACCCTTTACATTGAGGGGCACAAGGGCGCAAATGGGGATATTGGGACAGGGCCCAAATGTGTACACCCGTCACAGACTAAAACACGGCATATCGCAATCTGTGACGAGGGCAGGGAAGAGCCAATGAGGGTTTGATATCACTGCCGTAAAACATGATGTAGCGCTTCTTGAGGGCAGGGTGCAATTTTTGAATTTGAATTCATCAGTGCGGGATTTGACGTGTATGGTCGCTGCTGAGAAATGAAGATGAAAGATCACTGGATAAAAGGCTGAATTTGGATCTGTTCCTTGCAAACAACATATGAATTCTAAAGATTTTTAAAGATTATATCAGCGATTTCAGGCCCAAACAAAAATGATTACATTCATCTAATCTTTCCTAACAATTTTAGCTGCCCGCCCCTTCCCCATGCTGTCAAAAAACACGTCTCTGTACTGTAGGCAGCCTAAGCTCTGAGATCTGCACACAAAAACAAATGGGAACAACCACCACCACTCATAATCAAAATAAATCGTGTTCTAACCAATCAGTGATAGGGGCGGGTGTTGTTTGTTTGGCTGAAAAATAAGCCGCAGCGTCTATCAACCCTATGCAATCGGACAGATATAATTAACATGGAAGGCAATCCCCAAGAAGTGAAGGAGGATTAGTGCGAGGGAACAATGCTTTCTCATCCTTTAGCGTCATATGTGACGCTATGCAGAAACGGCGCTATATGGCACCCGTTATCATTAATATAACACGCGCTGTGATGGTTAGGTTTAGGTGTGGGGTAGGGTAGGGTAGTCTCATATTACGCTAAAGGATTAATGACGCCTTGGGTTCGCAGTGTTATATTAACGATAAAGTATGTAAAAATATTAGGCACTGATCTTTTCTGTTTATCGGATTATGGAAACAGGAATTTGATTCTATCTGTCAGTGGTTGGTGGATTTTGGGCGTGGCACTCTAAATGATTGGAGAAGTCCTGTACGCATCACCACAGTCTGAGAGAGCCTGTGATTTTGATTAAACATTATGAGGTCGAGAAAATTGCAAAAATGAAGCAAATGCATAACTTAATTGTTCACAATAAGATAGCATGCATTCAAATTACTTTGGGAAACACATTTTCATGCCAACTTTAATAAGCAGTGCAGCTGAGTGCAAAATTAGGTTACACTTTATTTTGATAAGTTAAAGTCACTTTAGATGTTCTACTAATTATAAGTAGCTTTTCAACTACACGTCAACTAAATCTCATTAGAGTATTAGTATATTATAATAGACTGTTTGTAGACTGTTAGGTTATGGTTAGGTGTTAGGCTTTGAGTTAGAAGAATAAGTTTACTTGTAGTCGCCAAGTTACTTATAGTCAGTTGAATGTCTGTTGGGGGACCAACAAAATAAGGTGTTAGCAGATATTAAGCTGACAGTCTACTAATACTCTAATGACAGTTAGTTGAAATGTAGTTGAAAAGTTACTTATAGTTAGCAGAATGTCTAAAGTGGACTATCGAAATAAAGTGTTTTTATTTATTTTATTTATTTATTTATTTTTTAATTTGTATTTTATCTTGGAAATTCCCCTTCTGGAGTTGGACAAGGGGCTTGGTGAGTACTCCTTGTTTTACTCTTTACTGCTGTGACAAATTTGGAAATCACCCCATCTCCAGTGACAATAAAATTTTAGCTCAAATATGCTAGAAACAGCTCCGTTTTTGAGACTGGTGGACAATAGGCCGTACACAGAGAGAGCTTTCTTTTGCTCTGTCTGGACAGCAACATTACATTGCACCACTGTCTCACTCTCTGTCTGATGTACTTAACCAGAGAGTGCTACGAAATTAATTTTCCACACTCATTAGTTGCGGGTCAGCAGTGCTCTCTCACTGGGTGCTCACGCCGCAGCTTTCTAAGGTTTTCAGCACTGATAGTGTCAGAGGATTGTTTTTTTTGTTGTTTTTTTTGTCTGCCTGCTGGTTGGCTGATTTATTGTATTGCTTGTTCACAGGTGCACAACAGACTGACTAGATATCATGGCTGAATAGAAACAATCAGTTTACAAGGAGGCTAATACAAGGGCAAAAACAGCTGAAATGATTGTGTGAATCTTTAAATAATAATAAAAAAACAATGCATGAATGAATGGATGTCACATGTTTTTCTTTTAGAACTTTCTTTTTGTGAAATATGCATTTTGTAATGAAATATTCAGTATATGGATGGATATATTTTCAATATATGTAGGGCCACACATAATATATATCTTGGTGTCCAAAGTGTATATTCATAAACTATATAGCCAACTGTAAATATACCAGTTATTTTAAAGAAACACATGCCACAATTTGACTTGCAGATGCCACTTGTTTTGATATTTTGTATCTAATACAAAGACATTCTATCATTTTGAGTCTCCAAAAGAGTGTTGTGCATTTTACTGTATTGTCTAAAGAGTTATTCTATATGTGGTGATTCTATCGGATAATACACAAATTTAACAAATAATATTAAAATGGTGTGACATGGCGCAGTTTCAGTTAGCCGCATAATTCTCTAAATGATTCTTTCCCTCCACCCACACGTCCCTGCATCCACTCAGCTGTGTCTTCTCCAGGAGGGAGCAAAGCACAGCGCAGTGAAGCTCGCAGACAGAGGGAGGGATGGATAAAGAATGGAGAGGAAAAGAAAAGAAAGCTGCTCTCCCCTGGGGGACAATGCTCTGCCTCAAATGAGGAACCCAAATGCTTTCTGACATTTGGAGGATGCAGCATGTGCCTGGCCTCAGCTGGCCTGAACGCTACTGTGATCACGAGTGAACTCACATTTACACAACACACACACAAATTAGACACATGCATGAAACAGAGATTTAAAAAAATGCACTAATGTTCATCCATCTTTATACTTCATTTAAAGTGCTGGAACACGTGCATGATTTATACATAAACAATCTGCAGTGGTAAAAAGTGATGAGAACATTTTCTCTGGACAGCCTTATATGGCACTTTAAGATGCCTGAACTTCCCCACAGAGAAGGCAGAAAGTAGAGAGAGAAAAGAGATTATATCATGATGAGTTGTGACCGTATGAAACATGTTGAGTGCTAATCATCCTGTCTTTCCCATAAACATCAGAGCAGCAGTAAAGCTTGCGCCAGAACACAATGTCTGAGGCCTCTGATGATCTGCAGTTACCATGGCAACCTGCATCTGGAACTCTGGGTACATCTCTGCTATTAAACTTTGGAAATTCTCAAGAATGTAACCTTACATTTTATATGAACATGAAGGCCAAATCGTTTCACATTACATAAGGGTAGACACACAATACCATTTTGATAGTGACTGTCTTGTAGATTTTCAATCAAATCCGGGATTGCTGTGGTTATGTAATGTGGATTTAATGATATGTGTGTTCTGTGGAGAACATGACCCACAGCAAGGAGTGTGAAAACAACTGTAGACCGACCTCTTATTTTAAGACAATTGTATCTCAAAATATAGCTTGAGTGTACCCAGAAATATTTTGTATTTGACGAGGTATTTTTAAAAAACGAGACATTTGTATTACTGGCTGATTTAACTGATAGCGTTTGTATGAAGTGACAAAGTTAGCTTAAAATTAAAATTAGGTTCACATAAGATTTTTTTTTTCCGCAGGGTTTTGTTCACCAATTTCAGTCATACTGTCAAACATGCCCTCTACATTGACACTGTTGGTAAAACATGCGAAAACAATTTGATAAAATTGAGTGCAGTGAAATCTATTTTATTAAAATAGGCTAATTAATACATGGATCAGTTTTCGGTCCACTCGGTCATTGTTTACGTGCGTCTTAATCACGTGGTAACAGTTTCCCATGCTCTTAGTTTTGAATGAACTCTCCGATATTAACCAGATTCTTGATATTTTACACCAAATTGTGGTGTCACATCTGCCCCTCGAAGAAAGCTGGAGTGTTTTTCTGTTAATGTTTGTAATGGGAGAGTTTGTTTATGTTGTGAAGGGCAGGTCCAAACACACATGCGGCTGTTTTTAAGACAGTGCGCGAAGCAGGAATCCGAGGATATGTGATAGGTAGGCTATGTTGATTAATTTACTGGTGTAATTTTATTTCGAATTATGGGTGGAAAGTTGTGTCGTTTATTATTTGTGACGTTGTTTTATTTGCTTTTATATCGACAACGTAATCAAATCATGTGAATTCACTGTCAGTACCACCTTACACTGCATCATGTTAATCAGAAAACTAGCATGAGCTAGTGACTAGTTTTTCCAATTACATTTTCTTGGAATTAATTTAATTTTTCATTCTCCGTGGGATTTTATTATTTTATTTTTAAGCATAAACCAAGTGAAAATATGCTATACAAACTTAAGATACTGTATGTTGTGTCTTTTAGAACTTTATTGAATGGGTTTGTTTACGGTGAATAGAGGTAAAGATGGTTTTGAGATGTAAGGTAAGGCTAGTTATGGGGAAGTTTCTTTGGGATATTTGTAAATATGGTTAGCTTTAGAACATTTGTAGTTCTAACTACATCTTCTGCACACTTTGTGCTAGTGTACAATACACATGTTAAGTAAGTTTTGTACATCAGCTTTTAAGGAGGATTAACAACGGTGTTTTTTGTGTATAGGTGATACAACAGCAGGTAAAAGAGTGGAATCAAGTGCAGACAGCAGCTGGATCAGCCAGTTTATTCTCTATTTACTATTTACATGCGGGTTTACCTCATGGCAGCTACAACATGTTTTCTTCAGTTGGCAGTATCATGACAAACACTATGAGAATCCAAATCTATTCAACAGAGATGGATAATGAGTACAGTCTTTTCAAAACAGATCAACCTATGATTTTTTAAAAAACTATGCTCATTCTCTCACTAAAAAGGAACCAAACCTGTAAAAGATAGACTGTTGCAAGTAAGGACTTGTGCTGGCTATGATATCCTCAGAGGTTTGCGTTGCTGCTAACATTGTGGAAAACATGACGTGGTAGCTTGTCAGATGAAGTGTATTATCTTCATGAGCTTACTTCTTTTTTAATTATAGATTGTGAAGTCTGAAGGACATGATGACAGCAAGGTGAATGGGTTACTGTTTGAGGAGCTACTGCTTGCAACACCTCCTTGAGATCTGCAGTACAGTACGTGACCAACTGCACACACTCAGCTCATGTTACATGTATCTAATATTTTAGCATTTTCCCAAGACAAGACCCAGAAAATGACCTAGTAACTAGCCTAGACATGCTTTCTGTAATATTACAAACTGTCCACTTTTTGCATTTAGTTCTCATTAACTATCTAACCAGCCACGTTTCTTGATATATTTATTTCTTTATTTCTAAATATACTGCAAGGGGTATGCAAACTTATGGACTCAACTATAACACTTTAGCCAAAGTTACCCAGAGGCCATGCAATAATTTGAAACTCAAGAACTTGTTTTGTCAAGATCAATTAGTCATTATCCCTCTTTACTCTCCTTATCTCGTGAATAAAGCAATGCTGCATTTTGTCTAGTTTTCTCACAGATTCATTTCTATAAGGAAAATCAATGGACATGCTGAACGATTTCAAATTTTCTCAAACACAGCCTGCATTGGAGCAACATCAAATGTTCAGGGCTGTTGTATGTTTAACCTTAATAACTTAAAGGTGCCGCATGTGATAATTGAGGTAAAAATATACAGAAAATGAGCTACACGCATCAAAAAGAATGAGAAGATATAAGTGCAATGATGTCATTAAAAAACTGACAAGTTATAGTGCTGCCGAGATATAAACCTAAATTAGCATGCTAAATTACTAGCCCCGGCCCGTCAGGTGTCGTAATACCAGTTTTGGCCATGGGAGGCGGTATGCGGGCAACATAAACACCAGCCAAACTGAGAGCCTAACTAACCTGCTTGCTAAGTGTCAATAGCGTGCTCTCACGGTGAATTCGTGAGAGTTCTGAATGGCGCTAGCTTGATCAACATCAGTGAATGCTGTCTGTCAAATTAATTCAAACTAAGAATAAAAGTGTTAAATGAAAAAACAAAACGAATACCGTAAACTTAAAATAATAGCCCAGGGTTTTATTTTCCCACCCATATTGTCGAAATGCACCAGCTTGTTTTTGAGACAGGCGTCTATGAGACGGTCTTCATCATTTCGTGTTGAGATGTTGTTCATTGAGTCTTATGATCTCTAAAAATCTCCAAATGCTCCACGTGAAACTGCGGTCTTCCAACCTTTTACTATCGTGTCAAATGATTTGAATAATATGCGTGAGAAAAAGAGAGCAAAACAGCGCTCGCTTGTGTTGTTTGAAGACGTGAGATTGCACGCGGCCGCGGCACAACTCACTTTCTGGCAGTATACTGCCCCCATCTGTTATGGAAAAAGGAATATTTTTTGATTTTTAGTTCCAGATGGCACCTTTAAAGCTTATATGGCCAAACGAACTTGTGATACAGTTATATTTTGCTCAATTCTGTCTGCTTTTTTTAGTTTTTTCATTATTTTAATGAATTTAATTCTGATTTATGATACTTTCAAATGATTCAAGCATGGATACTGTATTTAATTATAGAAAACATCTTAGTGTTTTGCTGACACTTCTTGCCATCTCTTTCTTGGCTGCTCATAATGTTCATCTTTGGCTCCCAACTCATGATCCATTTGAAGTCAGTACAGTGTTTACTCACACTTACCTGAGGAAATCTAACAGCTGGTTACTATTTGTGACACAGCTCTGCAAAAGTCCGCATTAAAGTGAAATCGGAATTGCAAAAAGTTGTTATAAGAAAGGGGGGGAATGGGGGACACTTGTCTGCATTTGAGACTGAAGGGAACTATCAGATCTATTTCCGAAAGCTTGCAGTCGCATATCACAAATGCATGACACGGTTTGAATACAAACCATGTTTTATTTGAGATGTCTGAATGCCTAGCAACAGATGTGCTATTAATTAAGCAGATTATGCAAGTGACGGTGATTCTAACCCACTGTAATTGAAACAGCGATGCTGCCACTGCGCAGACGTATCTGCTTGTTCTTATTTCAACTTGGCACGGCAGAGTGACATGATGTTGCAAGGTGGCTGGTAACCGAAACCAAACCGTTACGAACGTCATACTTGTCATACCGCCATCGCAACCTCTGTTGACCCAGTCATGGCTCAAGGATAGTTGCAGCAGCTGGCGTTTGCCTGACTCCTTTCACGTCCCATAAATCAGCACTCTATTCCAATGAGTGTTTGGCAGTGTCCTGTGACCTTGAAATTACTGAACCTAGACACAGGAGCCTGATAAAATGCTAATTTAAAAGAAAATGTCAGATGGATTTAGAGATTTTTGCATCTTAAGTTTTCATATAAAGTTAAATTTTGAGTGTGGTTTTCAACCAGGGGGCCGGGGCCCACTAGTTTATCAAGAAGTTAAAGGGATACTCCACTTTTTTGAAATAGGCTCATTTTACAACTCCCCAGGGTTAAACAGTTGAGTTTTACCGTTTTCAAATCCATTCAGCCGATTTTCTGATATTTAGAATAATATCAGTAACCAGACAGTTTCTGGTCTCATTGACTTCCATATTATATTTTTTTCCTACTATGGAAGTCAATGAGACCAGAAACTGTCTGGTTACTGATATTCTTCTAAATATCAGAAAATCGGCTGAATGGATTCAAAAACGGTAAAACTCAAATGTTTACCTCTGGGGAGTGGTAAAATGAGCCTATTTCCAAAAAAAACAAAAAGTGGAGTATCCCTTTAAATGAAAGCAGTCTTTTTTTTCTTTTTTGTCCACCTAAGTAACTTTTTGTTTTATTCAGCAGTTCTTGAAATGACATGATGATAATTATGGAATAAAAAATTTGGTTAATTCACACAGTTTGTATTAATAGAAAAGTTTGAAAACAAGCAGTTTTGTCATAATTAACATACATGTCAGAGAAAATATCTTATCCTATTTGGGGACCTTTGATTGTTGTGTTGGACAATAGGGGGTCTTCAGATCAAAACGTTTGAGAGCCACTGTACTGCATTTGATGTTACTAATGCTAATTCTGCTGATTTTAATAAGTTACAGTTTTTCTGAATTGCTAAAACAGATTTCTTGAAACCATCACTCACTTTCTCTAAACCTTAAACACGAAACCAAACTTGCAAACCACATTCACAGACTTTTTTTTTGTTTTATCTGTACTCAAAATCAAACAATGCTCGCAGATCATACACACAGCGAGTCAAAATTATAAACACTACAGATCATTCATTAGATACATCAAAAATGGAGAACACAGAATCCAAAGCATGCAGTTACAGAAAAAAGTATATTGTAACAAAGTGAACAAATTATGTAAAAAAAATATACTGGTAATAATGACAAGGTGAAAAAATTGTATACTTTATCTAAGCAAGTATAGCATTATACTGAATTTTAATAGTAGGCCTATCGAATGTCTGTATATTCACCACTTGCATACTGCACTCTAAAATGCTGGGTTCAGTTTTAACCTAATTTGGGTAAATATGGACAAACCCAGCCATTGGGTTAAAAATGTAATTTAAAATGTAACCCAATGGCTGGGTTTGTCCATATTTTACCCAAAATTGGGTTAAAGCAACCCAGGGTTTTTTAGAGTGTGTGAAAATACAGTGACCCAACGGCAAAAGCCAAAAAGGTTACAGTAAAAAAACTCTAAATGAAAAGCATTTTACAGTAAAATACACTCAGAAGAGTATGTGCAACTGCAAAATCAAGGTCAGTGAGAGAGACTTTATTCTGCTTCAGCATCATGTCTTCATGTTGGGTTCAGACTGAGGAGTTTCTCCGCATCACAGACAATGTCATCTGCAGGCAAAAGGAGAAACGCTAAAGCATATCCAGCCTTGACAACATTCTCCACACCTGCTCGTTCCTTCTCCTCTTCCTCCTTGTTCACCACCTCTTAGTCAGCCTCTTCAACTTAGATTGTTCCCATCCATTGTTGGTACCATCTATTCAGTGCAAAATACATTGACTACATTTTAGGACTCTGAACTGACTTTTATTATGTACAGTTGGTTTGGTCACATCATTAAAAATAGGTGTGAACAATTTTGAGTTGTTTGTGTTTAAACCAAGCGGCAATAGTCTTATCTGAAAGATGAAGCCTACCCCTGAAGTGCGTTAAGACTGCAATACATCTCAAATCCGCTAGAGGCCGGTACCAAAAGGGAGCAAATATCCAAAGACGTCATGTTAAAATATCCGTTTTCACAGCATAAATTCTATATGTTTACAGTTTGGTCCCATGGACTTTTATTGTAATCTTCAATATGTTCCGCGTGCCTGACAACTGTGAGGGGGTGAATTTTGTTTTAACTCGTTAGTTTAGATCATATTTAGATATAAAATGTATGACAAATAAGGGTGATTAACTTGTTAACTGATTGACAGCTGATAACGGGCTGCGCCGAGATGAATTTGACAAATCATTTTGCACAATATGACATTTTTGTTAGAATAGTAGAAACCTAACAAATAGTTTGGTACTTAAACTTAAATAACACAACACAGATATTTATCACATACAGTATAGCCAACAAATGTATTTATTTATTTATTATTTTGGCAGGGCAAGTACAAATTCAAACTGGTCTGACTAGGCCAGTGGAGGAAATCTTTACTGTTTAGCTTTGCCGGATGAAAAAGCATAAAGAAAGATGCTGGAATATTCTTGGTGAGTGTGTCAGGCTAGATGATTCAGTCTTTGAGTGGGTTGAAGCTTCGTACAGTTCTTGTGAAGAACACAAAGGAAAGGAAACCCATTCTAATCTCCTCATTGTGTCTTTGCGCATGTTACAGCTTCTTTTCAAAATGCTCTATCACATGCTAGTTAACAGGCCCTAAATGAGCCAGATTACTTATATGTAGTCTCTGCCAGCTTCATTGTGTGTTCCTCTACAGCTCCTATGCTTTGCCACACTGCCTGAAGGAGAAGAGCAGGCACAATCGTTTCTCTTTTTCATGTGCCAATGCAGATTTTTAGTGTGTAGGAGTGCCCTACATACAGGTTCCCTGTTTGTGCCGGATATCTCTCTTTCCACCGCTCCAGTCCTATAAGATCCAACCCGTGTCGATTGGCCTAATCAATGTAGGGTCCATTAGAGGGTCATCCAGTGGATGTGACTCTTTCTCTCTAGCCTATAAATAAAGCTTGGCCAAAAGTGTCAGTTCACTGTGCATTTATGTAGCTTGAGAAGTCCCACATCTATTAATGAGACCTGGTTATTTGTGCCAGTTAGCTAGTGCTGGAGTGCTTCTACGTCACTACATATGCACAACCCACATTATAGTGACCTGTCTTGAAGTAATCCGGTCATAGATGCAATTCAATAATGAAGAGTATTCCGGGGGGTCAAGGTGTTCAAGCTCCATTTTAAAATTAAAAGAGACAGACAGGAAATTATTTAAGGGATAATGGGATTGGTATACACAAAGCCACCACTTAAATTAAAAAATATAGTTTCTTATACCCCTTATCATGGACAAAATCCACGTAAAGACATGCACTTTTTGTTCTGCAGAGCTGCATAGCTGATACGACTTCGACAGTGGTGGAATGTAACGAGTACAAATACTTTGTTACTTTACTTAAGTACATTTTTCACGTATCTGTACTTTAGTAAAGGAGTATAAATAGTGCATACTTTCTACTTTTACTTCGTTATACATTTTGCAGCAATTATTATACTTTCTACTCTCCTACATTTCTACAACTTTCTGTTACAGTTTTTTTTCCCGCTGCCAAAACGTTATTCTGACCGTCCGTTCGTTGCACGTTTGTCTCACAAGGGAAGTTTGTTTGCCATAGATATGTCATCCCGGTCACACGAAATGCGTCTCTATAGCACATAGTTTGTTTATCGGTTTATTGTGCAATTTATATGCAAAAATTAGTTTTTACGTGCATAGGATAGCCTACACATGCAACATGACTTCATGACTTTTGCATAAACACTTCACTTTCAAGTCAAGTGGCATGATATTTATATGCATTATTAGGGCCCTATAATTTCTGCGATCACGGAATAAAAAGCACACTCTTTTTAAAACTAAAATAACAGTAAAGGGTAAAAAAAATGAATTCCCAAAAATTAAAACGGAAAAAACGGAATTTGCAAAAAATTAAAACGGAAATAACGGAATTTGGGAAAAAATAAAATGAAATTTGGGAAAAAATAAAACGAATTTTATAGGGCCCTACATTATAAGCTATCCGCGTGTATGTGTGCATGTCTGAGTGATTCCGCGTGTATTGTATGTACACGCCGTTAAATGTCCGAGCTAAACGAAGCAAAATGTAGATCTACATCTGGGGAGCGATATGGTAGGGGAAGACTCATAAATGGTATTAACCCCAGTGACGGTTAGGTTTAGGGACGGGGTTGGAGTAGGTCAAATTTATATATACAGTAATGCAACGTTAAGTCAACGGCGTTCATAAACACGCTGAAAAAGCGATTATGCGTGTTGATAGCACGCCAAAAATGGAAATACGAATTGGCGTGTCATACATATGCCATTTCATGAGATCAGTCTGACACATGGGTTCGTTTAGTTAGGATTAGTATGACAAGCCAAGAGGTTCAGAATTACGCCATAAATTAATCGTGTTTATTTTAGGACTCAGAGTATTAGGTTGAATGAGTTAGAATTAATTGTTTTAGTAATCATTCGAATATAGACATTTTGATAATAAATTGTAATGCAATTACTTTTACTTGTAATACCTAAAGTACATTTAAAATCAGCTACTTTTTACTTAAAGGTGCATTGCGCAACATTTCATGTTAAAAATAGCCGTTTCTGAACCCGTACATGCTTAAACAATCGCCTGATGGGCTGAATGAGCCCTTCTCTGATCACTGCGATCGCCTCTATAATCCTGTACAGTAAAATAAATAAGAGGGATTCGGGCTCGAATCTGAGACTGGTCGTGACGTCATGCGCGTTTACGCTCGCCTGGCTATGTGCCTATGTCTTGCAGGTTAGTGTATTCGCCGCCATTCTCCGTATCAGAGAAGAAAACTTGAGCGACACAACTTTAGTCAACTTTCCACAAAAGTAGAAGATGGATTCAAAGTGTAAATGCATCTGGTTGTTGAAACCAGGCTATATGTCATGTTATTTTAGTCATATATGACGACGCGCATCACCTCAGATGAGCAGCTGAGCCCATCAAGCCAGCGCAATCTATCGCAAATCAAAGTGAAAGTAAGTTGCAGATGCTTAACACCACCACCACCAAAATTAAAGAAATGAAATGATCTTACCATGCTGTTGCCGCTCTCTCTTATTGCTGTCTTTGCTGATTTTGAAATTAGCCGATGATCAATAAAATGCAGCTCATATCTGTTGATTTCGGTGACGTGCACTTCATGAAATCTGTAGCTATATAGCGCGGAAATTGAAGATCGGATTAATATCCGTTTTGCAAAAAACACATTTATGTGACCAGGTGTAATGAAATCGTTTTGATAAATCAGATAGCTATCCAATCTGAGAAAACGCATGAAGTGGCAGGTGTATACAGCCCCAAAGAGACCAGCTTGTAGTTCATTCCAAACCGCAACGCAAACTCCATGTGAGACAAAGAAAATACAACTTCTGTCTGTCCAGTGCCAGTCGTCAGAGTAAGACGAGAGTCAACATCGGGAAGCTTTCAACAAATGGAGAGATCTTTGGTCTGCTCTAGGGCTCAAACGGGTCCTATACAAAGTAGGCTAATAACTTATATGAACGTGTTTCCATAATAATAGAATCATAAGTGGATACAGTAAGCACATAAAACCGAAGATTTCTACTACCCCCTTTTCCCCTCACACACACATAAGTGTGTAATTTACTCAAATGCCTTTCCTTTCATATATTTTAAATGACTTGCAGATTTATAACTTTATTACCTCATTATGGCTGTAACAAAAGAAGTGAGCCGCACAGCGGTTGATGCTCCTTTGGTTACGAACAGCTCGGGCAAACGCGTGTGTGTGTGTTTTCCATGAGCGCGCACACCTCTGGTTGCAGTAGCACTTGTCGCCAGAGGGGGAGTAGTTCTGCAAAAACTCAGAGACTTGCGTTACTTTTACTAAAGTAAATATGTCTTTGATTATTTGTACTTAAGTACTGAGATTCAGTATTTCCTCCACCGCTGGACTTTGACAGTTATTGAACTGTATCAACATTGAACTGACTTCAGCTGGCACTTTTGCACTTTTGATTAATTTGATCATATTTTTGAAGTTGCAGTCTTTATATAAATAAAACACACTAGCCTATGTAGTTAATGTGCCCAGTTTATGGGAAGTATACTGCTCTGCTTTAGGTGTGGAGTGAGGGAGATGCGGGAAATGAGATCAGGGGAGGGGTACAGAAGTACATTTACTGCCTTGTTTATTCAGGCCTTGGTCCCATCCAGAACCACTGCTGTGAGTTAAACTAAATATATACAAACACACACGCACACACACACACTTTCAGTATAATGATACCAGGCTATTAGAGGTCCTAAACTGAGACCCTCTCTAGAGAATTTAAATTATAAGAGTGGTGCTAAACTTTCCAGACGGTCTCATTCTCACCGGTGCTCTTATGGCCAATCAACGCACGTGACGTTCTATATATGAATAAATCCTGTGAGTGAACATTACAAAAAGTCTTTAGTATATGAATATGTTCATGTTATGCTGATTGGTTGATTTCTGCATTATGTAGTGTTATATTTTTGTATAATGACCTCTAAACTGTAAATTTGACTGCTGTTTCTGGCAAGCAGTCATGTCTCCTGATTTCTAATCAACATATCAGTATTTCATGACCTTTTAATTATTTATTCACCAACACGTCATTTAAATATAATGCAAGTGTAATCAGGCAGTCATTAATTCAATATAAACTCCTTCAGATTGATGCAACACTCCTCTGCTTCTGTCTGGGTTCCTGTCTGAGGATATTTGTGATAATGCCTGGCTCATTGTACATTATTCATGAATTATTTTTGGTAACACTTTATTTTGATAGTCCACTTTAGACATTCTACTATAAACTTTTCAACTACATGTCAACTAACTGTCATTAGAGTATTAGTAGACTGTCAGCTTAATATCTGCTAACACTTTATTTTGTTGGTCCCCCAACAGACATTCAACTGACTATAAGTTACTTCGCGACTACAAATAAACTTATTCTCCTAACCCAAAGCCTGAACAGTCTACTAATAATATTCTGTACTAATACTCTAATGAGAGTTACTTGACATGTAGTTGAAAAGTTATTTGAAACTCAGTAGAACGTCTAAAGTGACTATCGAAATAAAGTGTAACCTTATTTTTTAACAGCCAGTTTGATTAGATATTTTCCCTGTACATATTAGAGCTATACCGATATATTGGCAGGCCGATATTATTGGCCGATATTAGGCATTTTACAAAATATCGGTATCGGCCAGGGCCTGAAGTTAACTTTTTCAACCACCAGCCACTGTGGCAGGTGAATTTAAAAATTCACCTGCCACAGAGACTTTTTACCAGCCATTTTTTTGCCTCATAAAGGTTAAAAAAACTGGAATTTCACAATATTGTTCTTAAATTAACTTGTAAGAATACACATTTAAGTGCTTTCAAGTAATAATAACTCTAAGAACATACATTGTAAAAAATCATTGATTTTTCATTGATTTTGACACACACACACAACATATTCATTGATTTTGACACACACACACAACATATACTGTATATAGTATAGGCTATATAGTAATAACGTTACTAAACAGAAAGACCTACCGCAGCTCGTATGTAAACAAATCACACGCGGCTGTGTTGATGGCTGATTTAGTCACGTAGACAGGTCATAACAGCTTTTAGTTAGAGCGTTCAGGAAACGTTAACTATTAACTAAATTAATATTGTTATTACTGGTAAAGTTACCGGGTACCGGACATTTTCTCACCGGTTCCCGACCCAACTCCCAACATGAACAGTTGCACACGCACACATCTGTGCAACTGTCATTGTCCTGTAGCCTACGTCAGTGTTACATTATCTCATCCCATCTCACCAACAGTTTAATACTCGCACATCCAGTCAGAAAAGGGCTTCATCTTCTTTCTGATCGCATGAACATTACGAAACAACAGTCGCTGTCATAAATCAGCCGCTCATGAACCTTGCCATCGCGGCCAAGTGTCCACTTTGTATTAAAATGTCTTCTTTTACTTTTCTTTTTCTCATCCTCATCTTTTTGTTGGTTGTTTGTTTCAGCTGGACTCTTTACCCCAGTAATGTGCCGCCACATTTTAGCTAAAGTCCAACGCAATGTCGGACTTCGTTGAAATGTAAAAATCCTATTGATTAACTCAATTCTCATTGGCTACCTGCCAATGTGGCAGGTAGATTGACAGTGTTACCCGCCAATAGCAAAATTCACCCGCATTTGGCAGGTGGTCGGGTGTTAATTTCAGGCCCTGGTATCTGGCAGTTATAATGGCCGATAAATGAATATTTAAAAAATCAAATAAAAACGGATGAAAACACGCTTGAACCATGTCATGAGCGTTGGAGTTGTATAGTTTGTCCATCAGAGGGCACTCTACACTGTCCCTGTTGGCAACACTCGTTGAGATGGTCACGAGACATCCATTGCTTGAATAACAATTAAAAGAACATCCCCATCAGTTCTCTTAACTTAAATAAGCATGACAAAATTTGTGACTATCATGTCCAATTTTGCTGCTATTAAATAAGCCGAGAGTGAAGCGGAATTAGCTAGTAATAGTTACGTTACGTTGTTACAGTGTAGTTGACTGATTGTCCTTTTAACTTTTGACAATGTGACTGAAGTATTTCTTTAATAGCGCGTGACGGTTATAGCAATGAGTCGTATCATTCTCTCCTTGGCCTGTTGTATTGAAAATATATGTTTTACAATTTGCAGTATGACATCATCCATTGCGAAATTATGGCTCATCATAGACTAGCGAACCACAAAGCTAGCTAATACCACTATCATCAGTCTGTCCTGTTGTGACAATAAAAAAAGTTTCTTTTAAAATGCATTATGAAAAAAATTAAAATAAAAAATATCGGCCAATATATGGAATATTGGATTTTAAAACCCAAAAATATTTGTATCGGTATTGGCCTTCAAAATCCTTTATCGGTTGGGCTCTAGTACATATATTAATGATGGCATGAGTTGGTTATGGTAAGAATTACTAGATGTGAAGTATATGAGAACTGCTGTTACTAATTTTAGATGATTCTTTAATATATTTATTTTAAAGTGCATGGCTCTTATTAGGTAATTCCCAATTCTCACATGTCCTCAATGCTCTTTTATCTTAGTTATACACTTTTGTTTTGTTTACTATTGTATGGGGAGACCAATGTTAGAGATTTTATGACACTAACAGAATTTATTGACACTAACAGAAAATAGGTGTAAAATATTTTCAAAATTGAATACTGCTATTACTGTGATCATAGGCTTTTTATATGTATTTGATAAGAATGTGAGAAAAGTCAGGGGTATAGAATCAGGAAATGAAAGGGTTTGTTGTACTTATCCACGTGAATAGGTGATTTCTACCAATCCTATAGATAAGCTCATTTTTTAAACCTATATACAGTATAGAAATTGTGCTACTTAATTATCGAAAGCACAAGAGAAATGCATTAAAAATACATTTGGCTCAAAAAATCTGGGAGGCCACTTCAGTCAATGATTTGTAATGACGTTTCTGTCTGCACTTTTCAGACAGACTTACAAGAACGATTTCACTATATCCGCAAGTCTAGAACGTGATAGTTACCGTATCTCCTCACAGCATTTACAAGCACTGCTGATTCAGACTAGCTTGCACTGAGATCAACAGACACTCATGAAGTCATAGCCTCTCTTGAACCCAAAACTGAAGGCTAACTGTTAAGACACGTCTGGACGTGTGGAAAGTCCCACGTCCTCAGCTTTCTGTAAGCCTGACTCTTGTTCCGTTGCTGATGAGCGACGATGATTACAGGAGTGACCCAAAACAACATTCCTGTTGCAAAGCGATGGCACAGATTAGCGATGTGCCAGTCTGCTCCTCTCCTTTGCCTACGTGCAGTTTGCCAAGCAATGCCCTGTAGAAGACGGACAAGGGTCATTTCACACTTTCACACACCCTCATCAGCTCACTTCCTGCCTTTTTTGGTGACCAAAGGAGTTTATCTAGACAACCTTTTAGAGCAAATTGCAACATTTCATATCTGCAGCAAATGAATATCTATATCTAGCTTAAAATACAGAAAAGGGGCAAAATAAAACTTACACCTCTAAAAAACTGTAACTCCTAAGCATCATAAGACTTTAACTTTGATGATTTTAAAAGTTTATCTGAGTTATGTTTCATATCAGTGAGTGACCCGCAAAAATCACTTCTCCTTTGTAATGCTGACTTAAGTTATAGTAAACTATTTTATTATATATATATATATATATATATATATATATATATATATATATATATATATATATATATGTGTATATATACTGGAATTTGTCCCTTGGATGCCAGTGAGATTTATAAGATATGTATATGTATTGTATGTGTGTGTGTGTGTGTGTGTGTGTATATATATATATATATATATTACAGCTGTCAGTTGAACGCGTTATAACAGCATTAACACAAACCCATTTTGACAGGTGTTAGTTTTCATTATGCACGAATTAACGGTCTTTTCGTCCTAGCAAACTTTGTAGTTTTTTCACATACTTTTGCAACAGGACGTGCATGCAGCATGCGTCCTGATCCATTTCAGCGTCTCAGCGCTCGTCATCCACTCAAAGCCGGCTCGCAAGCCCAAACGAGTGTGTGCGGCGTGCCTGTTGTTTTGTTTCCGGTCTAGCTCAGATCCGCTTGCGCTTTGGTCGAAGAAGCAACGAAACGTCCTCGTACGGCGCAAGCAATTGAAATGAATGGGTTTCAGAGCGCCAGCGCGAGGACGTTTCTGTGCCGCACACACTCGTTTCAGCTTGCGAGCCGGCCAAATAGTAACGTTATGTTTTGAGTGGATGACGAGTGCGAGACACCGAAATGGATGCCAATGAGATTCTGAATGTAAAGTTTACTTTTATAAAGTTGCCAAATTGTCCCATTGACAAGACCAAAGCGATCTGTATGTTTTGTCATTATGAACTGAGCTATCATCATCGCAGCACGTCCAGCCTGAAACACCACTTGATGATGGCCAAGCAAACACACACACAAACACAGATGATGCGAATTCTCCACCCCTCGTCAATATCAGGACCTCGTCAGTATTTCTTTCACCCTTTTATTGATGGACAGTGACAGTGTTGCATTGTGTAAGAGATTATTTAGGCTATATATGTTAGAGTGAAATTGAACACTATTCCAATGTTATTTTCAATAATAATAATAAAAAAAAAACATTTGCACTAAACAAGCCAATCCACTTTTCCATGTTGATAAGAGCATTAAAATGAGAAAAAAAATGTAACAAAAAGAAATCAAAAGACATTAAGAATAGATAAAAATGTGCGATTAATCGCGAGTTAACTATGGCATTAATGCGATTAATCGTGATTAAATATTTTAACGTTTGACAGCACTATATATATATATATATATATATACATATACATGCATACATATATATATATATATAAACATGTATACACACATACATATACATATCTTAAAAAAATCTCACTGGCATCCAAAGGACAAATTCCAGTAAAAAAAAAAAAAAAAAAAATATATATATATATATATATATATATATATATATACATACAGCTATGGAAAAAATTAAGAGATCACTGCCAAATCAGCAGTTGCTCTGGAATTATTATTTATATTATAAATAATATATATATATATATATATATATATATATATATATATATATATATATATATATATATATATATATATATATAATAACATAGTTCACTATAAGTGATTTTTGCGGGTACAAAACTTTTTTTTGATACAGATGATTACATTATGGCTGTTAAAATGTTATATTATTTTGCTTTAATACACTAGCGTTCAAAAGTTTGGGGACAGTATGTTTTTTTTTTGTTTGTTTTTTGTTTTTTTGTAATGTTTTTGAAGTAAGTCTCTTATGTTCACCAAGGATATATTTATTTTATTATCAAAATATAGTTAAAACAGCAATATTATGAAATATCATAACAATTAAAATTGTTCAGCAGCCTTACAATCTTCAGTGTAACATGATCCTAAAAAAATCATTCTAATATGCGGATTTGGTTCGCAAGTAACATTTCTTATTATTATCAGTGTTAAAAACATTTATTTTCAGGATTTCTTCGATAAATGGAAAGTTCAAAAGAACGGCATTTATTTGAGATTTATTTATTTATTTATTTTTTTATTTTTTAAGTAAAATATATCCCCCAAAAAAAACAAACAAAACAAACAAACAAACAAAAACAGAGAACTACTGTGAAACCAATTGTTTGAAGTGGTATGAGTAATTTTAAGCATCACATTATTTAATTAATTACTATAATTATTAATGTACTGTATAAAAATCTGTGAAATGTTGTAAGTTTACATCTTAAAATTATAAAATGTGTTATATATTATATAATACATAATACATGTATTATGCTTGTTTATACCAGTAATAGTGAAATATGTTTGTTGTAGTTTACATTTTTTTTGTTATTTCCTGGAACCGACAGTGTTTAGATAGAGAACGCAGTGCACGTGTCAAACATTACCCCTTATGTCTCCTGTGATCACCATTGGCTAGATGTTGGCCCTCTAAATAGGAATTTAGGAACGCCTGTGGGTGGACTTTGTCTTGAGGGACAATCACACCCAGTGAGAAGGGTGGTCGTGGGCGGTTTTAAACTCAGTAGCACTTGAGGACCCATTTTTGACTCTTGGAGGACCATGGCAGAATTACACGTTTACAAGTAGAGCACACCCTCAGAAGATCCTCAGATAAGCAGCCAATTACTGCACAATTAAGGCCTAACAGGTGCACACCCAACACATGGACTCGCCTGCTTCTAAATCAGTTTGTGTGTGTGTGTGTGTGTGTGTGTGTGTGACGTGAAGAGTAATGATCCAGACACCCAAAGCCTGTCTGCCATCTATTGGAGACTAAAGAAGCACTTGAGGGGGAAAATAGGTCAGCGAATATGGAGGAGGAGAGAAATGCAGGAGAAAAACACGAGATGTAGGAGAGCGGGATGATGGAGACAGAGGGATGACTTGAGAATATCACAGCTGGATGTCTTCACTGGCACACTTTTAGTCTTTTGCTCTTCTGTCTTTCTGTTAAATTCTCACCCATCCCATTATATTTGCCCCAAATATTGTTATGACAGAATAGGGTCAGCATAACATGAATCTCTCATGAAACATTAAGGTGTTTTACAAAGTATGTGGCCTTTTCACTAATAACTAGGCCTTGTCTGGCCGCAAAATTCACTTTCATCGGTACATAACTGAAGATACAGAAGTGTTTTAGGTTGAATTAATAAGAACGGCACCAAAACAATTCCCTTAATTAGTTTCCAGTGGACATGTATGGATGTGCAAAATCTGTTGTATTGTTTGCACTGTTTGAATTAAAAAGTAAATCCCACTTCAGCTATTTTTTATATCAGGAAAACCATTTCTCCTTCAATAGTAGATTCATCTTTCCCTGTATACTGTGTGGTGCGTTTGTTTTCCTGGATAATTTACTCAGTACGGAAACAGAAACAGTCTCGTGTCATTGAATAACACAAGGTGGCAGTGTTGCCTTCTTTTATATATATAAGAATTTGAAGCGGCAAGCAATATGAAACCATTCATTCAATATTTTTGAGCAGTGGGATGCTACATTTTTGCCAGTGCTGTCCATTTGTAATTTAGTATGATTATTTAGTATGATTATTTATTTATTTTACATTCCAGTCATATTTCGGTAAATGAGACATTTGCCAGACTGTCAGGTCAGGTCAAGTGCATTACATATTGGCATACAGTCAGTATTACATACAGTGTGCTCTGTTATATATTACACATTTTTGCAAATGCAGTCTGTCCTTCACGTATTCTGTGCATATGGAAAATTTGGAAACTCTAGATTTATACATACTGCACATTAAAGAAATAGTTAAAATAAGGTGCATTTCATAGCCCACTATTAAATATTTTGATATTATACAAGGATTAACTTGCTATTTTTTTTAAGTTTTCTAAATTGTATCTATAAAAATATTTACAGGTTACTCAATAAATTGACTTTTAGCTAATTAAACCCATAAACTGGCACTTTATTGAAACTTTAAGAGGTCTTTAGAGAGGTTTTTTTTTCTTTCTTCAAATATAGGCTACTTAAATTATGAATACAAAATTGTATGCATTTTAAATAATTAAATTACAGGTTCAAATAAACAAAAGTGTAAAAAGGAACATGACCTTTTAAGTTACTGTCCAAGTTGGTTAAATTACAGGCTAACCAACACACACACACAACACTGTGTCACTGACTCTGGCATGTCCAGAGAGCTGTATTACATAACTGAAACCTTTAACAGACACATCATGAATCTGCTAAAACAGACCCTGAAGCAAAATTATCATGGACGGTCACAGCTTTTCCTGTTCCTATTTACATTGTATGCAATAACATGTAGCCAACAACAGGGGGCAGATTATTTTATATTTATTCACTTTTGGATGCTTTTATCCAAAGCAACCTACAGTCCATTTAACATTAATATTTTGAGAATGAACTCCTTAAAATTATCATTGTTAGTTTCATGCTCTGTCAGATCTACAGGACTTTTTCTATTAATAACAATAAACAGCTGATTTTTTGATTTAAAAGGTTGTTCCTTTTTAATGTAAATGGTTTTGTATAATAAGATTTATTCATGAATATTTAAATGATACCATCTCTGTGTGTGTTGTTTTATATCTGTTGTTGTACTGTATGTGTGTGTATTCTGTTGGGGTTTCTGTTCTCTGTGTTTCTAGTGTTTGTCCTCTGCAGAGAGATAATTGGACTGTTCTCTCATCCCTGTTCTTTCATGTTTTAGATTGCGGTCTATCTGCTTTCAGCTTCTTTGACACTCTCCATCTCACTCTCTTTCATCTCTTTATTTAGCACCAAGAGACGCTGCTGATTGCTTCTCATGGACATTGACAAAGATGACTAAAGAACCTCTCACTGGATAGTTATTGAAATTGCAATGGTGAGGTAATATCATCCTTTTCCCTCTCATAATAACCTGTTACTGATGTGCTATTTTTGTATAGCCTAGTACAGTATGCTAAATGTTTTTGGTGCCACTTGCCATGAATATAGTACATTACTTTTTTTGAAAGCATTAGAGTACAAATGCTTGTAGTACATGAAAGTACAAATTGATAACATACAAGATAAGTACAACTGTCATGTCTTGCTTGAGAGGTCATCAAGTAATATTATATCAAGTAAATTGATATCAATTATATAATAGTATTAATCATATAATAATGTCAGAAAAGAAACCTTCAATTTGTTCCCTTTCAGTTGGAAAACGTTTGTTTTCAACGGTCGACTGAATGGGGATAACCGAGGGATCGTCAGAGAGCCAATGTTCTTTGAGTACAATTGAACGAGCCAATGTACAAACCCAATTCCAAAAAAGTTGGAACACTGTACTAAAATTGTGATAAAAAAGGAATGGAATAATTTAGAAATCTCATAAACTTATATTTTATTCACAATAGAATATAATTGACATATCAAATGTTGAAAGTGAGACATTTTGAATTGCCATGCCAAATATTGGCTCCTTTTGGATTTCATGAGAGCTACAAATTCCAAAAAAGTTGGGACAGGTAGCAATAAGAGGCCAGAAAAGTTAAATGTACATATAAGGAACAGCTGGACTGGACCAATTTGCAACTTATTAGGTCAATTGGCAACATGATTGGGTATAAAAAGAGCCTCTCAGAGTGGCAGTGTCTCTCAGAATTCAAGATGGGCAGAGGATCACCAATTCCCCAGTGCTGCGGCAAAAAATTAGTGGCTGAAAAAAGAATGCTACTGTAATGGAAATCACAACAAGGGCTCAAGAATACTTCCAGAAAACATTGTCAGTGAACACAATCCACTGTGCCATTCGCCGTTGCCGGCTAAAACTCTATAGGTCAAAAAAGAAGCCATAGCTAAATGGGAACCAGAAGCGCAGGCATTTTCTCTGGGGCCAAGGCTCATTTAAAGTGGACTGTAGCAAAGTGGAAAACTGGTCTATGGTCAGACGAATCAAAATTTTAAGTTCTTTTTGGAAAACTGGAGATGCCATGTCATCCGGACTAGAGGACAAGGACAACCCAAGTTGTTATCAGCGCTCAGTTCAGAAGCCTGCATCTCTGATGGTAGGGGTTGCATGAGTGCGTGTGGCATGGGCAGCTTACACATCTGGAAAGGCACCATCAATGCTCCCATCCATCTCTTTCAGGGATGACCTTGCATTTTCCAACAAGACAATGCCAAACCACATACTGCATCAATTACAACATCATGGCTGCGTAGAAGAAGGATCCGGGTACTGAAATGGCCAGCCTACAGTCCAGATCTTTCACCCATAGAAAACATTTGGTGCATCATAAAGGGAAGATGCAACAAAAAAGACCTAAGACAGTTGAGCAGCTAGAAGCCTGTATTAGACAAGAATGGGACAGCATTCCTATTCCTAAACTTGAGCAACTTGTCTCCTCAGTCCCCAGATGTTTGCAGACTGTTATTAAAAGAAGAGGGGATGCTTCTGGTGGTAAACAGTGGTAAAAATGGCCTTGTCCCAACTTTTTTGAGATGTGTTGATGCCATGAAATTTAAAATCAACTTATTTTTCCCTTAAAATTATGCATTTTCTCAGTTTAAACATTTGATATGTCATCTATGTTGTATTCTAAATAAAATATTGAAATTTGACACTTCAACATCATTGCATTCTGTTTTTATTCACAATTTGTACAGTGTCCCAACTTTTTTGGAATCGGGTTTGTAATATGACCATGCGTGAACCGCATCACACAGACTCTGCCCCTGCGCGCGATATAAATATGCAAGTGTATGCATGCATTAGTTGCCTTTCGCTTCAGAGCTGTCGCATTGATGTCTCTGAAGAGTGCTGTTGATTGCAACGAGCGGTGTTCGGTGTCGGTGTTCTTTTGGAAAGACTCTTCCAGTGCTGGTGATTTCTACAGTGCAGTGCAGCGGTGGTCGTGAGCTTTAAGCACTCAACTGCTGTTTTAACAGCAAGCTAATTGCAGAGCAACACGGGTGCGTTTGCAGTTGCGTCTTTTTTAAGATGCCATTGCGTTTTTGGGTACCATAGGGCTCTGTCCCCCCTGGTCACGATAGTTGTATCACATGTTTGGGCTTAAAGCACGCTGAGGCTGCTCTTGTGGATGAGTCATGTTCCCATTGCGGGAAAATGACCATCTCTGTGTTCAGGGTTGTGACTCTCTTTCATCTGTGAAAGTGAAAAGAGTCCCCATCCTCAGGCCCCGCTCTAGTGTCCCTTCTGGGTTATCTTCCCAGAAGAGCTCTGGAGTGCCATCTGGCTTGGGTGACCTGAGGATCCCTCACTTCTCTACTGCACTACAGCCAGTGGAGCTCCCCGATGAGCGTGCTGGTCCCTCTGTGGTGGACCGACCAGCCATCTCATTCGGGGCCCCTCCAGAGGACAGGATGTCCGTCACAGCATCGGAAGGTGAGCTGGACTCTGGAGATGATGACTCGGCTGCGCTGCCTCCCCCTGGGAGCTACCTCATGGAAGGGGGATCCTCGTCTCCCCTCTAAGGCCTGTAAGTTCTTATCCGTTCTTATGGGCAAGGCTTACAGAGCCTGTGGGCAAGCCGCTTCATCTCTGCATGCCATCGGCGTTGCTTCAGGTCCACCAGGTCCAGGCACTCATGAACATGCACGAGGGTAGCCCAGACTCATGTGTGAGCTCCGCACTGCAGCTGACCTCGCCTTCCGGGGCACGAAGGTTGGAGCTAGCATGGTCGGTCTGGCGATGTCCACTCTTCTGGTCCAGGAGCGCCATCTCTGGCTCAGCCTGGCAGATAGGAGAGAAGCGGACAAGGTTCGGGTCCCATTTCCCAGGTTTGGGTTGTTTGGTGACGCGGTTAGAAACAAAAATGCTGAAGCCAGCAGTACCCACATTTTCAAAGTAAGAGCAATTTCTCCTTTCCCTGGGCTCCAAGAAGGTTGGTGTGTGTGTGACCCTGCAAAGCCTTTCACCCTCCAGCCTCCTCTTGTTCGCCAGTCGGCCTCTGGATGTGGTTGAGGACCCGGTTTTCCGCCTTCTCACACATCCCGACTGTCTCGTGGAGACATGTAAGTGTCATGATCGCCACACTCAGATCCTGCTTTAGGCTGCCTCTGGGCCTTCCGAGTTGGGTCCCTGTCCTCCACCTTGCTCCCCTCTCCACAGGTACGTCTGCCATCAGACTCGCTGGCCCCCGCCCTGGCTCAGTGATATTAATCATGCTCCTAAAGTTAGTGATATTCTTTACACCTACATGTTAAGCATTGCTCCTGTCCTATGTGCGGACATCACAATCTGGCAAAGGATGCGATGTAGCCTTTCTCCAGCTGATATGAAAACCGGTTTCTATAAACCCGTATTTCCATTGTACCTTAGAGCGGTGGGTTATGGCCATTTTGCACCTGTGTCAACTGAAACGGGCCCTTTTTCAAAAGCCTCTTTTCAGTTGCTAAAACAGATGCATTTCCAAATGCTCTATCCCATAGATAGCTGTCAAAGTGACGCCAAAATGAATGGGAGTCAATGGAAATGCTAACACAAGTGAAGTTCTGCTACAAGATGGCGGCTCCGCTAGGCTTCAACTTCCGGTTGATGGATTACCCCCTTGTGACTTATTTTCTCGCACTTCTACGCATGCGCAAAGCAGCGGAGCAGGAGGAAGTGCCACGCTGAGCGACATCCGCTGGTCAAAGTCGTGTAAATGCATCACAGCAAACATGGCACGCTCTGCAAAACAGTTGTTTTTATTAAAGTCAGTGTGATCTACAGAGTGCAATTTGTAGTATCATTAAATAACATCAATTTAAAAAAAAAATGCACACGAAAAGGTGTTAAAGTGGAATGGTTACCATGGTAATGAAGGACGCTTCAGGTGAAATTGTGATGGAAATTGTGATGGAAAATCCAATGGAAATTGTGTTACTTACTAACTTACAAAACTATCAGTTAAGTTTAAGTACAACATCTTCATAAAATATATGGGTTAATATAACATGTATTTTGCGGTGGCGTTCAGATATTTGATATGCTGATGGAAGATTTCAATAGGCCACAGAAATCACCTTTAAGATGTTTATGACTTTAAAGACATTTACAAATAAATGGGCAGCGGAGTGGTTGAAAACGCAAGGTCTTGAGATGTTTTTAAATGCTAAACTATGCTGTGTCATGCTGCAATACGCTGCAAAATAAAAGCAATGGAAAAGCAGAGTAATGGATTGAAAAAGCGTGTTCTGTATGAACGAACCCTTATGCAAAAACAAAGCGGTCTGTAAATATGTGTACAGATTTTCAGATGAACAGATTGGGAAAGGTGTGCTGTCTTATCATTCATCCATCTATTTGAAATCCATGGATCTCCCTATTGCTGCTTGTTTATACACACAAATGCAAATGAATATTACAAATTAATATAAAGTATCTAGTATGGAAGGCCGTCTCATATACTGATCATTTATTGACGTTATTCACTGTGCAATGTGCCATGTTTGCTGTGTTGCATTTACACGGCTTTGACCAGCAGATGTCGCTAGCGTGGCACTCCCTTCTGCTCAGGCTGTTTTGTGCATGCGTACAAGTGCGAGAAAATAAGTCATTATTGCGAGAAAGTTCTCATTATTATAAGATGTTAAGTCACTGTTACAGAGAAAGTTTCTCATTATTATGAAATGCTAAGTCCTTATTATGAGAGAGTTTCTCATTATTATGACTGACAGAATTATATTTTTTACTTAACTGTGGTGGTAACAGGCAAAAGTGTCTCATTAAATGTAATAATCATGTTTGTGACAAAACCTCTCCAGTATCAGAGTCTTAATTCACACATACAGTAGGAAATAGTGAATGAGGCGATAGAGGATGATTTCTGATACAGCTACACCGTGTTTATTGTTTTTGTCTGCTTCCCTGAGCTTTCCTCCCTCATCTGAGTTATTTATGTCCGTGAAAGTAGGTGTGTGTTTACGCACCTACCCAACCCTTTCACTTTTCCTCACAAATATCCTTTGACAAATATTTTGCTCCCGAAGCGAGTTTGGGAGGATGTTGACAGAAGTTGGTGGTTGGTTGTAGATGATTCAGGATTTGCAATGTAGTACAGTGTTGAATTCAGAAGATGCACATGATCATTTATTGAACATGTAGCATTTTAATCACATTCACTTCTAACCTTGTGTGCTGCATATACAGTACTTTTCTCTATTTTAGTTACACTACCATTTTTCTGTATTCATCAAGAATCCTGAAAAAACGATATCACATTTTCCACTGAAATATTAAGTCGCACAACTTTTTCAACTGTTATAATAATAATACATGTTTCTTAAGCACCAAATTTAACATATTAGAATGATTTCTGAATGATCATGTGACACTGAAGACTGGAGTAATGTCAATAATTCAGCTTTGCCATCACAGGAATAAATGCCATTTTTAAATATATTAATATAGACAATATTATTAAAGTAAATCATTAAAAAAATTGTAAAGTCTTTCAGTCTCCACACTGTTAACCATAATATTTGTATTATCAAAATGGAAAACAATGTGATTTTTAAAAACTCTATCTATACCTAATAATATTGCACACAGCAATAACATGCCTTTAGTTAGGGTTGTTCCTGCTTATACATCATGTGTTTATCTGTATAACTCTCTCTCTCTCTCCTGGACAGTTATAAAGCAGACAGTTTTCCTTGAAACTACTGACTAATAGTGACAAACTGACTAAAATAATGCAATTTTAGCTTGTACAATTAGTTATAAGTGAACTTTCTCTACCGGTCAAAAGTTTAAAGATAGGTAAGATTGCTATGTTTTTAAAATAAGTCTCTTCTGCTCACCAAGGCTGCAATTTTTTTATTCAAAAAAACAAAAAAACAGTAATATTGTGAAATATTATGACAATTTAAAATGACTTTTTATGTTAATATACGTATATTAAAATGTAATTCATTCCTCTGAAAAAAGCAGAATTTGCAGCATCATTACTCCAGTCTTCAGTGTCACATGATCCTTCACAAAATCACTCTAATATGATGATTTTATGCTCCAAAAACATGTATGAGTTATTATCCATGTTGAAAACAGTTTTTTACATTTTATTTCAGAATTCTTTGATGAATAGAAAGTTCAAAAGAACAGCATTTATTTAATTATAATCTTTTCTAACATTATAAATGTCTTTTACTGTAACTTTTCATCAATGTAACTCATCCTTGATAAATAGAAGTATTGATTTCTTATATATTTCCCCCCAAAATAAATTACAAATTCTTAGTGACCCCAAACTTTTTAAAGGGTAGTGTTTAATGTAACAAAAGCTTTACCATTTCAGATAAAAGCTGTTCTTTTGAACTTTCTATTCACGTCAAAGAATTCTGAAATAAAAATGTAAAAAACCGTTTTCAACATGGATAATAATCATACATGTTTGGAGCATAAAATCATCATATTAGAGTGATTTGTAAAGGATCATGTGACACTGAAGACTGGAGTAATGATGCTGAAAATTCAGCTTTTTTCAGAGGAATAAATTACATTTTAATATATATTAACATAAAAAGTCATTTTAAATTGTCATAATATTTCACAATATTACTGTTTTTTTGTGTATTTTTTATAAAAAAATTGCAGCCTTGGTGAGCAAAGAGACTTATTTAAAAACATAAACTTTTAACCAGTAGTGTATATTACATAAATGTACTAATATAAGTGTGCTTATATTAGTTATACTTATAGTTTACTACATTAACATGAGGATTAGATCTTAAGGCTTTATTTAGCATCTTGTAAATACACAGACGCAAACACTTGTGCACCTGCACACTGCATGGATAAAATCTGGTCCTCTTGGAGGTGAAGGGGGTTATAGAGGTGGGGTAAAGTCGGGTAAAATGGATGGAGTGGGGGAGGGGACATTCACAGGCAGCATCTGCTATGATAGGGAGGTTTAAGTGTGTGGGTGGGTATTGTTTTAGGGCAGACTGTGTAGTTTAGGAATAATACTGACTAAAGATTTGACCATATTTTCAGGATTGAGAAGAAGATAAATGTAATTTGAAAACTGAAACTGAAATTTGTGTCTTCACAAATTATTTTTTTACATAAATAATTGGAAATGGATGGCCTATGGTGTGTTCAGGCCAGTAGACTACAGACAGAGGGCGCTAGAGACAGACAACGATAATGGGAAGAGACGCTCACATGGACCAGAGCATGACTTGGGTGAACAGAAGCTTGAGAATGAAACTGTGTCTCTTGTCTTATCCAAGCCTGGCTGAGTGTGAGTGTGTCAGGGTTTAAAGGGAGGGGGTGAGCTGCTTTTTTTCTTTGCATGATTGTATTTATGGGGTGCAATATAACATGTATTCGAGGTTTTTCTTTTTTTAAAAGTCTTATTTTTCATAAACTTCACCTTTATTGTCAGCCGCGCTTTCCTCTGTCCCCTGAACGAGCGGTTCACTTCCTGATTCTATGAAAACACTCCCTCAGAAATACGTTAGTGAGCTCAGATTGGTTAGTTTGGGCCGGTGTGTTGTGATTGGCTAAACTGTCGCTCACGTTGTCCGGAAGATTAACGCCCATTACCTTTACGGGCATGTCATGAGCTCCGGTCCAGATGTAAATATGTGTCGAACTGCAGTATCAGTTTCAGGCAGAATCAGACCAAGAAAGCCGCGATGAAGAGAGTCAAACAGAACCTCACCACACATGGCTCTTACTAAATGTTTCTGAATGATAATTTGCTAAATTTTTTAACTTTATACACGTTTGTTTTACACAATAGCATCTGACTGGCAACAATAGCAACTGACTGGCTACTAATGTTATACTCAAACAGCGTTGGCATGTTTACGTTCTTGATCAAAATCGAAAATAACGTCATAAAGCATACACATGAAAATACGTTTAAAACATTAGTAACGTTACTTATAGAAAATTCAGGTCCATAATGTTTGTACGCGTTTGTCGTAGACACAAAATAGCATAGTCTAACTAGTAGTGGCTATAAAGGCGCTGGCATTTGAAAAAAATAAAACACAAGGCTACGTCTTGAATTATACATGCAAATACATTTAAAATGATGAAGTCTTAGCCTACTTACAGATTGTGGCCCAACACTGCTGCCTCTTGTTTTAAAGTCGGAACTGCTTCATGTTTTAGTAACAGTTTCTTGTTGAATCCGGTGTTGAACTCGCTGAGATTACGATCGTCATTTTCAGGAACATAATCAAACATAAATTGTATCCATTGTTGAGGAAGAATAGCGTCCATGGGAAGCCCGAACACAGAAGACCTGACAGCTGCGTGAACAACACACTCTACGAATCGACGTGCCTCAGAAATATGCGCATGCCATTTTCTGCATATTCTGAGGGAGGGGTTGACGCAAATGTGTGGGTTAGTGACATACCATAACCCAGCTTTAGTCCCAATTGAGTCGTTTTTGTAGGCAAGTATACTTCCTGATTTTTAACACTTTCACACGTAAGTTTAAAATATTCTAACTGACCCCCAGCGTGAGTTTTTCAAGGCGACCGTTATTTAGAACTTGCCACTTTAATGTTTCCATGGTGACGCGTCATTGCTTGTCACGTGACACAGCACAACCAAAACAGAGCGCGGAATGAATGAGGATCTGCTTTTATGTCATTTTCCCTTTTTGATTAAAAATATTCACAAATGTATTAGCTATAGCATGAAACAATGATATTCCGATTGTCAAATATGTGCAAGTGGATGTGTTTTGTTGTTTAAACATCTTTATAACGATCGCGTTAGTTGAGCTGTATGCACAATGGGCAGCGCCATTTTAGTTTCATTTTCAGTTCAGAGAATCGGATCTGTTGGATTTACAGCGTCAATTCCTCCACTTCTCACGAAAATACATGAAAGTAAGTGGCTGGTGAACTGGGAGAAGAATAGGGTCATATGTTAAGCTACTTACACAATGTGTATCTGATATGAATAAAACGTGTCGTCTTATTATAATTGAAAGGATTATTATTGCCGCTTCCATAGACATCAGACATCATTTTACAAACTCAACATCATTGTTTTGCTAGTACTTATGTGTATTTAAATGTCTGAAACCTAAAATAAACATTATGTGGTTGAAAACACTCAATAGTTGTGATATATGACAGCACTGAGTGCGTCTGTCTCTGGCTCAGCGCCAGCCAACGCGGGAGAGCAAGTTTGAATTTAGCAGTTGATCACGTGATGCACTGAGCGTTCTAATCACACCGGTGTGATCGTACGCTCCAGGGACCAGCCAAGACTGATCGCACCGGTGTGATTGATACGTGTGAAAGGGTTAAAAGACGATATCTCTGCTTACACTGAACTTTCAGCGCTGCAACTTTGCAGATACTGTTCATGCACCAACAGCAACATTACACACTATTTAAAATGAAAAAAGTGAAATCGCAGTCAACCCCCCCCCCCTTTAAAATAGCCACAGAATACACTCATATTTGTATTATTATTATTATTATTCTATGAGAGATATTAGGTTTAAAACAACAACGTAATACTGATAAAACATTCATATGTTTATATAATTTATTTTTATCAGCTTGCCATTTCAGGGTAAAAAAAAAAATCATATGGCGTTCACAAAAATATTAGGCAGCACAATGGTTTACAGATGTGATAATAATAATTATTATTATTTCTTAATCCTCAAATCAGGATATTAGAATGATTTCAAAGGTTTTCGTGACACTGAAGACTGGAGTAATGATGCTGAAAATTCACTTTTACCATTACAGGTATAAATAAATAAGTGACATTTTAGAAAATAAACCTATAAAAGAAAAGTTGCTTTAGTTGAATTAATATTTCACAATTTTACACTTACTGTATTTTTCATCACCTTAACAAAGCCTTGTTGAGCTAAAGAGTTTAATTTTGCATTCACAGTTTTATTTTTTACATGTATTGTTTTAATTAGTTAGCATACAGTATGTTCCTTACAAAATCATCCGCCCCTTTTTTAAATTTGATCAAAACTGCAGCTTATGCTTTTGGGATAGAAAAAAGCATTTTGTCAGGCCATCTAACCTTTTTTGTTGTTGTCTTTTGGGGGAGACCCACCTCCTCATATAAAATGTATCACCAGTCCTCACACAAACACACAGCCTCTCTCTCTCACTCTCTCTCTCTCTCTCCTCCCTCCTACTCTGTCACAACTCAGTGTATTGAGAGCTGGCTCCTCCCTCCATGGGGCAGCTACTGTTTCTGTCAGATGTAATGTCACATTGATTGATTTGTCACAGAGAACCAGGCACGGCCCGCCAGCTGAGCCTCAATGTGTGATCGTATCTCCGTCTGTGTGTGTTTAACATGGAAAGTTTACTGTATTTAGCTCTGTGGCACCCAGCGCACCATTAATCCAGTTCCTTTCTGTTTTGGCAGGAGCGGCATGCTGCACCATAACAAGGTAAGCTGTGTGCAAGTGTGTGTCTGCATGTGTGTGTCTGCATGTGAATTCCCAGTGAGGACACAGACAGAAGCGCTGAACCACTTGCCATGTGACATGCAGCAGTGCACACAGGATTGGTTGAGCTGAGTGATGACCTCAGCAAGCCTCCCTTCCAGCAGCTCTCTCTCTCCCCATCCCTCCCTCCCTCCTTCCTTCTCTCTCTGTCTCTCTCCACTCTGCTTTTTTTCCTGCCCCCTTTTGAGCATCCTTTGGTAATCGTGTAGACCACAGCCGCAGTGACTAGCAGCAGCATCCATGGCCTAAACACGGAGGCTTAAAAACAAGCGACGGCCCGTCGTACGCGAGGGACACGGGGACTTTAAACCGAAGGGTTTTGGAGGCTGGAAGTGTTTTTTGTTTTTTACATCTCTTCATCTGGTAACCAGGGGCTTCTCTCCTCCCCTCCTCCCGTTTCAGGCTCCTTGGAGATAGAGGAATGCAAATCTGCAATCATGATGGAAGGTAAGGGCTTGGTCTATTTTTATCTTATTACCTCCTGTTTGGCTCTCATTGCGTGTACGGCCCGGCGTGTGATTGCTTTAAATGCCATAAGCTGTCCGGCTATTTTGAGTGGCTTGACATTCCGGTAACTCAATATAGATCTGAAGGTGCTGGATATCTCAAACATAGGCACACATCAACACACACACACACACATAAATATATATCATATGTACACACGCACGCTTATGCATTCTAATGTACAACAGCAGGCATATATGCTGTTTTTGTTTCTTTGTGCTTTTGCCTCACCCCCCCTTGATAGATGGCTTGTCTTTGTAAAGGATTATTTGGATTTTGCAGTTACGGCTTATGTGCCCAGCTGGCCGCCTCAGAATTCTCTTTGAATGTGGAGTTCTCACACACCGAAACGAACACATCATACTGTAACGCAGCACTCATTTTTAATCATGTGTCCGCTCAAGGCCATTTCTTTAAAGGGAGGTGTTCATGTGTGCAATTCAGTGTGCGCATGTGAACGCCGCTGTCAGCTGTGTTTTGGAGGGAGAAAATGGTTTGTTTCACATGTGTGATGGAGGTTTTTATGTAACTGTCGGTCTGATCGAGAACATCATTTATTTAACACTGGATCAGATAAACTCAGTATCATGTCACCTGATCCCAAACACTGTTATTTTTCCTTTTGCACGAACGCTTGGTGGCGTTTCTGTGCACAAATATGCTGGATCAAATCTAATTGTTGAAATAGGAGGAGTAGTGATAAATTAAAGGGATTTAATCCTAATTTGTTTGTAAAATTTACCTTGAATGGTACATATGTGTGTCATCCACCTCTGGTATTTGGATTATAAGCATGTGTTATGCAATTTATTGAGGCATGTGAAATATCAGAACAAACCATTTGCTACTACTTCATTCAGTGTGATTTAATACACATTATATTTAAGCAGAATACTGGATTATTCGGGTCTCAAATCTCCCTGTGAGGATGCTAGAAACACTAATATTGTGAGGAAACTCCATAATAATAAATAAAATCTTCTCGAAGAGCTAAAACTGCAGAATCATTTCTGTGACTGTTAGATTTAGGGGTAGGAGATGATTTGCTCAGTTTAAAAACGGTTTAAAAAAGTCTGTGAAGGTCCCCATCTCAATAGAAAACCAAACTTGTGCAAGGGACAGATATCAGAGCTCTAGGTGTTAGGTAACGCTTAGCAAAAAGTGACAGCGACAATCACTGTAGCCTCAAATAGCTGTGACATAAAGGTGAATCTCTAAGTGTAGCTAGCACAGGCTTAGTGGGGTTAGCTATGCCTGGATTACCTGAAGGTGTAAAAAATAGGAAGGTAATCCACTTCACCCAGTGTTTTCAAAATTATGCTTCAACTCCCAAGTTTTTTCTTTTTTATGTTTGGTTGAAGTTGACATATCCACCTTGATGTATTGTGGAAAAATATCGTTTTAGTAAGATAATATGCGTGCAAGACTGGGCTTAGATGCTCGTCTCTGAGGATGAGAAGAGTGGATAGGCTTTCTTGGATAGTTTGAGTCAAAGATCAGGTATCAGGTGTTTGTTCACTTGTTATTTCTTTTGCATCTTCCTTTCATTTAGTTAATTCACTGTGCAACTTGTTATATTACAGGGATATTTTGAAAGAATTATTTAACTTCTAATTGTTTCCTCACGTAAAAGTCTACGGTTTTCCTCGTCTCCACCCAGACTACCCAAATCTTCTCTTCTCAGATATATGGATCCCAAAAACAGAATATTTAAAAAACTGAAAAATTTTAAAGCATGGCAGAATCTGACACTATTGATGATTCTTACACTCTAAAAAATGCTGGGTTGATTTAACCCAATTTTGGGTAAAATATTGACAAACCCAGCCAATGGGTTTCATTTTTAAATTACATTTTTAACCCAATAGCTGGGTTTGTCCATATTTTACCCAAAATTGGGTTAAAACAACCCAGCATTTTTTAGAGTGTACCTCATGACTCTTCAAGATGCAGCTACTTTTGCTTTTTTTGTTAACTCAATGGCATACAGTGCAGTCTAAATGTCCTCATGCACTTTAACTGCATGTGTGGTGTATATTGTAACCATATTTTCGATCGTTAAATGTTCTTGCTCGTTATTTCTATGGTTCCTTAATAAACAACAATTATTTTTTATGATTACCCATTATGTGACTTCTCTGCTCTGCTGACACCAATTGTTAGTGACCCTGGAAATGTCTGGGTGGGGTTAGACTAAGCTTTTAAATAGAAGGGCTGCCATATAGACTGCTTTAAATAGTACCAGTGGTAGTGATAGTATTTCCTGTACATCAGAGGTTTGGCTCCACCCAACCCCATGTCAGGGATACGAGAATGGATTTTCACAGAATTTCTCCATGGTGAAAAGATTAACCTTGTGGAAAATAAATAGATTGTAAAGCAAACATTGATTGGGAGGGTGTCTACGATTTACACAAAATGTTATTCTTAAAGCTGCAGTCTGTAGCTTTTTTGGAGTTAAAAATGATCCAAAATACATTTTTGAGAAAATACATAACCAGCCAGTGTTCAAAACTATCTGCTTGCCTTAGGCTCGATTCAAAACCGTAGCTTGTAATAATGTTTTTAATTCCAGTTGTACTAGTGGATTTTCGCGGAAATTCAGAGCATGTCTTTGCTCATTACATGTAGTCACGCAATGCTGATGTTGTTAACATAAACAATTTGAGAACAAAGTATAATTTCCATGGTTTTGCATGATATGCTAAATTATAAGCAATTGTTTAATCAGTGCGATTTACTGCAATGTCAGAACCAGAACAAAAGTGGATGTTTCCTACTAGTTCAGATGACATTTTCTGGTGAAAATTATTATGTTGGTCATATTTTCTAAAAGAATAATCTGTGATTCAGAATGCCAGTATCCACACTGGTGCGGTGACTGACACCCTCACAGTCTCCTCAAACATTGTGTTCATCCTGTGTGTGTCGTGCCTGAGCTGTGCCATGTAGAGGGTGTTGAAGTACAACTCACGTACAGTTGATAATTCTGAGAATGACTGCAATTGCAGATTTCGAACAGAAATCACGACCAAGAGGAAAAAAAGGCTCGGACTGCAGCTTTAAAACTTGCTTCTGAAGTCTGAAAAATAGATACAGTTTAGTTGGGTGGGTGCTAGCCCAAGCAACATTACTGTAATTGATATAAGGGTACAACATTGAATAATACAACATAACAGCCACTTTTTTAGCAATCAAATGTCAAATTTTCTCTATAGTATACCGACCACTTTGGCTATTTTTGTACTTATGGCACTAATGTGAGGTTTAAAGGATAAAGAGTCATCTAGTATAACACTAAGCGGGAATATTAGGGTTTGTTGTGTAATGAATAATGTTTATTCCTCCCAATTCATTTTTTATTGCCATCTTGATTTGCAAATGATACCAAAATATGTTGTAGAATTGCAGCTATTCCAGCATAAGATGATTCATCATCATGTGTAAAATAGTTTCCTGTAGTCTATTAGAGTATTAACTGGGGAGTTTTGACTGTGTGCCATGTGGGAGTTGTAAAAGAATAATTCCATTATGTCCTCTAGTTCTACTTTTAATGAATATATTACATTGAGTAAAGACTAGCTTGAGTGCTTATTTGTTACTTTGTGCAGGAGGCTTACAGAATGATGCTGTGAGTAATGACAGAAATACTGTATACAGGTCTGTCTAAATGTAACTTGTCATTATTTTGTTTCTGTAATGTAAAGCAAACTCATCAGCCAAGCCAACAAACAAATATGATATGTAGAATTAAAGAATAAAATAGGACTTTGATGTGTCTGTTAAACTTGCAATTTTAGCCAGAAGACTGAGTCACGTTCTGCCTGTTGATCTTTTTGAGGGGTGTCTAATTCAGTAGCTAAATCTGCCTGAAATTCCAGACTCGTTAAAGTTGCTTACAGTTGCTTCTATATAATATAGTATAATATAATCAGAGACAGAGCACTAGTGAAAAATTACAAATGACATCTTTGCACGATGTAACACAGCAGAAGAGGAAGTGCACACAGACAGCATGAAAGGGCTGTCACTGGACTGCGGCGAGACAGAGGCCGGCTCTGGTTGTTTTGGCAGTAACTGGAGTTGAGCTGGAGCAGTATTTCCCAGCAGGCTAAAGAAAACAGTGCCTTGGCATCTGCCCAAAGTGAAAGATTTTTTCAATGTCCCATATGTCAGGAGCATCCCAATCTTATCAGACAGTAATTCAATAATGCATATAAAGATGGACATGGAGAAGGTGCAAGGAAATAAGTGTAGTGCTTAACTACTTTTAATTCAGGACATAGTGTATGTATATAATAGTATACAGTACTGTGCAGAAGTTTTAGGCACACTAGTATTTTCGCCTCAAAGAAATGGTTTTAAGCCAGTTATTTATATATTTTGTTGCAGTGTCTCATTAGGAAATATCAGTTTACATTTCCAGACATTAATTGTGCCATTAATTGTAACAATCCAGCGAAAGTTTTGAATGCACAAGGGTTCTGACAACAGCCAATGCTCCACACGGAGGTCAGATCTCACAATCATGAAAATGATATGAAGAAACAGAAAAAACAGAGACTAAGACCAGAAGAACTGCGGCAACGTTTCCAAAGACGCTTGAAAAAACATGCAAAACTAAAAACTATGTGCAATACCTGGACAAAAGCTGTTTTAAACGTAAAGGGTACTAAACACCTATTGATTTGATTTAGTTAACTGTTAAAAGTTAATAATAGTTAACTAATAAAAGTGAATTGATAAATAAAATCTGTTTATGATCATGCCATTATTTTTGAAAACATTCTCATTTACAGCATTTTTACTTAAGTGCCTTAAACTTTTTCACAGTACTGCAGCTTTGCAGGCAGGCAGGCACTACCTTCGAGGACGTTGCCGCAGCTCTTCTGGTCTTAGTCCCTGTTTTTTCATATAATTTCAGATGCACTCGATGATGATGAGATTCGACCTCCGTGTAGAGCATTGGCTGTTGTCAGAATCCTTGTGCATTCAAAAATTTCACTGAATTATTACAATTAATTGCACAATTAATGTCTGGAAATGTAAACTGATATTTCCTACTGAGACACTACAACAAAATATATAAATAACTGGCTTAAAACCATTTCTTTGAGGCGAAAATACTAGTGTGCCTAAGACTTCTGCACAGTACTGTATATATATATATATATATATATATATATATATATGTTAGGGCTCGACGTATTAACCGGAAAATAACTCGAAACGAAATTCAGAGCCTATAACCGACGTGATTTTACCATGTCGGTTATTTGGTTTTTGAATACTATTAATATATCCGCCCACTGTGTGTTAACGTACTTTCCCCTTAAACATAGTAGTCACGTCACTCCACCCCGTCCAGTCAGCGACATTGAAACAACATGAGCCCCTTTCACACAGCGCGTTGATCCCGGGAAATTGCCAGAACAAACACCTGTGTGAGCGCAAACACGGCCCGGGATTGGTGCCGCCAGGTTGGGGACAGAGTACCAATTGCTGTGTTCAGTCCATGGTTCAGTCACGGAGACACGCGCTGTGTGAACAAAAGCCGTAATGTAATCAATGTCGCGTAGCAGCCTAATGATGCCGTTTAAGCCGGGAATCGTTCGCAGCGTGAAACGGTACGTAATGCGCTAGTTTATTATCGAATCAGAGAAAAACAAATGCGCAAGCGTGGTTTTCGGAAAAAGAAATCGCAACTCATAAGCAAACTATAGACGCTGCTGAGACATGTCAAGTGTCTTTGCGGGTAACTTGTGTGTGAACGCACTCTCTGATTCCTAGAATACGGAGTCAACTCAGCAACAGGAGCTGCTTTTACCAAAGAAACACGCAAAAAAAGAGAGAGAGAGACAGACAAACGCCCAGCAACAAGTGCCTCCACTCCACAAAGCAGCTCATCGATAACACAGGCATTTACAGATGCCATACAATATGAAAAGGATTAGTTTTTTAGTTTTATACAAGTTATATTTTACTTTTTAGATGGCAATATTTACAATAATTTATTTTATTTACAAAAATAACTATTTTCTACATTTTTTATTATTTTAAAATATTTAATAAGCATTAAAAGCTATCTGTGTGTTTCCTTATTTTAGAATCTCAAAGATTATGCACAAAAAAAATACATACATATTTACAGAATAAGCCTTGCCAGTGACATATGAGAAAGAAAAAAAAATCGTTCAATAATCGTAATCGAGGTGACTTGTTCGATTAATCGTGATTATGATTTTAGCCCAAATCGTTACAGCCCTAATATATATATATATATATATATATATATATATATATATATATATATATATATATATATTCATTTGAAATGTACCTTGTACTGGATAGGCCCAGAATGTGAGAAAATTATTAATGTGACAGGCTAAATATGCTAAATAGAAAATAGACATCTTTGAGAACGTTAAATACACGTCCACTTTGTATGATTTTTTTTCAGTGCCTGTGTCAGTCTGCACATCAAAAGAGCCACTAGGCTGTCAGTCCACTGTGATAACACTCCCCGCCCCCTATTACAGAAACACTCCATGCTTTGAAGAATGAGAGCCTTTGTTCAATGGCGACAATAGATTGGTCATAGAACTAAGACGAACTTCACAAAATAAGGAATGAAGCTGGACTGAATGAGTATATCCATATACATATGGAAATGCTTTTTTTAAGTACTAGTGAATTGAATGGTGGCTTGATGTTGTGCATTAAGTTGGCAGAGGTGTGTTATTTTGATAAGCTAAACAAAACATCATAAAAAAAAACAGCCCTGGACTATAGATTTTGTAGTATGGATAGTTGAATGGGTTTTGATGTGGACCACCTGACTGTATATTTACATTGGCTTGTAGAGTAGGATGAGCATATAAAGTGGTGGAAGTCTGGTTATTATCTGTCCACCTGCAGTTTAGACACTTAAATACACCTGTGTGAAGTCAGTAGAACTGACTTAATTTATTTAAAATTACTGTGACTCCATTTGGTTGAAAGCAGTTGCAAAATGGATGGAATGTTCTGAGAAAAAAGTCTCGCATCATTTGTTTTCAGAGGTCACTGGGTTTTATATTTTTTCTCTTAAGGCAAGGCATTATTGAGTGTAGCTTAAGTGACCAAGGGTTGTGTTATTGCATGCTGTATTTTCATAGTTCCATCATATACGTTTAAATTAAACCTAATAACTAGAAATCATACTAACGATTAATTACTATATCAGTTACTACTAATTTATATATCAGTTAGTTAACTGAAAATTGAGTGAACGTGGAGGTGATTTTTAGATTTTGTATTGTTATTTCCATCCTGTTAGCCTTTATATCATTTTGTCCAACAAAGGCCAGGTTGCAAGTTTTTTTTAAGAAAACCCTTTGTGAAAATGCATACATCACTCTCCAGGAAGTGACATTTTTAGTAGGGAAAACAACAGCACATGTGTGTATCACATAGGTATTTGTCTAAAATATCCCACCCTGTTTATTAAAATGACATGAATTGGTAAGATAACTTCAATTTCAAGTCTGCACCCTAAGCTAACTCTAAATCCCTCACTGAGCAATGGATAACTTTTTAGCTTTTTATTTCCATCTAGTTTGGTTCTATCCTGTTAATCATCCGGTTAATTTTCCTTCCATTATGTAAATAATTAAAAAAGGTTAGGTGCCTGACTTTATAGTTATATAGGTAATTTATAGAAAATACGCTTTATAGAAATACTTAACACTGCTTTAGGACAGTTCTTTTTTTTTTTTTAGTTCAAACTGGAATAACTCCCAAATACATTTATGAATGTGAAGGGGATTATGAGTTTACATCTATGACAATTCACAGGATTTACCTTGTCTTGCTTTTGTAGCATATTATTTATGCAATATTAATATATTTTAACAGTTGGCGGGTTGGCACAGTGTATGTTTGTGATGGCAGATGTGTGTGTGGGTGGGTGTTTGTTCTCTTCCATACACTCTAAAAAAATGCTGGGTTGTTTCTGTTTAACCCAATTTTGGGTCAAATATGGACAAACCCAGCTGTTGGGTTAAATTTATTAATTGCATTTTTAATCCAACATTTGGGTTTGTCCATATTTGACCCAAAATTGGGTTAAACAACCCAGCATTTTTAAGAGTGTAGGCCTCAGATTAGACCTGGATTAACACATCCATGTTTCCTCAGTTGCCCCTAAAAGCAACATGGGGTTAACACATAGTTTACTCTTGTGTATACAAACATTTTCAAAATTATTTACCATTTTGAGAGCGGTTTTATTCATCAAAGTAGAGTGTTAAATATGGTAGGGAAGGCACTCACCATAGAGCTGAAAAATACTTCGCAAATAATTTCCTGTTTACAATATTGGAGTTGATTATCTCTTTGCTCCCTTCTTCCTTTATTGCTGGTTTGCACTTTTAAAATATTACAGGCAGGGTTTGAAATGAACGTTTTGACTCACCAGCCAATTTTAGCTACTAAATCTTTTGATTTCTGTGCATTTAGAACTACTAGCCAAAGCAAAAAGATCAGAAATATAGCAGATTAGGAAAGTTCCAGTTTATATTTAAATCTACACTCTAAAAAATGCTGGGTCGTTTTAACCCAATATTGGTTAAAATATGGACAAACCCAGCCATTGGGTTACATTTTTAAATTACATTTTTAACCCAGTGGCTGGGTTTGTCCATATTTTACCCAAAATTGGGTTAAAACAACCCAGCATTTTTAGAGTGTAATTGATATTAAACCTGATTCTGAATTATTGAATGGCTTTCAATTTTACTTCAATACAGTCAATAATTATTGCCGGATACCATAACAAATAAAATAGAAATAAAAACAAAATGATCTATGAGTTCTCTTATAGCATTTTGTTGTGATTTCCTAAGCTCATTTCAAAATTATTATAATCTTCAAATGCTTACAACTGAAAATACAAGATTGCATGTCTGATGCAGGAAGAGGAAGGCATTAGGCCGGAGACACACTGGATGCGTGGTGTGAGCGTGGCGTTTCTGTAGCGTGTCAGCTGCGTGGCGGCTGCATCGCGTTTTCTGTGTCTTTGCACACCAGAAGCGTGTCTGACGCGGCGCTGCTGCTGCTAGGTGACATAGAGAGACTGTCTACATTTGGATTAGCGGTGTGTTGCTCTTGCCTTTATGACAACAATTTCAAGTCTGTTATCACGCATCTTCCAAAATCCGAAAAATATGGAAGTGGGCTGTCTGTTTATTTCAATAACTTTTTCAAATTTTGTGTAGCTTTAAAGAGCTTATTTAGCCTGATGGTGGACCGTTACTCAGAAGACACACTACTAGTATGTTGTTATTCTAGCCTATCGTATCTTTATATCATCCTGAGACCCAGAACGTTTTTTTTTTTTTTTCAAAAGTTTTTTTTTCTTCTTCATGTAATCACATTGTTATGAGCATAAGAAACAAATGGAAAAAAAGAGAAAATATATTTTTATGTTATGCTATGACCTCTGTAGTGGACACCAGCACTCGATTGTTAAAAAAAATAAATGACATAATTATATATAGGCAAAATAATGGCAATATTTGAAAACTGATAATTATTAATATTATTTTTTGTTTAAATTACTTTGATATCTGAATGTATGTCAAAACCTAGACTTTCAAACATCAAAATGTAATTTATTCATATGTATTCGTGTACAAAATGACAAATAAACATTGTTTCCTATTGTTTTTTGCCTGGAAACGCTTCCAACACGCTTGCGTGTCGTGTGAAAAATAGGCGTCGGTTTTATTTCTAGCATGCACGCGTTTTCCGCGCGGCTCATGCCGCGCCTGAGACGCGCGTGTCACGCGGGCAGTGTGCAAGCTCTAATCTGTTAACATGGGAGCCGAAATAAAAGGGACACGCCACGCTTACGAGACGCTCACGCCACGCATCCAGTGTCTCCGGCCTTAATGATGGACAGGAAGAGAGTAGTTTTTAAAAGAGTTATTTTTTTATTGATTTACTTCCATTACTTATTGATTAACCATTTGTCCAGGCTTATTTATACAGGCCCTTTCCTGTTTCCTTTTTCAAACAGTCAAACCATGTATATGAATAGAATTGTCATGCCCATTCAAACTGCAAACTTTTTTTTTCTCTCAAACCATTTGGTCTGTTTTTTTCCTTGGAGCACAATGTGAGCCATGCAGGACTCACTGGTGTACCCTCTAAAAAATGGTACATGATGCCCTTTATTTGAAACTATGTGATCCCGTCATTATGTGAAATGTTTTCTTGGATTGAATGAAGGTGACTTGATGTGTACTTCCGTATATGACCCTTCAGAGCCCTGTTATGCAAAACGTAGTCTTGCCTTAAAGGGAAAAAGCAATTTATTGTCCTGCCACTATATGCTTTTAGTGGGTTGATGATTGAAAGCATTAGTTCTATTGCAGGAAGGACAGATTAAGTACCTTCTGAATGGACCTTGGCTATGATATAACAGGAAAGAGCATCTGTCATCAAGATGCATATATGACGCATTAGAGAGGACCCTCATCTGTTTGTGATAGAATTTCTTCCAGATGGAGAGGAAATGCTTTTCTGACTTTGTTATTTAAAGCTGCAGTCTGCAGTTTTTCCTCTTTGTCAAAACTGTCCTGTTACTATACCTAACATTACAACAACTGGATGTCTTGGTTCTGGTCGTATCTTTGCTCATATGTTGCTGCACATATGGAGCAGAATCAATGCAACCTTGGCATCCATTTTCAGGCCTTAAAGGCACAATATGTAAGATTTTTGACTAAAATATCCAAAAACCTCTAGAACAGTGTCATAGCACGGATGTTGCACGGATGTTGAACGAAAGGATGTTGCACAGAACCAAAATCATCTTATGAGCTGCCTCTGTCATCGCTCTGTCAATGTCAAAATATTTGAGATAACCTGCGTATACTGCCGTGGAGAAAGTTGGTGGACAAAGTGAGCGTTTTCAGTTAATGCACTGTAAGCGATTTAAAAGCGTGGTGGAAAAGAGTGAAAATTGCACGGATATGTTACTACGGACTGATCTGCTTTACATTTGTTTTATAATTAATGAATTTAGTTTGACCGTTTTGATTTCCATTATTCCCGTGTGCTTATCAATTGCATTACTCACTATCACAGGGCTTTAGTTCATCCAGTTTCCAAACTCTCTGAATAATTTATTTAGAGTCTGTACGTTGTACATTTACAAATAGAATAATAAACTTTATTAAACTTAAACATATATAAAACAAATTGTCATTCACTATATCATAGACTACTTGTTCTGATGTCTAGCTATTAAAATACAGTATGTGAGCGCATTGATTAGGAGAGAAACACATTAGGCAGACAGAACTCTAGAACTGTTTAAAAGTGGTGACCTGAAACTTAAATGGGGACAGAATTAAACTGAACAAACAGATTTAAAATTAATTGTAAGAAAGATTAATATGGGTCATTCAGAAAGTGACTATTGATTAATTTTGAACTTTCGAATTGAACTGAACTATGAATTGAATCTTTGAACTGCAAATGAAAGCTTGAGATTTCTTTTAAAACAATTTGTGAAGTTGAAGTGCATGGAACTTGAAAAACTGGCAACTGTGATCTTAAGCTTTGCAAGTAATTTTTCATCTTTGGAAAAACGTTCCATTCGGGATTAAATGTGTACATACAGTATTGTTGGAATTGTAAACTGAACTGCTGAATTTTGAGGGTTTGTTAAAAGTACAATGTAACAATGTCACAAATCTATTAATTGATGCATGATGTAATCTAGTGACATTTAGCAACTATTTGGATTCACATCACACATTAAGCTAAGCTTTTAGAAACAGTGTACACAGTTTTCGGGCTCATGGCATCCCTTGACACCAATACTCTTAACGAATTCATAAAAGATGAATCACCGTCTGGACATCTGAGATTACTACTTTTTCAGTAGTATTACATCACATCATGAGTGTATATTAGCACCACTTGTTGTCTGCATTTGGTGTCTGATAGAATGTTAGTGATCAGTCAGCGATGCATGACTTCAGACATAACAAGCAGATGTAAAATTTATAGAAATAAATAAAAATGTAATTAAATCAAACAAGGGGTTGTTATTAATACATACTGTATGTAGATCCAATTAATTAATTATAATTTGTAAAATTACAAAAGAAAACAAGATTGTTTCCCATCATAGTGTAAAAATATGTATGTGCATTAATAGTTTTTTTTCTATTAATATTAAATAATAAATACTTTTACTTTTTTACTATAATGGCTTGAATACTAATTTAAGAGATAATTGCAAATATCCACTGTTGTAGGCAGTGCTGGGAAAGTTCCCTTTATATATGAACTACATTCTAAAAAATGCCGGGTTGATTTAACCCAATTTTGGGTCAAATAGTGACAAACCCAAATGTGTGGTTAAAAATTTCATTTAAAAATGTAACCCAAAGACCCAAATTTTTTAGAGTGTAGTTCAATTCACAAATTTTAAAACGAACTACAGTTCATAGTTCATACTTAAATTTTTTTAACTAAGTTCACAGTTCCAAAAAATGAACTAGTTCATAGTTCAACCAAGGTTACATTAGTAACCGAGTACATCTCTCACAAGAGTTTTTTTTTCTAAAGGATTTTTAGGAACACCATACTAAGACTGTGTTTGTGCCCCTTTCACATTCAGAACTGCCTTAATTCTATGTGGCATTGATTGTTGGCCCATACTGATAGGATAGCATCTTGCAGTTGATGGAGATTTGTGGGATGCACATCCAAGGCACGAAGCTCCTGCTCCACCACATCCCAAACATGCTCTGTTGGTTGAGATCTGGTTACTGTGGAGGCCATTTTAGTACAGTGAACTCATGTTCAAGAAACCAATTTGAAATGATTTGAGCTTTGTGATATGGTGCTTTATCCTGCTGGAAGTAGCCATCAGAGGATGGGTACATGGTGGCCATAAAGGGATGGACATGGTTAGAAACAATGCTCACGTAGGCTGTGGCATTGAAACAATGCTCTTTTGGTTCTAAGGGGCCTAAAGTGTGCCAAGAAAACATCCCCCACACCATTACACCACCAGCAGCAGCCTGCACAGTGGTAATAAGGCATGATGGATCAATGTTCTCATTCTGTTTATGCCAAATTCTGACTCTACCCTCTGAATGTCTGAACAGAAATCGAGACTCATCAGACCAGGCTACATTTTTCCAGTCTTCAACTGTCCAATTTTGGTGAGCTCTTGCAAATTGTAGCCTCTTTTCCCTATTAGTGGAGATGAGTGGTACCCAGTGGGGTCTTCTGCTGTTGTAGCCCGTCCGCCTCAAGGTTGTGCGTGTTGTGGCTTCACAAATGCTTTGCTGCATACCTCGGTTGTAACGAGTGGTTATTTCAGTCAAATTTGATCTTCTATCAGCTTGAATCAGTTGGCCCATTCTCCTGTGACCTCTAGCATCAAGAAGGCATTTTCGCCCACAGGACTGACTGCATACAGGATGTTTTTCTCGTTTTCACATCATCCTTTGTAAACCCTAGAAATGGTTGTGCGTGAAAATCTATAGTAACTGAGCAGATTGTGAAATTGCTTAAAATTGCTCAAAATTGCTTAAATCACCTTTCTTTCCCATTCTGACATTCAGTTTGGAGTTCAGGAGATTGTCTTGATCAGGACCACACCCCTAAATTCATTGAAGCAACTGCCATGTGATTGGTTGATTAGATAATTGCATTAATGAGAAATTGAACAGGTGTTCCTAATAATCCGAGTATATGTGTATCCGAGTGATGTGTATCCGAGTGTGAGTGTATCTTACGCTAGGGGAACACAGTGTAAAACGCAGTGCGTTCTGGGATCCAATACTAAAGTCCCAAGGGCAGGTGCCCGGGATCTTATGGTGCATAAACACCAGAGACTCACAGAGAGTCTGGGAGCTAATCACATCAGCAGTGTTCCACAAAGTCTGGGTAAAAATGTTCAGCCTGAACTGGGTAACAGTTTGGGTCTTACTCTTGCCCATGGAGTAATTTTATTGATTAGCTAGCTGTGCTCAAGCGGCTTCAGTATTCTGAGCCAAAGCAATGGGGCAGACAGTACTGATCTTTAGACCAAAAGTAGTTTAGCCTGTAAGGCGGAATTCTCTGTAAAATTCCGTAATCTGCAGGGTGATGGACAAGGAGATGAGTAAAGGTTGGTGGCTACACATTCTGCAGCGACGTGTCGTTTGTAGGACAACTCGAGGTATCACACACCAGACGCTAGGCCTGTTGCAATAGTCAATAAATCAATTAATCGCACGGAAAAAAAAGAACTCTATAATTTTTCAGGCCATGATGATTTCCATTTGAATGCATACTTGTTGAGGCGTGCCCTCTAAACGCAATAGCACTCTAGTGCCGGCGCAGCATTAGATTTGATGGCCGAGTGTAAGGACAGGCGGTCATGCACTCTGTGTGTGCGGGTTGCGGCAGAATAAAACGATTCGCGGGACTCCCGCTAACTAGAAATATCTATGATTTTTATTCATCTTGTAGCAGCTGGGATACAAATAACGGGGGTTAAGCTCAGACAATCAGCCGACTACGCCACAGTGGGATTTATACCCAAAGAATTAGTAAATTTATTCTAACAAGGCACAGAAGTTCGTTAATTGATTTTCCAGAGACAGTGGTCCAGTACCAAAATAGAATTTTATTGCTTTTCTTGTGAAAATTAAACAAGGGGGGATATTATTAAAGACTCATTATGCAGTCAGCTTCATTGATAATAACAGAGATGTGTGAGATTGCGATGAACTGTAAGCTTGTTTAGGAATTATTAAGGGAGTGGACTTTGCGTACATTCAGTCAAGCCAGACCATGCACGCAGTAGCCTGCTTGCTTTTATGTTAAATTAACAGTGGTTTGTGTGTTAATGCTTTAATAACTAATAATTTATCATAGGGTAGGGTCAGGTTTTGTTTACATCCATTTTATTGTTGTTGTTTTTTTGTATTTATTCAAGTGCATTTTTTGTTAAGAGATTTGAGTCCATTGCTTTTATTGTTCATTTTGAAATAATGAAGATAATGTCTGTACTATGTTATGATTGTATTGTACATTTTAATACAACAGTTGCTGAGTCTGTGATCTGAGCATCCATTAACTGAATGAATTGAGATTATCACCTGATAATCCGATAACATCAGCAATTTTCATTCAAGCAGCTGATTCCTGTAAATGAATGTAAAACTAAATGTAGAACTAAACGAAGTGTTTCACTCTCTCGCTCAGATGACATTCTTCTCAGAGTAGTTGAACGGCCCGGGCTGCGTCCTCTTGTTTGATAGGTGTCAGCGGGTGCAATACAGCCACCTGAGAGGTCAACCAGGTACTTGTGTTGGAGTATTTACGTGTTATGTTATCATAACAGTCCTATACATTTTAAACATAGTGGTTATTGTCAATATCGTTATATATTGCTACACTCTAAATGAACAGGATGTCGATATTTCATGCTTTGAATATGAAGAGCGAGAGCTTGGTCTCTGGTCCGGGCTTGACGATGCTGTTGAGCGGTGGCGGCCGGAGGCTGTGGCTGGGAGCTTCGAGCATACGGCTGTTTTGGGCGACCTGCTGGGAAGCTAGAGCACTTTGGTAAGAAGTGCTTCATAGCCTGTGACATTTTCTGAACCTTAGCGAATCTATCCGTGTAGTCTTTGACGGATAATTCAAAGGCCAGCTGGGGAGATGGGTGTGTCGAGGAACTCTGAGCTCCCCGCATCCAGAATCTCAGATAACGTCAGCCATAGGTGCTCTCTCAGCAACGGTGAGAGAAGCCATGTTCCATCCAATGGCCTGTGCAGCGGATTTTGCGGCTTGAAGAGCCAGATACGTAGCGCTCCTCAAATCCGGCACGTTGATCATTCCGACCGATCCTTCCTCATCCAATTTTCGTAGAAGGTTGGCTTGGTCTGCAGATCTGCATTATGGCCATAGAGTATCGAGTGTAATGTCGATACAGCCTGCCCAGCGGTGGTATAAACGTGCCTGTGCATAGCGGAAGTAGTGCGGCAAGCTTCAGAAGGTAGCGCCGTCTTAGCTCGCCAACCAGCAGTGAGCTGGCAAAGATGGCCCGCTACAGCTTCTTCTAATGGAGGAAAAGAATGGTATCCTCTGTCTTTAGCACTGTCCACCAAAGAGAATGCTGCTGAGACAGATGTACGCACTCTGGCTGAGAAGGGGGCGTTCCAAGACTTTGCAACTTCTTCATGAAGTTCAGGAAGAAAAGGTGCTGGCCTAGAAGATGGTAGAGCACAGCCCCTTTGCACAAACATCCATCTAGTAGGTTGTGCGCGGGCGCCGCCCACTTAAGGCCGAGGCTCGCCACGGCCTGTGAAAGCAGACGCATCAGCTCGGATTCGATGCTGGCCCAATTCCCTGATGACTCGTGGGCAGAGGGCAGGAGGTCTGCAGAGCTCGCCCAATCCTCACTGTCTGACGCTAGGATAGAGCAGCTGGCCTCCTCCACAGATACAGCTATCTCGCAGGCTGGAGAAGGCTCGGGGACCCGCTGAGTATGGTGCTTTTTACGGCGCGGCACTATATTTACATTGCATTTACATTTATTCATTTAGCTGGCGCTTTTATCCATAGCGAATTACAATTGCTATATATGTCAGAGGTCGCACACCTCTGGAGCAATTAGGGGTTAAGTTTCTTGCTTAGGTACATATTGGTGTCTCACAGTAGCCTAGAAATCTACAGACGCACCCTAGCAGCAGCACATTTTTTTGCCACAAAGTGTGGTCTAGCAACTGTCCGTTGACTTTCGTTGTGGAAAAACCAAACTCTGGTCCGCCAATCACATCGTGTATAGAGTTGGTGGGCGGGCTTAACAATGACGGCAGAGTTGTGACTGTTCTACGGCGTGATTTCCATTGGTGATTTCCCTGCTACTTAAAAACAAACAAGATGAAGCTGGCGAACAGCGGTCTTTCGATTCGGCTTTGGCCGCGAGCTCGGATGACTTGGAGTTAAGAGAACGTCACTTGAGTCATTCTTAAAAAAGGAAGATGTGTTCGGAGTTTTGACGACCGGATACGGCAAAAGTTTAATATATCAACTTGCTCCGCTGGAGGGAAAACGCATTGGACTCACTCATCCACAGCCATTCGTTGCTCTGGTTGGTTAACGCTATCCTATGGCGTGCAGAGGGATATTGAAAGACAACCTTTTATCCCGCCCCTCAGATTGAGGTATGACAATTGAGAGTTCCCAGACCTAACATCCTGATGTCTCACAGTGGATTCAAATCCATATCTCTCACACCAAAGGCATGTGTCTTATCCACTGCGCCACCACCACCACTATAGCGGGCAGAAGTATAGACTCGGAGTAAAATGCCAGACAAGTCCTCAGAGTCACCAAGGGCAATAGCTTGCAATGATGGCAGCTGCCATCAGCAAGTGCGAGAGTTGCATTAGTCTTACCCAGGCAGGAAACGCAGATGACATTGCGGTCCCCGTCGCTGAGTGGCTCGGCACAAGCCACAGGAACGAGGCGTCTTTAAAATGATGCTGCTCTTTTAGATAGAGAGATTGTGAGTCGCAGCGGCGAACACACACTTGGCAGAGTAAAAGGAAATAAATGCCGGAAAATGTAGCAGGTAAGGCGACTGAAGGCGGCGAGATGAAGGGCAGCGGCTTCAGATGCAAAGGCTCGTCCCATAGGAAGCTTTTTTCAGACAGCACGGTTTCTTCACTCCTGATTCAGTGATGCGTGAGCTTTGCTGAAGAGATGAAAAATCTGATTATATCAGCCCATCGAACTTGTCTCGGTGGAACGGTGACGTAGTGGGTGCGAAGCGCCCCCATTGTATCTGACGTCACCAAGGGCCTCTCTCGATAGAGTGCTGCAGTTGCCGCAGGACAGCCAGCAGGCACGCGAGCTGTCTTACCTATGTCTGCATGCTGCCGCAACACGTTTTATATTAATTCAAAATTAAGGATCATTTTTGGCTACATTATCTTTTTGAAAAGAGGTTTTCCCCTAGCGTAAGATATTACGCAGTACCAGAGAACCTCTCATAAGAGAACTAGTAACTTTTCATTAAAGGTTAATTCTTTGTTAAATAATGGTCTAAACAGATTTTATTTTTTATTTTTGTATCTAGATTTAGCTATATTGGTGGTTCATTTTGATATAGAGGCCATTTCATGTGGAACTGGGCTTCAGATGAGTTCAATACTGACAATGGCTGTGGACCCCATGCTGCTCTGTCCCTGTCCCAAAGATGAGTCATCCTGATTAGGTTTCATTACTTTGCTTCTCTAGACAATAGAGTCTCCATTGATTTGTATCATCAGCAGTGAGCATCAGGAAAGAGAATGGGGCAGGAGAACAAATCAGCAGAATCTGAGCAGAAGGCATTGTGTAACTACCCTGAACTGTGTTGAGTTTGTGTGATCCTCTTAGGCTACATCTAAGTGAATCCGGATTCTTGAAATGAAATGTAACAAAAGCTCAGTAAGAAATGACAGTGGGACCAGACAAAGTTCTCATGCTGTTCTTCTGGCACAATAATTTTATTAGAAGTATATTTTGCCACTAAGTGTGTCCAGGTTGCACTTATAATCGTCATTCCATATGGTCTAAAATGCAATTAATGTCATGTTTCGCCACAGGATACGTTTTGTCATCTTTTCAGGGATTTAATATGAAGATTGTACAAAGTTATATAAACATTTTTTTTTACAACATTATGAAAATGAATTGCAAGTACAACAATCCCGCTATTAACAGATATATTCATGTAACATAATTCATAATGTTATTCCCTTACAAAGTGTAAGATGTGTCACCACACATTTTAAGCCAAGGGGGTTTAGTTCTTTTACTGATAGTTGGTTGCTGGTCGTACAACATTTGATTGGCCAAAAATCATTATAGTGTAACTTTTCTATCTTGTTTTGTTGTTGTAGCAGTAGCTGTTTCTGCACTGTTTTTCTAAAAACATGTAAATTGTAAACATGTAGGCTACAGTACCCGTCACAGTTTTAGAAACATTACGATTTTATGTTTTTGAAAGACGTCTCTTATGCTCATCAAAGCTGCATTTATGTAATCAAAAATACAGAAAGAACTGTAATATTGTGAAATAGCATTGCAAATTAAAAGAACTGTTTTCTATTTGAATAGTTTTGAATATATATATATATTGCAAAGATCACTGCTGTAATCGCTGCTGCGAGATGACGTCATTTACCACAGTCTCATTTTCAATGACGTGTGACTCACATGGATGGGAATATCCGATCTGTCTGCTTACATGGCAGACGCAAATACACGTATCAGATTCATATCAGACTGATTTCCACTTATAAACGAGTCTTGAACCTGACCTGAGAATACCATCCATGTGCTTTTTTCCTGCCCAAGTTTGTGGGTTGTAATGTAAATGTGGCCAAAGAGCATCAACTGGTGAGGCCTGAAGGTGAGGCACTACTGCACTCTCCTGTCTCTCTCCATCATGTAAATTGTGTGTGCATGTGTGTGGATGTTTCATTGTCAGTAACTATCTCATGCAGAGAGATTGGATTTGTGCTTTTGCAACCAGTGTTCTGAACTTCTTTACAGTTGTATTATTTATTTCTGAGTAGGAGTGGAGCAGATACAGTAGTAACATTACAGGCATGTATGATATAGTATTTATGGTAGGATCTTATTTTCATAATCTGGTTACATATTTAAAATATTCTGCCTTTTACTGATCCTGCCCACTTCACTTTTATTTATGTCAATTTTAAACCTCTTTATTTAAAATAGTGCTTACAAGCATAAAGACGTTAAATAGGCCTATAGATTTTTAGTTTGCTGCTGTTTTGTTGTTGTTGTTGTCATAAATATGTTTAGAGATGATAATTATCATTTAAAAAAAATGCCTGTTCTATCTCTATGTGGGTGGTGGAGGAAAAGAGCAACCCATCACAAACATAGCTGCCTCCACACTCAAATCCAGATCAAGGGAACTCCCATGTGCAAAGTCAAGATTAAAGATAGAGGTTAATGTAAATCAACAGACACTCCTTAAAAGTCATTGCAATGGAGAAAGTCATAAGGGAGAGAGAGAAATAGTACTTTGACTGAAAACTGTAGGAGAATTTATGTATTTGTTTTTCTAAATGAACATCAGTTATGTAGTTAAAGTCAGCATGAAATGGAAATTCACCTTTCATTTTCTAAATAAATCTTATCAGTCTTATTGTGACGCATTAAAAAAATTGTAATTGTAATTTGTAAATAAAAATTTCATAACTTCCGGTGAAATTACAGATTTCTCTCTGGTGATGTATGCCGGACTTATCCAATTATTTAGTCCACTTGAAACCTACACCTTTCTTACATTCGACTGCAAGCTCACATTCAGATCTAGCAGATCATTCAGCGTTCATCCAATCTACAAACAATGGAAAAGTTCCCAACCTACATTCTGTTTCTTTTTAGATAATCAGTTTCACTCATACATCACAATACTGATCTGTTGCTACTTCTGTTACATCACTTTTCGTTTTATACTCGAAAATGAACATAATGGCCAGAATCATTTCCCAAAGTAACTATTCCACAATTGTTCTTGTATCAAAAAGCTGTGGCAGGAATATACAAAACGGACTGTGGCTTACAAAGTGAAAAGATTTACTAAATGATGGTGGGATTTTTGGACTTTTGTTGATCTTGCATTGAGGCCGAAGCAGCTGATCTTTTAATGTTCAGTGAGTGTGAGCTTCCCTGTGCTGTGACTCTCTCTCCATCTGCTTCTGTCTCATGACACTCCATCTGCTTCTCAACAAAGAATCTTCATTCACTGCCAGTGCTGAATTAGTTCAATGTGAAGATTGTCTTTAATAAACTGGATTTTCATGTAGTGGAGCTGACGCAGGGAATGCTAAATTGTGTCTGGGTGAAGATGAAGCCTGTGGTCTAAAAAGGATCAATTAATTCAAGTGTGGTTTTAATAGATGAGTTAAGGAAAAGCTACATTGAAATTTGAAGTTATTCCATTAGTCATTCTACACTGTTACAAAAGCAGTTGTATAGTAGCATTATACTTGTTGGAAAATGCAGCTTTGGACTGAAAAGGCCCGCACTGCTCCGTTGGATTACAGTATGGACCCCTTGAAAATGAGATGATGCATCTCAAGGTGTTATCCTGAAATTCATTATTATTATTTATTTATTTATTTTTACTTTAGATTACAGTCTATAGTTTAACAAAAAAAAAAAACTGAGATACGTTTATGATACCTAATAATGTATTTTAATGAATAGTGTTATTTTATTTAGTTGTTCTTTAACACGGCAACCTACTACTTTCGGTCATATATCACCTGCTACAGTTTTTTGCCAATCTTACAATTAATTGGCATTAGCATTCATTGTGCTCAGACACATGGACAAAGACACTTGGTCAGTTGTTTCACTGGCAGTCAGCTCTAGGACTTGGCGCTTGTCACATATACTGGCACGAGAGCTGTACTTTCCTCTTTTGTCTTACACAGAGTGCCCAGACCTCCACCAGAGATGGTGTGATTGAAAATAATTGCTTCAGATAGTAATTTGAGTTATTACGTTACCGTGACGCATTGCTGCCACATTCATATTATTTTTTCCCTCAATTATGCTTCGTAATAACGAGATCTTATGTCGTTAACCCCTTGACCCTGTCACCCCCCTTTTCTGATAATTTCCTTTAAAATGCACTATACAAACTTAAATGGTTGTAATTCAAGAATGCTTTGGAATATATTCCCAACTTTGGTCTTGTTTTAAAGAACAATCAGAATATTATTACTGAAAGTGAAAGCACTTCAAAAATTCAAGTATGAAAAAGTTATGGAAGTTATAATTTACAGTAAATCAATATAATTTATTATATTTTTTTAAATATAAATACTTTTTTACAAAATATTTTTAAATTATAAATGAAAGCTATATATCTAACCAAGTTGTGTTCAAAATTTAAAGTAGATATCACAAATATTGAAGTTCCCAAGAGATTTTTTTTTAGGCGTTTATAATTAAAAATAGCCACCGGATGCCATTGAATTCCATTGAATTTAATTGATGCATTCTGCCATATCAGATTAATAAATTTCTATCTAAATATCACTTCGGTTACTAAACATGTAGCTTTGAGACTTAGACCTTTCTGACAATATGTGTTTTGTCAGATTTAGAAAAGGTTTTGATAATAAATTATGAAATATAATGCCCAAAAGGGGAGGGGCCTAATAAAAAAAAAGTTTCTATGGTAATGCAACGTCCAATTTCAAAACGGTTTTCACAGGATAATCTACTTTATGATAACTACTAAAATATGTGATATAATAATAAAAAATACATAATTATATAATTAAATTATATATAATATAATATACTTTTTATAGGACTTCTTACCTTACTTTTTAAAAATAATATAATTTTATCTTTTTTTTTTATTGACAAAAACTATTAGTGATTTTATTATTCTTAACTTTTAGCACTAAAAACCAAAGTTTCAACAAAGTGTGGTGCTGCGACTTTTGTGCACAAAGGTCAGAAACTCTGAATGACATCCTATTTTTTTAGGCGCACTCTTGTCATAAATTCATATATTACTGTTCATTGATAATTTGTAAGAAAGAAACAGCGCTAACATATCTATTTAGGAGTCTTAGACCTTTCCAACGATATAGTTTGCCATGACTAGATTAGGATTTGAATAGTAATATAGTGAAGTAATGACACGTTTATACGCAATGACAGTTAAGAGGATAACGACATAAATATCGTCACTTTTGAAACAAATATCTCGTTATTTCGACATAATAAGGGGACATTGTAATATGCATCAAGCTACATTTAGCATTCTTATAATGAGTTTCTATGGGAGGAAAATGCTTAACGTCAAATTAAACGCTTTGCGTTCATATTCTGGGCTTATCTCGTTTTAATGATATTATGTCGTTAAAACGAGAAAATACGTTGTTTTAACGACATAAGATCTGGTTATTACGACATAATTGAGGTGAAAAATAATATGTATGTGGCAGCAATGCGTCACCGTAATATGTTAATTTGCAGTAATGTATGAAATTACATTTCAATTCAATGAATGTACATTTAGACATTACATAGCTTGTACTTCACTTTATGAGCTCTTAGGAGTATTGCTGCTGAAATGCACTACTTTGCTGTGAGGTATATTCTATGCCTTTGACTTTGGGGATCATGTGGGGCTATTCCAACTTATTTTTAAGATTGTGGGATACCATGAAAGCTTCATAGCAGAGGATGTTAATGCGAAAAACATAATGTATAATGGGCTACTTTCTCTGTAAGAGTATATTTAATGCCACAGGGATTCATTTAAAATTGATTAAATTGTACAATAGAGAAAAGTAAGATGTCATGATCCTATTATGTCCCCTAGAGTAGAAATGATTCTTTACAGCCATTACCAGAGTGGAGGTTATTTTACATGTGCAGGTGCAGCAATGTTTACCGTTCGTTTAGAAAACACAGTTATTCTGCATGACTGTTGGTGTATTTCCATAACAATGGAAAAAATGGCCTCCGCCATCCTTTTAACCAAATGAGTTGGCCAGGTTTAAGTGTTTGTTAGTCATAATGTGTTGAAGCAACGTGACTGGAACTGTGCTTGAGTGGAAGTGAAGGAGCACAACAAAAACATGATTTTTACAGCATCTCAGTTAAACATCTTCATAACAAGCCAAAACTATGTGGATTTTTAAAGAGGACTTCGGATATAGCGTGATGTTTACATTCCACTGTTGAGTGCTTCCTTGGTTTTCTCCAGGGAAATCTCAGTCTGAGCTACCCCATGTTTTGTTTGCTAAGATATAATTTAAAAAATGCATGATGTTTAGTGTGTGCACTGTGTTTTAGTTCTGACATGAGTGAACACTAGGGCTGTCAACTTTAGTCGTTTAGTCGACTAATCAGTCGATGCCGTCTTGGTCGACTGACATTCTTACTGGTCGACCAGTTAAATTTTTTTTTCAACAGAAAGAATTTTTTAAATTATTTACTCCTTTATTTATTCCTTTATAAGCAATTATTTATTACTGTATTCTAAATATAATTAGCCTTTGTTTTATTCCCAACTTTAAATGCTTTAATTTAGGCTATTTTGTAACAGCGCCACAGTTTTAGCGCACACACATAGAGCACTCGGAACGCGCCTGTGGCCGGCTGCGCTGCTGCTTCGCGCTCAGTAAGAGATTATTCATTCAGTTAGAACGCTGCTTGTTTTGGCTTTAGTCGACAAAATATCCAAGAAATCTAAATCTTTTGTCAGGCTGCATTGTAAAACAAAAACGACAAGACTGTGGAGAGAGCGCGACCGCGTTGCTCCATTATAAGCCCGCTCACCGCGCGCCTATATTTGAAATCGAACTTGAGCGCGCAAAAGACGTGAGCAGCCCTTTTAACGGCTTTATCATGCTGACTCAATAGATTGTGTTTTATTAATATGTTTTTCGTTTTTATTTGTACACTTTACGCATTTGAAAATAGCCTAAATAATGCAACAAAACGAAAATAAACCTCTATGCCATCCAAAATACACCCTATTATTATTCGGATTATTTTTTAGGCTATTTGGGTTTTTTAGGGTTTTTTAGGCGATCTATTTGGGTTTTTTAGGCGATTGTGACTGCATAGACAGTGCTCCTCACTTTTTTTAGTTAAAAAAATCACTTAATTCTCAAAGAAATGTAGGCCTATTATAGTTTTATTTATTTGTGATGTTTTTTTCCGTTGTTGTTTTATAAATGCTCTATGTCAATTGTTTAAAAAATGTTCACTCAAAACAAGGTTTTTTTTTTTGTCGACTAATCATTGCGCAGGACAAGACTTTGGTTCAACCAAGGATTTCTTTGGTTGACTACAGCCCTAGTGAACACATTGTTGCATGAGTGACACTGGCTGAAGGGAACATTCAATTAGTTGATGTCACTTAATTTTAGCCTTGGGGAAAAGAGCTGAAATATTAGCCTGTGAAGTACCAATAAATACACCAAATTGATTACATAACAGTTTGTCACTCTTCTATGGTCTCTTTCCCTCATAGTATTTCAATTTGGGCTCTTAGACTGCTCATATTTTCCCATGCAGTCTTACAATATTTTATACTATACAGTATAATATTTAAGTATAATAAGAATATAATTATGCGTGTAAGACTTTAGGGTAAATTAGAACAACCTTTTAAAAAAAATTGAATACAAAAAAGTTTCCACAAAAAAAAAAATGAAGCACTGTTTTCACAATTGATAATAATAAGCAAAATAAATCTGTAACACCAATTCTGCATATTAAAATGATTTTAGAAGGATCATGTGACACTAAAGACTGGAATAATGGCTGCTGGATGATTAGCTCTGCAATCAGAGTATTTTAAACTGTAATATTAAATTGTAATATTGCTGTTATAATGATTTTTTTTAATCAAATAAATGCAGATCTGGTGAGCAGAAGTGACTTTAAAAAATAATTGAAAGAAAAGGAAATTACCCCCAAATTTTTGAACATCAGTGTATAACATATTTAGTCCAGTCATTATATGAAAAAAGGTTGAACAAATTGCAACAGAAGCAAACTCAACTGATTTTGTATCCTCAATATGTCCTGAGTAAGGAAAAAAAAAGCCCAGAAGAATCCCATTAGGGGAAAGTTTAGAAAAAGACCCAAATATATCCCATTCATTCGCCTATTCATTCTTTTCCTCACGTGAATAGGGTAAAAATTTTAACCTTTAGATATCATCATGAAAATCACTGATTAGATTACTTACATCAAGACAAACAAAAAAATGTATTACACGTTTTTCGAAATTGTTTGTTAACATGGAAAAAAGGTGCCTAATATGATTACGTATTAGCTAATTTGCATAATTACCCAAACAGATTGGGTATAGCAGGTGAATTTTTTTTTGTTGACATATAACAGTAAAAGACTTAATGTTAAGGTCAGAATGGAACCCATTGAGGCTACCCATGAACATTAATACAGGAAGAAGTACTTTAGAAACCAGCCTTTATTAATTATTATGGCAGAGATGGAGTTTGGGCATTGAGTGGATTGTGTACGTAATTAGATTTTTTGATCCAGACACTTTTTATTTCACCTACCTTTTGTCTTCTGCATTCTCCTTACCCATCTGTCTCCTGTTCTTCCCTCAGACTCATCCCCAGAAACAGTCCCATTGACCCCGTCCCAAACCCCATCTCTGCCATAATAATTAATAAAGGCTGGTTTCTAAAGTACTTCTTCCTGTATTAATGTTCATGGGTAGCCTAAATGGGTTCCATTCAGACCTTAACATTAAGTCTTTTACTGTTATATGTCAACAAGATTCAAAAAAACATTTTCACCTGCTATACCCAATGTTTAGATCTGTTTGGATAATTATGCAAATTAGCACATATGTAATTAGATTATGCACCATTTGTCCATGTTAACAAACAATTGCAAAAAACTTGTAATACATTTTTTGTTTGTCTTGATGTAAGTAATCAACTCAGTGATTTTCATGATGATATCTAAAGGTTAAAATTTTTACCCTATTCACGTGAGAAAAAGAATGAATAGGCGAATGAATGGGATATATTTGGGTCTTTTTCTAAACTTTCCCCTAATGGGATTCTTCAGGGCTTTTTTTTCCTTACTCAGGACATATTGAGGATACAAAATCAGTTGAGTTTGCTTCTGTTGCAATTTGTTCAAGGTTGACCCCCATTTTGGCTTAAAATGACTGGACTAATTGTGTATATATCCACAATCTTGTAATATGCATGATATCACAGTATTAGTACATACTGAAGAGATAACAAATTATTTAATGTTTCATTTAATTAGATAATATATTTTGTCTTATACTTCAACAACAATACTCCTGAAGTACAGTACTGAAACAATAAAGTACAGTACTGGAAGAAAGGCAAATATATTTTTTGGCTGAAATTACTAATAGCTTGTAGCAAGCCATTGCTGGCCAGCACAGAGAAAACTATTACCCAAAGGCTCTCACCATTTAGTTGTTGAACATGGAGTAAATGAGGTTGCCAAGTCTGCCTCTAGACTCAGTCATAGCATACATTAATGCATTTTTCTACTATATGATTGATCATGGGACTGCATTCAGTTCTTGTGAATGCAACTAAATGAACTGTTCATGAAAAATGAATAAAGATTGAATAACGTTTCAAAACAAAATATTTATCCAAGCAACAAGTATTGTCTTTGACATGACCTTTTTTTCTATGTTAAAGGGATAGTTCACTTTGAAATTAATTTTTGATATGTTTTAGCTTACCTCGAGGGCATCCAAGATGTAGGTGTCCTTGTTTTGACAGTATTTTCAATTTTGATATTTTTAGGTCAAACTGTTCTTGTCTGTCAGTCATATAATGGATTTTTATTGGGTCCACCTTCGGTTCACCTCAAAGAGTATGCACAGAGAAGTCCAAATTAAACATGATTTAATGACATGTAAGTACACATTGATGGCCTAAGACCTGAAACGAGCAGGTTTGTGTGAGAAAACAAACAGTATTTATATCGTTTTTACCTATTAAGTGATGTCCTTCACTGTGAAGATCTAAACATATTTAGATATACAGGAAATTGCAATAAAAGACGATTTCGATATATCAACAGACAACAGACAGAGGTAAAAACAATATAAATACTGTTTGTTTTTTTCACACAAACCACAATTTCGTGTCTTAGGCCATCAATGTGTACTTGCATATATACAAGTCATTAAATTATGTTTAATTTGGACTTGTCTGTGCATGCTCTTTGAGGTGGACCCCATATTCCTGCATTATTTGACTGATAGACAAGAACGGTTTGACCTAAAAATATCAAAATTGAAAATACTGTGGAAACAAGGACATCTACATCTTGGATGCCCTTGAGGTAAGCTAAAACATCATAAATTAATTTCAAAGTGAACTATCCCTTTAATGGCTTTGTGATATATAGATTTCTTTAGTCTGACATTTTTAGTTGTAAGGAATTGTCAGTCATTTTATTATGTAACTTACCTGCTGCTTAAAGCCACCAATTGAGTATATTTTCTCAAGATGATGTCCTGAGGACATGGAAGTTTTTACTATTTTATTTGTGTGTTCAGTATTTTCTCTTTTAGGAACATCAAGATCAGATCTGCCTATACTTTTCAGCCATCTGTCGTCAGATATGTTAATGAATACTCTCAGATTAAGATCAACACTGACCCCATGATTTAGGGGATCACGTTGGGGTCATAGTAGCTGTGTGGATACAGAAAGAGTTTAAGATTATTGCTCGCATGTGCTCTCTGATCTCTTCTCACATTGTGATGGCTCCACTCTCTCCAGATGAACTGATTGTCAAGCATTAATCCCTGTCTAAGTAAATCTGGCTGTGATATCCTGAGAATTAAAAACCCGGCAGATTTATCTTAGTTTCTCTTGTTTTTTTCCTCTTTATCCCCTGCTGAATACCAGTATGAACTGGACTCAGCATCGCTTAATGGTCTTCCTCTGAAGTTGCAGATGTTTATGAGTTATGTTTTTGTTGGAAATGCTCTTGTTTGTGATATGTGCTGTGATAATACAGCCATTTGGAGGCTGATGTAGACTTTTTAATGAGGCCTGATAGTTTTCTGCCCTTGACCCTTTGATGACTTCTGTGGTAATGCCATTCAAATTCATGCATTTCATGGTCTCATGTATTGTATTTCTTCTGTTGAATGCAAAAGGAGTTATTGATATAGTAGAATGTCCAATCTGCTCTTTTTCTGAAAAATGAAAGTGGACATTTTCAGTATGTTTGTCACATAAAGCTTCCAGTAGACTTGTGATATAGCACACTAGTCATATGTCTTCCTTTTATGATGCTTTTTTATGAGCTTGACAGACAGTAGAGCCCTGCACATGACTTATATCTTAATCCTGCTCACACTGAATTTCTTACCATTACCTTCTGCTCCCACAATGTGTGTTCCACATATACCCGCAATGTTTGTATCCAGCCTGCACCCCCAAACATTTTGTCACAGCTTATAGAGTTTGTGAAATATGTACACAGACGTTCAGGGCCATAGGCGGAGGCTGGAGCACACCAAGCCGACGCCAACGAACTAGCGCTGATGAAAGCCGACTGTTGTCGCCTCTCGTCCGCTCTCGTCGGGGTAAAAAGCGGCATTTGAACACACCGAGAGGACTACAGGCAACTGTCAGCTAGAATGTGCGTTCTGCGCCTGCGTTTAATAAGCCAACTGTCTATTTCTGCAGATATATTAGTCTATATTCGTCATTCAAAAAGGAAAACCGACGCTGCCGGCGGCAGATACACATAACGTAAACAAAGCAGTGCATGCTTACCGTTTTGAATATCAGTCCTGCTATTTTTTTCACTCCGCTCATGTTAATATTGAAATATTCACCAAGGAACACTCAGGTAAGAAGACGCAACATAAGAACAGCCTTCTATCTTTACCGTTTAGACTTCTTTGCTGGCTGTTTTGCTTTAATTCTCGTGCACTGACTCTTTCAATAAGCTGAACAGCCAATCAGAGTTCTCTCTTTCCCCAGTGTCCCGACGCCAATTCAACATGTCGAATCGGGCGAAACAAAGCCGATGAGGATTATTTTTAGCCTGGCAAACCAGACCTATCAAGATGTTAGGTCTGGGAACTCACAATTGGCATACCTCAATCCGGGGGCAGGATAAAAGGTTGTCTTTCAATATCCCTCTGCACGCCATAGGATAGCGCTAACCAACCAGAGCGATGATGGCTTTGGCTGAACGAGTCCCCATGCATTTTCCCCATGGTTTTCCCTCCAGCAGAGCAAGTTGATATATTAAACTTTTGCCTTATCCGGTCGTCAAAACTCTTAACACATCTTTCTTTTTAAGAATGACTTAAGTTATGTTCTTAAGTTCAAGTCATCCCAGTCGCGGCCAAAGCCGAATCGAAAGACCGCTGTTCGCCAGCTGTGTCTTGTTTGTTTTTAAGTAGCAGGGAAATCATCTATGGAAATCACGACACAGAACCGTCACAACTCTGCCGTCATTTTGTTAAGCCCGCCCACCAACTCTATACACGATGTGATTGGCCAGACCAGAGTTTGGATTTTCCACTTCAAAAGTCAACGGAGAGTTGCTAGACCACACTTTGCAGCAAAATAATTTTTGCTGCCGCTAGGGTGCGTCTAGATTTCTAGGCTATAGACTATTTTCAGCCGACGGCACGGAACCGTGCATATCACACCGAGGAAACTTAGTTGAACGACGCACAAAATCTGCCAGACGGCCTACCGTCGGCTTGGTGTGTTCCGGGCTTAAGGAAATGCGCTTCCGCTTAAAAAGGAAAACACACACACTTGAATAGAAAGTCATGAAATAGTTTCAAGTTATATGTGCCTAGCAACAATAATACATAGCCATTGCCTTACCTAAAGCAGCTAAACAAAAGGTTTATATATCCTTTATAAATCCTTTTAGCTTACCCTTTATAATCACTTAAAAGCTGTCACTCATCTCGATTACTCAATCTCACAAAGTTACGCTATAATTGATAAAGCTGCTTTGTTTTTTTATTAGTTGACTTTATAATTAGAGGTTTTGCGAGGGTTCAGAACTCCAGCGTTTTAGACGATGAATTAAACGTGTTCTGATCGGCCATTGCGTTCAAGAAATCAACAGATATGTTTGTGATTGGCTATATTGCTTGACGCTGCAAAAACATGTTGTAAATAGAAACCGTTGACCTTCCCAAGAGCGCAAACACCAATTCTTGTTCTTCCTTCCTTTTCTTTGTACGCACCAGATCCTGGGCCCCACGCTATATTTTTTTGACAAGCCATTTCCAACTACCGCAAAGGTAAAGCAGTCCACTCCCACAAGATTTACGTTAGGTCCCATGGGAACTGTGGGATTCCAATCCTAATGCAGTCCTCTGACATTCCCCGAACCCGCTTTCATTTTATGGAAGAGAGCAGCGTGAACATTCTGCTAAATATCTTCATTTGTGTTCCACTAACAAAGTATTCTGGTTTGGAAGAGTGAATATATTATAAAAGAATGTTCTTTTTGAAGAGGCAGATTTTCAAGCAGAGTGTGTCTTGAGTATGTGCAGTCATTTAGTGTGGATGAGAGTGTGTGTTTGTTGGTATTTTGTGCACATGGCATACAGTGAAGCCAGCTGGACCCAAGGAAGTTAGTAGGCTATTTGGTCCACATTTTGGTGGACATTTTTAGATACATTGGCAAAAAAGACGATACGGCTCTCTGTTATTTGTGCACTGTTACAGTACAGGCCAGGGCACAGTACATTATGCATACATTTTCTGCAGTGCAATTTCAAGTACACTTTTTTTGTGGTAAATTGTTAATAATTTATTTACACTTAAACCATTATGGAGTTCTCCGAGAGGCTGGCAAAATGATGTGATTACTGTTATACTTTGTTTTGCAGTTTACAGAGTTTGTAGTTTATTTAGTCATTAGTTTTTAATTGTAATATGGTGATGTTTGTTTATTGAGGTTTGTGTGTTATATGTGGAGGACAATATGTGTCTGTATAATACAATGTTTTTGCCTTGCAGGATGTCTTCTTCTTTAGAGGCAAAGATTGCTATGTTCACTTCATACTGTATATGCTATATTTACAAAGGATGGAGTAACAAATAAACTATTGTGTTGCTAATCAATAATTTCCATTTAGTAACAATTTCCTCAGATTGGTTTTTCCAGTGCGTGTGACGTCATGTACTTTGTAATCTGGACATGAGGATTTGTGATGAAGTATTGTCATGTCTCATTTACAGTAGTTTCTGTTGAGTAAAAAGCCATGTAGAGCTCTTGAAAACCTTTCTTGGCCATACTAGCAGAAAGAAGATCACTATTATCTTGCTGAAACATGAGTTGCTCTCCTGTCACAGTTGAATACCAGCTCTCTGGCACCTACAGTCTCGCCAACATTTTCTCTGACAATTAAGCTTTGTTGCTTTTAACCACTACTGTTTTTTTTCTGTAGTCTCTAAAGCCCAAAATACCATCTATCTTTATTTTCACATCATCTTCCCTTTCCTGTTTGCTTAAGTGGTGTCCCTGGACGGTTGGTTCTGTCATTTTCTCTGGCCATCACTCCATGAATTAGCTCCTGGTAATCATGTTTCCACTTCCGTCATCATGCTTACACATGGAAGCTATTATTTTCGTAGCCATTAATTAGTGTTATGCTGTGTTTAGAAATGGCTGTTGTCAAAAAATTAACTATCTATCTCATGGGTGTTAGCTCATATGGAATGTGTAACCACACTGGGGTTTGTGTGTTCACAGAGACTGTAATCTGTTTTAGCAGCTTGCTCACAAATTGTGCTGATATACTGTAGCTGTTTCTGCCAGTATGTGGATTTAGGTGAAATTGTGATATGCCAGGGTTCAGGTTTAAAGCTTTAAAGAGCTTGATGAGCTACGTGAACCAAAGATGACACAGCAGTCCTTTTTAAAAGCTACTCTTTTAACGTTGCAGTATATAGGCTACCAAAATGTAGCATGTCTTGGGAAGTACTCAGGAGAAAATGATAACCATTTAGTGACATGGTATATACACTCACCGGCCACTTTATTAGGTACACCTGTCCAACTGCTCGTTAACACTTAATTTCTAAGTAGCCAATCACACGGCGGCAACTCAGTGCATTTAGGCATGTAGACATGGTCAAGACAATCTCCTGCAGTTCAAACAGAGCATCAGTATGGGGAAGAAAGGTGATTTGAGTGACTTTGAACGTGGCATGATTGTTGGTGCCAGAAGGGCTGGTCTGAGTATTTCAGAAACTGCTAATCTACTGGGATTTTCACGCACAACCATCTCTAGGGTTTACAGAGAATGGTCCGAAAAAGAAAAACATCCAGTGAGCGGCAGTTCTGTGGGCGTAAATGCCTTGTCTGATGCCAGAGGTCAGAGGAGAATGGCCAGACTGGTTCGAGCTGATAAAAGGGCAACAGTGACTCAAATAACCACCCGTTACAACCAAGGTGGGCAGAAGAGCATCTCTGAATGCACAGTACGTCGAACTTTGAGGCAGATGGGCTACAGCAGCAGAAGACCACACCGGGTGCCACTCCTTTCAGCTAAGAACAGGAAACTGAGGCTACAATTTGCACAAGCTCATCGAAATTGGACAATAGAAGATTGGAAAAACGTTGCCTGGTCTGATGAGTCTCGATTTCTGCTGCGACATTCGGATGGTAGGGTCAGAATTTCACGTCTACAACATGAAAGCATGGATCCATCCTACCTAGTATCGACGGTTCAGGCTGGTGGTGGTGGTGCCATGGTGTGGGAATATTTTCTTGGCACTCTTTGGGCCCCTTGGTACCAATTGAGCATCGTTGCAACGCCACAGCCTACCTGAGTATTGTTGCTGACCATGTCCATCCCTTTATGACCACAATGTACCCAACTTCTGATGGCTACTTTCAGCAGGATAATGCGCCATGTCATAAAGCTGGAATCATCTCAGACTGGTTTCTTGAACATGACAATGAGTTCGCTGTACTCAAATGGCCTCCACAGTCACCAGATCTCAATCCAATAGAGCATCTTTGGGATGTGGTGGAACAGGAGATTCGCATCATGGATGTGCAGCCGACAAATCTGCGGCAACTGTGTGATGCCATCATGTCAATATGGACCAAACTCCCTGAGGAATGCTTCCAGCACCTTGTTGAATCTATGCCACAAAGAATTGAGGCAGTTCTGAAGGCAAAAGGGGGTCCAACCCGTTACTAGCATGGGGTACCTAATAAAGTGGCCGGTGAGTGTATACCAAAGTGCCATGTCATTATAATTTGATGCCATGCTTTTGGCTTTTTTGTAATCAAATTTAGGCCTTTTTACGAGCCTGGAAATGTTTGTCTTATATTTTGAATTAACAGCCTTCCACCACCAACTATTGTTTACCGAATAACAATGTATTGTTCATAACACAACAGTGATTTCTGCCTAAAATAGCATACTATAGCCTAACCACTTATTACATGAATTTTTCTTTCTAGAGCCCTTTGTATATAAACATTAATTTATCCACCCTGAGAGGCAGAACTGCTGGATTGCTTCTGTAGAGTTATAAAGACCCTCATACTGTACTCCACCAGAAGATCCTGATTAGATAATTGTCCACTTCCACTTAATGCAACCCTATTGCTAAATATAAAAATCTAAGCCTTTTGATTGATTTCAAAACTGATATCCTACAATGGACAAATGATTTGAAACAGAGTCAACTCTTGCCAGAAAGTAAAGTTATGAAAGAGATAAAAACCCAATATAAGGAGAATGTACTTAAAGGAGTAGTTCACTTTAAAACTTTTGCTGATAATACAGTATACTCACCCCCATTTCATCCAAGATGTCAATGTCATTCTTTCTTCAGTCGAAAAGAAATTAAGGTTTTTGATGAAAACATTCCAGGATTTTTTTTCCATATAATGGACTTTACCGGTAACCAAACGGTTCAAGGTCCAAAAGACAGTTTCAGTGCAAACTGTTCAAAGGGCTTTAAACGATTCCAGACGATGAATAAGGGTCTTATCAAGCGAAACGATCGCTCATTTAAAAAAACAAAAAACAAACAAAGTTTAAGTTTATAAGCTCAAATGGTCGCCTTGCTCTGTTCTGTGATGCACGTTCGTGACTCTCCTGTACAAACTCGTTTATCAAAATGAACAAATGTTTTTTCATGTCATTTGGTTCATTCAACGAACAAATTGACTCGGGAAAAGATTCGTTCGTTTCGATGGAGAGTCATGAACATGCATACACAGAACAGGAGCAAGGCGACCATTTGAGCATATAATGTCATATGTGTGCATATATATATATATATATATATATATATATATATATATATATATATATGAGTTATATATTCTGAATATATTCTGTATATATTCTGAATGATATTCAAATGACCTGCACATTTTTAAGTCTTGCGATAACCTGTTTAATACCATTTGAATTTGAATTTGAACACAGCTGTCAGTATATTTTCACATCAATCACCAACACTTAACTTCTGGAGATTAATTTCTAGCATATTTTGTATTTTAGTAGGTGCTCCAAACAGCACAACCCTGTCAAGCTTTTGAGTCATCACATTACGGCTAGTCTTTGGTAACAGCTTTAGATTACAGCCTGGAAAGTACTGTGTAAATAAGAGGAATTTACAGTGTAATTTTCTGTAATTAACTAGTGTACCTTACATGCAAGTATAAGGAAACAATATGTAAAGTTTGTAAAACATAATAAAAAAAATATTTATACTGTAAGTATTTAAAAACAAACTTATTTTACTTATTTTACTATTATGATACAACAATCTTACATTTGGGAGCAATTTAGCAAGAACATACACTGTGTACCTTTTTGTAATAATACTGGATAGGCTTTTTAGAAATGACAGGGTACATATGCATTGCATTTATATAAAAAACAAATATTATTTATTTTTTATTTTTTTATTTTTTTTGATAGCAAAAGTGCAGATGTATTTGACTGGGCTAATAAGTTTCAAGGCAAGAAAAGCTAAGACTATTGTAGTTTTTTTTAAATATACTGGGAAAAATATCTGGTTTCATGTGTTTACAAGGTAAGTGGTGCTTGTATAATAAATAGAGGTTTCTGAGTCAGTGATGCAAGATTGTGTATAATGCATTTTTATTGTACAGTAACTACATGGAACGAGAAGGTAACAAGAACCACTTTAATTTACAGCCCGCAATGTCACGTTTACCTTGTAACTACATGAAACAAGAGGGTAACAAGCACCAATACATGAAACAACAGTAGCCTATCTTTCCCCAATTTTTAAGCAAAAATTGCAATAGTTTTCGTTTTCAGTGCACTTTTGTTAAAAAGATTACTTTATAAATGCATAGATATGTTCTTGCTAAATTGCTCCCAAATGTAAGATTGTCATAATAGTAGAATAAGTACGCCCTAGTTTTATAATACTTACAGTATAAATAATTCTTTAATTCTCCTGGTTGTTACTCCTTTATTCACCAAACTTAAAATATTGTTCCCTTATATTTATATTGTAAGTGCATTGTAGGTACACTACAAATTACCGAAGGTTGTGCTGTAAAATCGCTTTAATTATGCAGTACTTTCCGAGCTGTAATCTAAAGCGCTACCGTGTCTTTTTTTCTTCAGTGTTTGTCTCTTTGTAGCACACTTCACTAAACATCCTCTGCATTATGAACTCCTTTTACATTTGCTCCTTTTTAGTTATCTTAATTACTTGTTTTTAATCAGAAAAAAAGGAACAGTTTTATTGAAGAAATGTATTGAAAACAGAGGAACAAGTAAGGAAACTGAACAAGGCGATGTCTGGAAATGACTCGGATGGCTCTGAGAAACAGATTTCTTCTCTTCTTGCTCTCAGCCAGATGGCGGCGTTTGAGCCTGTGGATGTGTTAGGAAATATTTAGTAAAGATCAATAATGTCATCCGCCATGTTGGTGCTCCCTGTCACTGTAGAGGCTTGACCGGATCGAAGCCTGACTCAGAACCCTGCAGGCCCAATGGCTGCTCTATCATGTCCTCATGTCCACATGACTTTATGGGTATTACTGTAAGGTTTGAGGATGTTTTGGCTGTGTAAATTATAGGGAGACTGTGGCTAATTTTACTCCAGATAATATTTATCAGTCAGTTCCTGTATGAACATTTATGTCTTAAGTCTTAAAACAGCTATGAGACGATCAATGTTATTAACTATATTTAGTTTTTTTGTGCATACATATGCACATGATCATATGTAATCATGTGCATATGTAAAATAATGCAATCACCAACAGTAAACATCATATAAATCAAAACTGTCAAATGTTACTGAATGAAAGGTCGACCCAGGACGAGCTATAGAACTGTACCAAGTGTTGAAGGACTCGAATCTACTCCATCTTTGTTTAATTATCTTTCTGAAACCGATCTGAATGTAGTCTTTGACAAAAAAAAACAAGATTTTCTCAGCTTTTTTTATGAAACTTACTCACATTCAAGTGTTGATATTAAAAAGTTTTTTTGTTTGTTTTTTAAAGTAGGGTCTGTTCTTTCTTTTAATATATTGCATGTTTAGATATTTATACAACAAAATATTCTGGGGGCAAATGATACGTTTGTGAAAATGGTAAATAGTGCTGGTGGTGGCTGGCAATGTTTTTCAAAACTCCAGGTGGGGAAAGAGTTAAACACAAAGCATCATAAAAAAAAATGAAAAGACTAACATACAAACTATTAAATAATTGCTGTAGCATACATAAATTGTAATTCTATTAACAAAAGTTATTTATAATAATTAAGAAATATATAAGAATGAGTAACCACAGCACCTGAATAAAATCTAACTTCGTTAAAATTTTAAAGTATAATGTAGTTGAACCTTGCTTTGTCATTATAATTTGGGGTGAACAAGTGAACATAATAAAAACAAACTGCATACATGCATTTAAATGTTATTTTAATTTTAATTTGGAGGACAGAATTCACACAAAATAAATCTAATTTGAAGTCAATAACTATGTTTCCGTTCAAGGGTGTGAATCTAACTTATAATGACATTTGGAATATCCTAAAACATTTGCAAATAAACCAGCGTTTCCATCTAAAGTTTTCAAGAGAACAAAGCCGGAAAATTGGAAGTTGAAAAATAGAAGTTGCAAGGAACAACATAGCCAATGTTACTCTTTTTTTCCTACATCATACGAAATGTTATCTTGCATTCGGATGCCGAATGTTTGGGAATGCAATCGTGTGAGATGCTCCTGGGAGGCCATTATACCAAATCATTCTGATGACAGACTTTGGCTCAGACATTTCAGAATGATCAAGCCAACATTTGAGATGCTGTGCAATGAAATTGGTCTGCTAGTTAGTCCAATTATCCAATCTTGAGGCAAAGTCAAGGGAGTTTTTTGTTGCACATCGAGTGTTTTGTTCAGTAAATGTGTTTCATTGTAGTTTGTGCTCATGGCTTCTTATTGGATACAAATTTATATTTTATGATTAGCACATTTTTGGAATTTATTTTTCCATCCAGCATTTTTTATTGGAAGCAGCTAATTTAAAACAAACGTTTTGACCATTGTGAAATTTGTAAGCAAAACTATTGGGGAATATGTACATATTTTTAAAAGAGATTTTAATTTTTTAAAAAAAGAGTTTGTTTGTTTTTTCCTGTCAGTTTGTGAAGTTGCTAAATGCAAATGCTTTCTGTCTTTGATATTGACACTGAAATCAATTTTTAATCAGCAGTGTATTTCAGTAATAGATTCAGTTCATTGTTTGATATGAAATGGCAAAGGTCTTCGGACATTCTCTTTTTGACAAACATCCACCCACCTACATTCACAGATACACACACAGCTACAGTTACAGCAAATTTGTAAATGTGTGATGCCTTGTGTCTGTGTCTATGAGGCTGTACTGTGTTTTTGTGCTTTTTTGAGCCATATCAAATTAAACCACTAACAGATCTCTCTGCGCACCACAGGATTGAAAAACGCACCAGGAAGGCCTTCGGGATATCGGAGAAAGAAAAGGACACTGACTCTACGTAAGTTTCACTAATTTATTCCCCTGTATTAACCCTATACCTACTGTATCATATTTTATCAAAACTTTGCTGAAATATCTGTTATACACAATCGATCACATGCCTTCTGTCTTTGATTGATAGCTTATAGTTTTTTTAGCAAGTTCAAGTCCTTTTAGTATCATTCAAAAAACAAATGCCATAGTAGATGTATTTTTGCTTTAGCTATTTTTATAAAGTTAACACAAGAATGACTATCGTTGATGATATTTAAAGATGAACATGTTTTGGACTGAAGAAACTTGGCTTTACTTGATTATCCATCATTGTTTATGAGCTATCAGAATTAAATTGAAATCTTTAGCCATATACATTTCCGCAACTCCACCTAAATGCATATTTTGCTCAGTCTGGGCCTCTGAATTAACTTGAAGTCCTTTTTCTTCATAAGTATGAGCTCCATATTATCCCATATTATGCTATATGAGTAATAAAATCCTAGTGTATGAAATATGTAAACAATTTCATATGTCAGGCTTTACAGAGTTACAGAACTTTAAAGGGATAGTTCACCCAAAAATGAAAATTCTATCATTTACTCACCCTTAAGTTGTGTTTACCCTCAAACCTCTGTGTTTATTTGTTCTGCTGAACACAAAGGAAGATATTTGGAATAATTTTTTAATCAAACAGATCAGAACCCATTGACTTCCATAGTAGGAAAAAATACAAACTATGGTAGTCAATGGGGATTGAGATCTGTTTGATTAAAGGGTGGGTTTACTACTTTTTTTCTTTGCATGATTGTATTTATGGGGTGCAGTATAACATGTATTCGTGGTTTTTCTTTTTTAAAAGTCTTTTTTTTCATAAACTTCACCTTTATTGTCAGCCATGCTCTCCTCTGTCCCCTGAACGAGCGGTTCACTTCCTGATTATATGAAAACACTCCCTCAGAAACACATCATGAGTTCAGATTGGTTAGTTTGAGCCGATGTGTTGTGATTGGCTAAACTGTCGCTCACGTTGTCCGGAAGATTAGCGCCCATTACCTTTATGGGCACGTCATGAGCTCCGGTCCAGATGTAAATATGTGTCGAGACTGCAGTATCAGTATGAGGCAGAATCAGACCGAGAAAGCCGCGATGAAGAGAGTCAAACAAAACCTCACAACACACGGCTCTTACTAAACGTTTCTGAATGATAATTTGCTAAATTTTTTAACTTTTCACGTTTGTTTTACACAATAGCATCTGTCTGGCATCAATAGCAACTGACTGGCTACTAATGTTATACTCAAACAGCGTTGGCATGTTTACGTTCTTGATCAGAATCGAAAATAACGTCATAAAGCATTTATACATGAAAAATACGTACTTATAGAAAATTCAAGTATTAGTACTTATAGAAAATTCAGGTCCATAATGTTTGTAAGCATTTGTCGTAGACACAAAAAATAGCATAGTCTAACTAGTAGTGGCTATAAAGGTGCTGACATTTGAAAAAAATAAAACACAAGGCTACGTCTTGAATTATACATGCAAATACATTTAAAATGATGAAGTCTTAGCCTACTTACAGATTGTGGCCCAACACTGTTGCCTCTTGTTTTAAAGTCAGAACTGCTTCATGTTTTAGTAACTGTTTCTTGTTGAATCCGGTGTTGAACTCGCTAGATTACGATCGTCATTTTCAGGAACATAATCAAACATAAATTGTATCCATTGTTGAGGAAGAATAGCATCCATGAGAAGCCCGAACACAGAAGACCTGACAGCTGCGTGAACAACACACTCGACAAGTCGACGTGCCCCGCATTTTCTGCATATTCCGGAGGGTGGGGTTGATGCAAATGTGTAGGTTAGTGATGTACCATAACCTAGCTGTAGTCATTTTTGTAGGCAATTATACTTCCTGATTTTTAAAAGACGATATCTCTGCTTACACTAAACTTTCAGTGCTGCAACTTTGCAGATACTGTTCATGCACCAACATGCCACGTTCATGCCCCCCCCTCCTTTAAAACATTCTTCCAAATATCTTCCTTTGTGTTCAGCAGAACAAATAAACACATAAAGGTTTGGAACAATTTGAGGGTAAGTAAACGATGATAGAATTCATTTTTGGGTGAACTATCCCTTTAATGAATTAAAGCTGTGCTTCCAAAGGCAGGTTGAAGGAGTTCTTTCACAAACTCATCCGTAATGGACCATTTGCTGCTTTTATGCGTTGAATCCCTGTCCCCTGTTTCATGGCGTGAAAAGGCTGTAGATGAATAGAGGATGTCTGTTTTGAGAGTGTGTCTACCCAACACACAGGTGTTTCTGTGCCTCACAGCGGAGCCTAGCTAATTGCTTCTGTGCTTGAAAAAAGAGAGGCTTGCATGATAAGTGGGCATTAAAGACCTCTTTGTCTCTTTCTTTTGTGTTCTCTGTTTTTAGGGGGTCACCAGACAGAGATGGTGGAGTAAGTACCTCTTAACTTACAGCATCATTTCAAGAGCCAAATGTGCTATTAGTTGTATTTTGGAATTTGAATCAATGTTTGTTTTAATTATGGCTGCAAAAGTTGATGCATTAACATAAGCAATTAATTAAATGTTTATTCAACACATTTATTCAATTTATTCTGTTCTTTGTGAATTCTGAGAACTGATTGATTTAAATATTCTGAGCTAATTAAAGCAGCCAGGCAAGCGCCCCCCAACATACACACACACACACACACACACACACACACACACACACACACACACACACACACACACCTAGCAGAAGAGCCTAGCAGACCCCAGCAAACACAGAACGTTCCCCTAACGTTCCCGAATGATCCCACAAGGTTATTTTTTTGGGAACCAAACAATAATGTTATAGGAACGTTTCATGTAGGTTATTTTTAGGTTCCATTTTTATAGCGTAAGGAGAATGTTCCGGGAAACTTTCTTTAACCTTAAGAGAAAGTTCTAGGAACGTTCTGGGAACCAAAAACTAACATTCCCAGAACCTAAATTTGTTTGCTGGGACCATCCGTTTTTCTGTAAAGGATGACAAAAAGGCCTTTTTATGGGTAATTTAACTATAAAATAAGCCTTGATGGGATTTAACTAAAGTAAAGTCATTTGCATTCTTTGTAAAGTTACATGTAATTATCATCAAGGATCAACAAGGGAAATATTTGCCCAAAAGTGAAGCACAATGGTTCATTAAAACATCTATGCAAAATCTGTTATTGTCTTTTGATAGTTGAATAGTTTGACAACCCTAGTTTTAATGCATCAGATAATCAGTGTAAGCTGTTCTTTCATAATGTGAAGCCATATTTGAAAAGGTGGAAAATAATTCAAATGATGTCTTTATTTTCTTTATGATGGATGACCGTGACACAGGAAACCCAAGAGACTGAAATCGGTACTGAATATAGAGAATGAAGTCATTTAGCTAGAAGTGAATACTCACTAAGCACCTGTAGATTCCCTCAGCGGCCCCCCTAAATAGGCCAAACTCATCTCATCTAAATACCAGGGAATTTGAGTGATTTTACTAAAGTTGTGTTTGATTTGCTCAGTCACAGAAAAAGACCAATGGGGCTCCAAATGGCTTCTGCGGGGAGATTGATTGGGAGAGATATGTAAGTACATCTTTCAAGATACAAAGGTAAAGCACATGACAGCTAAAGCCTACTACATTAATGGCTATTTAATTTAACAGATTATCAGATAATACTACTGCTTATGTAATGAAATCTCACTTCAGTTCTTTTCTTTTGCAGAACTCGCCTGAGGTAGATGAAGAAGGATATAGTATCAGGCCAGAGGAGGAAGAGGGAGATATCCTTTAATAGAACCATAAATGACTTTGATTTCATTTTGAAATTTTGTCAATAAACAATCATAATTGTGTTATTTAATTCTTAAGAATGTGTAAGGTCTATAAAATTCATCCGGTGTTGTAATCATAGCAATTTACAACTGATCCCTTAACAGCCGTCCACCAGCCCCCAAAGAGAAGACTCACTTTTTCTCCTCCAGTGAGTCTGAAGAAGAGGAGGACCACCGCAAAAAGTTTAAGATCAAAATCAAACCCCTGCCAGCAGACGCTAACATTCCAGCGCCCTCGGTAGATGAATTAAAAGCCTCCATAGGCAACTTAGCTCTGACTCCCTCGCCTCTGGTGAGTTCAGCCAATGTTACCCATGCATCCCAAGCTTATGATGTTATTTCTTGTCACTTTTTCTTTCTTAAACTTAACATAGTAGCGAATATTGTGCCATGTGATACTGTATGGCTTAATGGTTTTGTGCTTTGTACTTATTTGGACACCACTTACGAAAAGGATACTGTGAAAGTACCATAGAGTGATGCTTATATAGGGTACAATGGGGGTAAAGGCTCTCTCATAGTGTATGAATGCAGAATGCAAAAATCAAAGTTTACAGTTTTGCATACTAAGTTATGTAAATATTTACTTCACTAAAGTTTGTACTGTTTCCGATTTATTTTGATAAGGAAATGCATTTTTGTTTGATAAATGTCATTAAAATATGTTCATTTAAAAAAAAAAAACATTTAAAAACTTCTGAAAGCTTTGAAGGAGATTCCATACAAGTACAATATGGCTTTTCAGTAGTAACAATAAATATGATGTTTTATTATATATGATTAATATCATAGTTTTATTATAAATATGTTGTATCTCTATGGTGGACAGCCAACTTAATAAATGATATCATCTGAATCTGACCATGTCATGTCACCAAATGGAGAAGTCATCATGTTGGGCCTTTATCCCCAAAAGTAGGGGCGCTTTATACCCCAGATACTTGTAATGATTTACAAAACTGAAAATCATTAACATATATTTAAAAAAAAATTTATTTGCTACTTAAATCTCTAACATACAATTTTAGATTTACAATTTAGCAGAGATTCAAATTTGCTCTGCTGCCCACGATTACATTAAGGATAAGCCTCATGTCCTCTATATCATATTGATATATTGTGAGTATATTGTAATCATGCTTTTTCTGGTTCATGTTGACAGTAAATCAATGCATGAAGTAGTTTGATAGACACTTAAGCCCTATTTGGATGGGATTAATTTTACATGTAGAGGTGGGGTAAAGTAATTATTACCAGAGCTTCTCAGTGATTTTAGTCCCGTCTCAATGTGCCATCTCAGTAATCGATCTCAGTAAAGATTACTGCGACTTTCACCTTCTGTGAAAAGTTTCAGAAAAATGACCTTAGGTTGTGCCTAATTACCTGTGCCAATAGACCAGCTGTAAATATGTACGTAAATATTGCGTTATTTCCTGCTTAAAAGTAGGTGCTTAAAGAAGCATTCAGTTGCTTTCTAGGCGGTGGGATAACCTCAAGTGTTTCCCGCATACCATCCAGATCAAAAATAAGGAAAAAGCATTTGGTAGAGGCACAAAACTTCTTTTAGCTTTAGGTAAGTGCCTTTTACTAACAGAATCCAATCAGAATAATCAATTTAATTAATTCATCATTCAACTGGACATAACTGTTTACACTATATATAAACAGTTTGAGATGTCTTATCCTGTGCGAATTGGCCATTACTATTACAGATGTCCTGTGGTAAAATTGCAAAACTCCATCTACCCTTGTAAAACTAATCCCATCTGAATAGTAGTGTTTCTGTCAGTAAGGAGAGGAAGCAGCTTGTTGCACTGATGCAGATTTCGTATTGTATAAGGATACTCATTAAAGGAGGAAGTGCTTTAGGTTTTGTATTAACCTTGTCAACTCAATTGTATATTCACATGATGACAAAAGCCACAAGCCAAACTTGGCTAACAGTAGACAGGCCTTCTTTTTTTTTTTTTTTTTTTTGTGGAGCCTTGCTTGTAGATGTGTGGTTAATATGAGGATATCTCACTGTGGAGGCTGGTACTGGAGAGAGCAGTTCAGATGGAGCTTTCTTTCCATTTTAATAGTCCCAAAACACCCACCTGCCGTTTCACTAAAAACATTGTTGAGTTTCGGCAATCTAAATCGATGCATCCTGTTCGTTAAAGCTGTTTTAAAGATTTTTAAATGATATGTTTAGGTGTACCTTGAATATGTGTAGGAAAGTCTTTGTGTAGCCTTCATGCAGTTCAGGAGATGATAATGTGTTGAGAGCACCTGGCTAAACATTTTCCACTGGCTCTATCTTACAAAACATTATTCAAAATTAGCAAGATAATTATATAAAGCATTTATTTTACAAAATATTTTTGTTTTTCAAATATATGCTGTTCTTTTGAATTTTCTATTCATCAATGAATCCACAAAAAAATGTTTCATGGTTTCCACAAAAATATTAAGCAGCACAGCATTTTCTACATTGATAATAATAATTAATGTTTCACTAATCATCATATTAGAATGATTTCTGAAGGATCATGTGACACTGAAGACTGGAGTAACAATGCTGAAAATTCAACTTTGCCATCTCAGGAAATCAGTTTGAGATTTTTTAAATAATTTTAAATAGTAATTTTAAATTGCAATAATATTTTACTTTTTTACAGTATTGCAGCCTTGGTGAGCATAAGAGACTCAGAGAGAAAGAATAACATTTGAAAAAAATTTACCAACCCCAAACTTTTGAACGGTAGTGTACATGGTAGTAAAATGATACTTTTGGTACTTCGTGTTAGTGAATTCAGTTTACAATTTTAATAATTCTACTTTATGGTATACTTCTTTGATGACCATTAACTCACAAGCAAGAATATACTGAGAACGTCCGGTTAATATTGCGTGTGTGGCTAAGTTTCTACAATTATCTCTCCAAACTGAAGTATTGACTTTTAAAAACTTTTTTCATTGGTGAAGTCATCTAAAGTGTGTCTGACAGAGGTCATTCAGATGAGATATGGTGTAGATGAGTCTTATCTGACTCACTGAGCGTGTCTTTATCTGGAGTTAGGGAGAGTAGGAGTTTCAGGCGGAGTCTCTTGAGACTAGAGTGTCGCTCTGTTCTCTTTCAATAATTCAGCTTGGAAACTGGGCACAATGACTCCGCTGCATAGTGTGGCAGGCCTGCTGACAGGTAGGCATCCCGGCCAGAACGCGTCACAAGAAGAACGTGCAAGCTAAATTATTCACACACAGATACATGCAACTCTGTCAATGAGCTTTTAAAGCCCTTTTTGTGTCTTGTCAATCAGTCTTACTCAGATCTACAACTCAGAACCACCTACCGGGCCTTTTCTTGTTTGCTTTGTTCCTGAAATTAATTGGAACTCAGATTGGTCTTTAGCTGTCACAAAGTAATTATCTTTTCTAGGGTTTTCATTAGCTCTTATTCCCAAAGTTAAATCTGCACGTCTATGAATCCCTCTCAGTATGCTCAATCAATGCTAATCAATGGGGTGCAACTACAGAAACCAAAGATTCTCGGGTCAGCAGCATGTGTCCAAATTTCAATCTTAACCGTTCTATTTCATCAGAAACAATCGTAAAACAGGGATTTAAGTGTAAAATACAGAATGCGTCCTTTAATAGTGAGAATTGGACCCTTATCTAAAGTGTGACCAAACTTTTTTGTGCTCCCAAACTCTTAGTGTATATTCAGTAAATGTTGAATACTTTTCTATGCACATTTTGAAAGTTATATTTGTTATATACCAAAATTTGCATATGTTTAACTACACCCTGCTAATTCAAGTAGGAAAATCACCCTTAAAAATAGTTTATTTGTACTTTCTTTGTATTTTAACATTGAAAAATGACTTTTTTTAAGCAGACTTATTTTGAACTCATTGACTGAAATCCACCTTGTCCAGTATATTGGAACGTCTGGCATTCCTTACTCATGAATTAATCATCATCAGTCACATGCCCGTCCTCTGCCATGGCAACCTGTGCGTATTTGTGTAACCATGGTGATGGATTAGCCATGAATACTCAACAGAAAAGTGTGAGCAAGGTTGAACAACAGAAGCCATACAATAGTGATCGTGCTCGCTCTCATTTCATCAGAGGAGAGTGATAATTCATACATCTTGTTGTATTCTCTACTACTTCACCTGAGTAGTCTGGACAGAGATATTACATCCAGCCAACCATCCAGAACGCAGGGAGAGACTAATGTAACGGTGGGGTTACAGTCGAGCAAAAGCACAAAGGCATGGGGGTTCTTAATATAGCACACCTCTCGGCCAGGTGCTGGGTTCCAGCTGGTATTCATGTTTTATTGATAAGCTTTGCTTCTTTATTAAGGTCTTTTGTATATGGGCAGTCATCCAACAAGAGTTAATAAAGCCACACATTGTTAACCCAATGTGCTCAGAGCCTGTTTGATCATTCAACAGTCTTAATTCCAAACTGTGCGGCAGAATGTTGACATGTAGCAAGCCACATTTTTTTTAAAGAAAATGTTCACCCAAACTAACAAAAATGTTGCCATTTATCCATCCTAAACTTGTTACAAACCCATTTTTTATTTTATTTTTTATTTTATGGGGTACCCATGAGAATACATATTTTAGAATGTCCACAGTGCTTTTTTATTTGTGGAGATTGGAGCTGTGAAGTGTGATGTAATGTGAAGTCTAAATGTGTTCAATAGTTTGTTTGTTTTTTATCAGGGAAAACACAAAAATAGTGGCTAATCTAAAAATGTCATCACTTTGCCATAGACATATTATGTATCATGCCTATACAAATTGATTGTTGTTTCATAGAAGAGAACAAATATAAAAACTAATCTGGGAAATGCTTCAGTATGAACTGCTGTTCAAAAGTTTGGGCTGAGTAATATGTAGGCTATGTATATATTATGTATATATCTACTGTGTATATATAAATATAAAATAATATATTCAAGTAAAGTAAAGACATTTAATATTCTATTTCAAATAAATTCTGCTCTTTTGGAGTTTTTATTCATCAAAGAATCATAAAAAAAATGTATCAGGGTTTCCACAAAAATGTTAAGCACCACAACTGTTTTCAACATTTGATAATAATAAAAAAATGTTTCTTGAGCTAAAATAAATAAAGAAATAATGCATATTTGAAATCACAGGAAAGATTTACAAGTTAAAATAGACAATTTAAATCCGCACAAGATCTGATTTTTCCGCATCCGTTCTGAGCCACTTCCAAATATGGTTTTAAATTAGATACATATCCGATATCTGGACATCCGACCTATACACATTTATCCAGATTCCCCTTGGAATTCCAAGCCAATACATAAGTTGTAGTTAAGAATTAGTTAATAGTGAGAATTGGACCCTAATCTAAAGTGTAACCAAACCTTTTAGTACTGTAGTGAATGTGCCCACAACAGTGCCCACAAACACTACACACTGCATGTCACAAGGTTTCTGTAAAAACTAAACCAACACACATACAGTCAGCTCAGGCCGACGGTGTTTTCAGTGCAGTAAATGTGCCCGCTGTCCCGTTTACAATGTGAATGAACGCCACTCTCGTTTGCCTGAAACTTCGGGCATGCGAGTTTTGAACTACTTGGATGATTGGCTGATTCTTGCTCAATCACACTCAGAGCTCATAGAACACCGGACCATATTCCTCGAACATCTCGAGAATCTAGGTCTCAAAGTCAATTGGGCGAAAAGTTTGCCGTCTCCTATTTAGAAAATATCTTTTCTGGGCACAGAACTGAACTCGCTCTCTGTGACAGTGCGACTGTCACCATAGCGCAGACTGAACATTCAGCGCATCATGTAATCCTTCCGCTGCGGCACTATAGTCCTGCTCAAAAGGTTTCAGAAAATGCTGGGTCTCATGGCCTCAGCATCATCAGTGCTCCAGTTGGGTCTGCTTTGCATGCATCCGCTGCAGTTATGGCTGAAAGCATGGCTCGGGCACCTGGGTCTCTGTTCTGTTTCGCCTCAAGGTCAACCACAAATGCGTCACAGCTCTGTAACCTTGAAGAGTAATCGACTGATACCAGTCAGGTGTAAACCTGGGGACTTCCTTGAGTGTGAAAGTGGTGTCCACGGATGCCTCCACCTTGGGATGGGGAGCGCTGCTTGAGGGCCGTTGAGAGACCGTTCTTTGGCCAGTGGACAGAATGGGTGAAGCTCCTACACAAAGACTAGAAATGATGGCAGTCGACAACAAGCACGCTGAGACACTTTGTCCCTGAATAAAAGGTGACCACGTCTTGGTCCGCTCTTGGTCACATGTCAGTGGTCCAAGAAAACGCTCACTGTCCAAAGTTTTTCTCCAAGAGCAGAGATGCGCTGGCCCACTCTTTACTTTTCCACCTGTCTCGCTCCTGCCTCAGGTATTGGAAGTAATCAGGGAAAACGGATGCTCAGTGCTGCTTGTGGCTTCGCTCTGGAAAAACCAGACTTGGTTCCCAGTTCTGATGCAGCTGACAAGCACTGCCTCATGGCCAATACCGACAAGGAAGGACCTCCTCTCTCAGGCCCAGGGCTCAATTTGGCATCCTCACCCGGAGCTGTGGTCCCTGCACACATGGGCCATCAACGGGTACCCGCAAACCTCCCGGAGGGAGTGTTAAACTCGAATCACGTGTTTAGAAAAACGCTAGTCAAGTGGGGAAGAACAATCTGGTCATCTGCTCCCTTAAAGGAGCCAAGAGGTCCCCCCCTCAGTCCCCATGTGGGACCTTTACACGGTTTTGGAAGCCATGAAAGGTGCCCCGTTCGAAGCCAATCCACTTGTCGGACATGAAACATCTGTCATCCAAGACAGTGTTTCTTATGGCTCTTGCTTCAGTGAAGCGCATAGGGGATGCCCATATTGCCGGGAGGCTGACGCAGTGGGCGCGAAGCGCCCCATTGGATCTGACGTCACCTAGGGCCTCTCTCGAAGGCTGCTGCAGTTGCCGTAGGACAGCCAATAGGCATGCGAGCCGCCTTGCCTTTGTCTGCATGCTGTCGCAACGTGTTTTACATTAATTCAAAATTAAGGATAATTTTTGTCTTCAATATCTTGTGGAAAAGAGGTTTTCGCCAAGCGTAAGATATTACGCAGTACTCGTTCCCTCTTCAAGAGAGAACTGAAGTAACCAAGCATGTTTTCAACCTATTTTTTTAAATAACAGCTAAAATAACAGCTTTGCTACTGAAACCTATTTCTCAGAAATGAGGTGATAATGTCCCTGTTTTTGTAAATAAAGTAACAAGCTTCTCTACATTCAGATACACACTCAGGTTTTCACTTTCTCTCTCACTCACATAAATGAAATCGTTACCATTCCCGTCTGTTTCTGAACCATGAGATTTTACGCTGCAAACATCCATGACCACTTTTAATTTAACCATGATGGCAAATAATCATGGCCACCTGACGTGAATTATAAAATAATTTTAGTATGGCGGTTCAATACCTCACATTGTAAAGCGATCACCAACAGAATTGGGCAGATATTGGATACCAGTCATGTCTAAAGTGAATGTAAGGCTGGACAGAAAAATTACATTAGGTCACATCTTTCCATTAAGACTTGCAGTGTAAACAACTTCTTTCAAAAAGTTCAACCCAAACTTTTGAATGGTAGTATATAATATTGTGTTCCATGGAAATATAAAAATTCAATATAAGTTTGGAATGAATAATTAATAACAGAATTAAAAATTGTAGGTGAAACATTCCTTTAATGTGCTTATTAAATGGACTTTTAATATATTTAAAAGTGTTCACTCAAGCTATGAGTAAGTCATTCAGGTCACTCACTGAGATCTGTTGTCACGTTTGACTGATCTCCTTAGCTGAGATATGCTGGAGGCAATATCTGTCGTTGACAGAAACATTGACTGGGTTTGCACAGTGTTTCATCATACTGTAATCTGTGTTTGAAGATATTTCTGCCTTGTCATTCCTCTCAAATTCATGTGTAACGTATTTTGTGCATGCTTACCGCACTATACTAATGTAGATCGATAATGCTCTCTCTTCTTTTGTCTCTACCCTGCCTGTCTTTCTGTTTCTATCTGTCCTTACTCTAATGCTGGCTGATATAGAGGAATAGTCCGGTAAGCTGTTTATACGTTATCCTCTTTTAGAGTGGCATCTTCTTCTAACTTTTTTTTGGCATGGTGAAGTTTGCATGCTTGGTGTTTAATATACCGTTAGGAACTGATCTAGGGATGGACTGTTGGACATTGAAACAGGCAATAGACTGTATAGACTGTGCAGTTTGTACTTTGTAGTTTCATTATAGATGATAGATAGATAATTTCATTTAGCATCTGGTGTTTGTTTATGCATGTTTCACTTCAACACTTTTCCTCTGTTTATTATTTGAATGAGTGGGCCACCAGCCTTAGTCATCAGCCCAGCTCTTATAAAGCATTTGGTTGCATGCCAATTATTTGCTTGCCCACTCTTGGCTGGTGGTGATCATTGCTTACAGCCTATTGGATCTTTCCTAATCACCCAGAACTCACATGCCACACTCAGACTGAACTCAGAACCATTGTTCCTGGGCTTAATCCCACTATGATAGAGGTAGATTAAGGAAAAAATAAATATAATGAGGTTAAATTGTGAAGAACCCTTTCATTTCTAATCTAACTGTGAATTTGGTGCTGGAGTATTATGCATGAGCACAAAATTTCCCACCATATGGCGAATCTTTGAAATCTCTTTGTAGTGAGCTGAGCAGTACATACTTTCTATGCTTTGGGATCCTCTGAAGACTGAACAGTGCTGAGACAAGCAGTACTACACAGGTGCAACGTTGGCAATAAGTGCATAAATGCCATTTTCAAGAATTGTTTAAATCTGAATGTTTCATATCTTCTCGAGCTACATTATATAAAAAACAGATCAAAATTGAAGTAATTGAATCTTGAATAGTCACTGCCTTCATTGGGTCTCAAAAAACTAATCTATAATTGAAAAACATCAGTATAAAGATGAACATAGTCTTCACAACATGCAGTTCAGGAACAGAGGTTGCTTTTGATCGAAGTCTGTATTACTGATTTATCACTTTCTGACTAGGTGTCTCTTCTCTCTTCCTTTTTGCTGGTCACAGAGACGTAGCCCGGTAAGTGCCTTTTCCAATATTTTTTCCGTTCACCAGTGCTTGAAACACTATGATTCAGTTGAAGCAGTCACACTGAGAGAGAACTTTGGAATTGTGAAGATACCTCTGTTATCAATTTAATGAAATTATAATGTTTAAAGATATTATCTTTAAAGAGACTTAATAAATGATTTTTCCATATAAAGATGCAAAAGTTAGGACCAGTAAAAAAAGTTATTTTTATTTTCAAATTTGATTAACTACTACTCTTTACAGACATCACTTTTAAAAAAGTTAACATTACTACTCTTATTAACTTTTTCTCCCTCATATGTTTTTTTTTCCTACCTAATAAAAGGGCAATGTGAATATAAATAATGCTAACTTTTGTGCTATAGATCCATGACATCAAGCAAATGCCTTTTTAATAATTCGTATGCTGGTTGCTGTAGTGCCTTGCATGAGCTATGTTAAAGATTCTTAATCTTAATACTGTATGATATCTATTATCTCACCTTTAAGTCTAAAGAATGCCATTTTGAGGAAAAAACAAATGCTGTGGTCTATTTGATATTCATATCCACCATGAAGAACCTGTGATGTAATAACATTTATGACAGTGTTATTTGTTACTAATGCATCAGTGAGTCAGATAAGATTGTTCATCAGTCAATCATAGGAATTTTCTGTTAGCTGTAGAAAGCATTATGAAACAGGAATTTACTGGGCATCAAGGCATTGGTTCTGTCTGAGTTTGACTCACCATTCCCTTGATTAAATTTACCCACAATCCAATATTTTCTGCTGATGAGCAAAATAGTGTTATGAGCTTTTAGTCTTATGAATGTTTTGGCCTTCTGTCTGTTTCAGGGCCTGGCAAAAAGAAACCCTAGTAAGTACACTTAATACAATCTATTCTTAGGTTTATGAGTCGAGTTTATGAGTTGTCTATGTATATTTAAATCTGACAAAAATAGTTGTCTGGTATTACATGGTCATGTGAATAAAGAAGTGTGCTTGCATATGTATGAGTAGATGTAATGTATTTGTGTTCATATGAACATTAAATTATTCTCAGGTGAAGAAATTGCACGACCGAGACGTGTCGTTCCAACGCCTGTACCAGCTCTTGCCCCGTCTACAACACCTGCATCTGCGCCTGCATCTGCGCCTGCGCCCACTCCAGAGCCTGCTAGGTATCTATACGCACATTTACACACTTTTTGTCTGTTATTTCTAAGGGTATTACTGTTCAAAAAACTATTACAAATACGACAACTAGCATAGAAAAAAATATATTTTGTTAACTAAAATAAAAATAGATTAACCTTGCAGAGGACCAAAAATTAAACTGGAAGTATAAATCTGTACCAAAAGCTAAAACAAATTACAGAGAAAATATTTTTTCAGCTGGATGGCTTGATTGAATTGCTTCACTGTAATCTTTAATATAACTGCTCAACTAAACAGCTTGCTTTTTGTACATTGCATTTAGGTGTAGGTAAAATACATTTTGATAAAATAAAATAAAAAAATTATGATAAATGCAGCAATAATGTCACATTTATATTACATTTCAACATGACATCATGACTTTTGCGTAAACATACACGGCACTTTCAAGTAAAGTGGCGGTGTTATGTCTAAACATTTTCAGCTATATGCGTGTATGTCTACTCCATTAACGTCCGAGTGATTCCGCGTGCAGTACACGCCTTTAAATGTCCGAGCGAAACGAAGCAAAATGTAGATCTACATCTGGGGAGCGAGCTTTTTTTTCCTAGGATGGTAGGGGAACACTCATAAATGCTATTAACCCCAGTGACGGGTAGGTTTAGGGAAGGGGTTGAGGTAAGTCATATATTTATATATACAGTAATAACGTTAAGTCAACGACGTTCATAAACACACTGAAAAGCGATTATGCGTGTTGATACTTGATAGCACGCCAAAAATGGAAATACGAATTGGCATGTCATACATACGCAATTTCATGATATTAGCCTGTACATTTTATTGTCCGCAAGTACTGCAGTATGTAGTGTTGGTGTGAATTTTACCAAAATAATAGTTATGTTTATGTTAATGTTTTTATTTTCACTATGCAGTTTCTGATAAAGTTAATTGTGTCATCATAGGTAGATTAAACAATTTGTGCAGTTACTACAATTTCTGGAACTGAAACTAAATAAAATCTCAAAGTATTTATTTACCAATTAAAATATCTAGTTCAGTCATTAAACTTTAGAGGACGCAGGCTGATAGTTCTTTTACATGCAATCCGCAAGCAATTGCATCATTAGTGCATGACACAAGCTGATTGGCCCCTGCTGATCCTGCAAGCCAATAAGATTGCTTGCTCAACATAAAAAATAGCCTGGGGCTGAATCCGAAATCACCCCCTAAACCCACATTCACCATTCCCTACGTTAGTCCACTAATACTGTTCACTTAAAGATGTAAATGAAAAGGATTAAGCGAATGATGAGTGTGCATCGGTTTTACGCTCGTTATTGCAGTGCAATGTAATATGGTTTTGAAAAAGTGCACTCAATATCATTCACTGTGGTTTGGGACACCACTACAAATGGCCGTACCCTAAAATAACGGCCTATTTGAGGGTATAGGGGGTGATTTCGGATTCAGCCTGGTTATTTGTTTGCTGTATGCTAGCCTGCAGCGTGCTAACAGAATTCCTCTGAAACTCCACCTGAGATCTGCTACAAGATTTTGTGTCTTTATGCAATATAGCAGTAAATCTTACATGTGTCTGTGTATCTATTACCCGTAGCAAGTCAATACACGTAGCAGATCTAGTCTGCCAAGACCAAATACATGGTCTTGGTGGACCAAATAAAAATAAAAACTAGTTACATTCTAAATAAAAAAAACTGTACTTACAGTATATATAGCCATGCTTGTTGCAACTTACATGTAAGAGTCTTTTAAAAATTTGTAGTTGTTTAACTGAGTCTAAATGGATTATATGACAAACTGTTAGAGTTGCAGCCTGAATGTGAGTAGTCTGCATCTGTGTGGATGAGTCATGCAGATCTGGCTTAATTCTCCTCATTTTAGTAATAAGATATCTCCAGTGCCAGAGGATGCAACAGCCTTATTCGGCCCTCCCTTGGAGACAGCCTTTGATGAGCAGAAGACCAGTGAAGGTACAGTATATCACCATATCCTTACCTCTTAGTTCTGTAATTTACAGGGTCACTGAATTTTAACCATTCACAATCCAATAGAAGCTGATCACGGCCCAGATTCTTTGTGTTACTTTATTCACTTGAACAAAAATGCTCAAGTCATATACATCATGTGTCTTCAGGAGACTCACAGAGGGTATACAGATGATGGCCATATTTCAGCTATGCATATTTAAAAGTACTGTTTGCTTATCAAATCAGCATTGGTTTTTAGCTTTATGTAATGTGAACTCTAGAACAAAACATTCATCAGTGCGTACTAGTTGCCACCCACTCAATTCCATTTGCAGCAGTTGAGATTAAAACAATTAGATTTACTGGTCATTTATGACAGATATCAGGATAGATAAGTGTTGCATGGTGATTCCTTCCTCTGAGTCACACAGCTGTTTATTCTGCTCCCCATCAATTGTGTATCATGTCCTTTTCCATAAATTAGCGGTGATAGAGGAACCTGAGGTTTGGGGTGCACCCCTGCCTGAGCAACACCTAGAATCCTCACTGGCAACACCTTTTCCTACAGGAAGTAAGTCATTGCTTGTGTGGCATGATTGCCATCATCCTGGTATCATAAACCCATAAGTTCCAAAAATGGTGAACGGTCGACTGAATGGAAAAATCGTGATTGCCTCCAGTTTTTTTTTTATTATTTTAACTTTCCCTTTGGCAGTCTCCATTAACCTACTAATTTCTCAAGTCATTAGCTATGAAAGCAATAATGAGTCATCCAGCTCATCCTGTATTCATGTCTTTTGGTGACGGTTTACTCAACGTGGCCTATTTTCATGTGTGCCTATGAAAAAAAAAAAAAAAGCAAAATGACACTGAGCTGTTTTGTGGGTTTAAGTTAAGCTTAAAGCTATGATTATAAATGAAAGTTTGGCCTTCTTATGGTGATATATCTCTGAATGTACATTTACATATGTTAATACTAGGGCTTGCATGACTACTCATTTTTACTAGATGACCAGTTGTCTAGGAAAGTAGTCGACTGTGACCTGAGTCAGTATTTACCCTCTATCAATGACTCAAAGACTAGCTGCCTCAACAGTCTGGGCTGCTGGAGAGTTTGATGCGGTGAGAATGTTAAAAAGTGCTTAAACTATTAATTTAACAAAGCTTATAACATGCACCTACATGGATGCAATTTGTGTACAGAGGAAAAATATTTTTGTTGCCATATGAAACAGACTAAAGACTAGTTGTAGAACTAATGCAACTCTATTTCTCATTGCTAAAAACTTGCTATGTCAATAGAATAAAATGAATAATTTCTAACCAGTCTTTTGAAATTAGAATGATACAGTAATAATATAAGCTTTGGTGTATTTTTAATTAAAACAAATTTACAAACAGGGTAATTCTGAGAGCTCTAGTAAAATTTGTTTTCTTTCAAATTTTATATGCCCCTTTAAAGGGATAGTTCACTTTGAAATTAATTTTTGATATGTTTTAGCTTACCTCAAGGGCATCCAAGATGTAGGTGTCTTTGATTTTTATAATTTAGACATTTTTCAGTCAGTCATAACATGCAGGTATGGGGTTCCTCGTCCAAAGAGCATGCACAGAGAAGTCAAAATTAAACATGATTTAATGACTCGTAAATGTAAGTACACATTGATGGCCTAAGACACGAAACGAGCGGTTTGTTTGAGAAAACGCTAAACAGTATTTATATCGTTTTTACCTCGTAATCACAGTCACGTCCAAGTGATCTGAATCAGTTGTGCAATGTCCAACTGAACCAAACTGAATCATGGTCAACGTTCCGCCGGAAGTGATCGCTTGCGTGTGTACGTCACTCAATATTTACAAGGAGATTTCGGAAGTTTTAACTTTTACTAAACATATTTAGATATACCGAAATCGATCTTCCATTGCGATTTCCTGTATATCTAAATATGTTTAGTGAAAGATAAAACTTCAGAAAATCTCTGTATAAACAAAGAGTGACGTAGGCGCGCAAGCAATCACTTCCGGTGTATGCGCAGTCCGAAGTGCCCGTGCCGTCAGATCAGTTTGACATGGCTGTGTTACACGAGGTAAAAAACAATATAAATACTGTTCGGTTTTCTTACACAAACCGCTCGTTTGTGTCTTAGGCCATCAATGTGTACTTACATTTATGAGTCATTCAAATCATGTTTAATTTTGACTTCTCTGTGCATGCTCTTTGAGGTGAACCCAGGGTGGACCCCTTAACCTCCAGTGTATGACTGACAGACAACAACGGATTGACTGAAAAATATCAAAATTGAAAATACTGTGGAAACAAAGACACCTACATCTTCGGATGTCCTTGAGGTAAGCTAAAACATATCAAAAACTAATTTCAAAGTGAACTATCCCTTTAAAAACACCCTTGTGGCCCCCTGACGGTTTCCGGGTCCTAATTTGAAAACCCTTGGACTAGAGAACTAATCATAGAAATGATTGACTAATTGACTAGTCTGTGCAAGCCCTGGTAGATTCTTACTAAACAAATAAGTGATCCCTACATAAATTAACATAAAAAATGGTTACATCCTAAATAATATGAAAGTAGTGTGAACTACTGAGGTCACAGAGAGTGAAGGGTTACTCATCCAAGTCTGAGCTATTCATCCCACGCCACAGTCCCTTTCTGTTGTCCCTGACTGCCTGAATGAGACCATGCATGGTGCTGTGGGGCATGGAGACATGGCCTATGGGGGTGGGGGTGTATGTGAGAGCTTATCTTAGCTGCACTAATGTCATTGCAGCTCTGCCTCCGCTTTCGCCTAAGATGTGCCGACCTCCCCTCCTCCGATTGAATCTCCTGCTACAGAGCCTACTGGTAAGATCCCCCCTCCACCCAGGCCTCAGATAACAGGGGTCTTATACTGCACCTGGAGGGCCACTGTCCTGCAGATTCTAGTGCCACTAAAGCCCCTTTTACACAGCGTGTTGATCCCAGGAAATTGCCAGAATGCCTTCTGTGTGAAGTGAACGCAAACACGACCCGGGATTGATACCGGCATCGATGCCGGGTTGGGACCTAGTAACATTGCCGGAATCAGTCCCGGAACGCGCGCCTGTGTGAACAAAAGCCAGGACCAATGCTGTAAGGGGTGTGATGACGCTCGTGCCATTGCGTGACTCTGTTGCTCTTAGAAGAAAGTTTGTGTTCGTCATCAACAAAGAGAGGACGAACAAATGTCTGCAAACTGGAACGAAGCAGAGACCAGGAGCTCCTCGCTGATCTGCGCTGATGCTGAGATCGTTCACCAGCTTTGTGGAACGGTATGCACGTGTACATGTTTTCGACGCGTACGTTAGATGTCTCATCCTGACGTCATGTGTTTTTCTGGTATCTTTACGGGTTGTGTGTGAACGCACTCACAGATCCCGGCAAATCACTGGCAGTGTGAATGAACCAAAATCAAACAATCCCAGGACAAATGCCAGGTCACATTATCCATGTATTTTCTGGAATCTCTGTGTGAAAGGGACTTAATTAAGCACTCCTCAACCAACTAATAAAGGTCTAGAGGCATACTAGAAACTTCCAGTGTTGGGTTTAAATTCTGCAGGATGTTGGCCTTCTAGGAGCAGGTTTGGACCCCCTGGTCTATACCAATATTGGACCCCAACAAGTATGTGATTGGTTTCTTTTGTGCTTGCCTTTTTGCACTCAGTCTCTTGCCTTTTCATTTGCCTTGCCTTCTGTTTATGGCCTGCTAATAATTTGTTCTGTTCCTTTATGTAGATGTACAGAAAGAAGAGGAAAGTTCAAGGCCGACCTCACAAAGGCCCTCTATAACTGATCTGGACAACATCTTTCGGTCCAGAAGACTCTCCAAAACCTGGTCAAGATGCTGAAGACAAATGGGTTTGCTTCAATGATGCGTCACCTGAAAGACTTCCTCCCTCTTGAAGGAGGAGTGCCAGCACCTCCACTCCCCTTGTCTCCACCTCCCCCAGCAGAACCAGCACCCCCACTACCTAAATCACCCCTCCATCTGAGGAGCCGAACCTTTCTTTACCAAAATCTTCATCTCCCACTGCAGATCCAGCACCTTCTCCTCCTTCCATTGAGTCACACAGGGAAAGCCCCCCACCTGTTCCAAATGTTCCCAAAGACACCACTCCTTCTCCTCCAACTGTCCCGCCCCTCCGGTGGAAGAGGCCCCGGCCCCACCGACACCAGATGATCTTTTTCAATCCACTACAGACTTTTCGTCAGGTGCTCCTCTGACAGAGACCCGATCAGACTCAACCAACAGCCCGCCAACCACTGTAGAGAGCAAGTGTACGCACAATCCCTCCGCCCTTGGTTCTGAACCAAGAGGATGAGAAAAGCCCTGATGAGATTCCATCAAAAGAGGACCCCAGCGAGAGCAGCACTTCACCCAAAGAGATTTGTCAAGGACCACGTTCAACACCTCCTCCTCCACCACCTCCTACATACAGGGCGGTAGTTTCATCTCCAGGGCCCATTCCTCCAGCTAGTACAGGTGGAAATGAAAGTGGTGAGTCTGATCTAAAAAACAAAACAGTCAATCGGACCAGTGGTCACTGAAAATTAGTTCACCTGAAAATTAGCATTCTGTTATCATTTACTTACTGTACGTTCACTCCGCCGCCTAATTGAGCTTCTAAAGCGGCCGGAGGTCATTCATTTTCAATGGAAGCTGGCTTCTCTCAGCTGCAAGGAGCTTCAAATTCCTCAGCAGTCGCGTTTTGGGCGTTTTGAGCGTCAATCAGGAAAGTTGAAAGAAGCTCAACCTTATGGTAATGAGCTGTGACACGGTTCAGCGGCAAGCAGAGGCAAACGCCAGCAACCACTTAGAATGTAGACGTCCTTCATGCTGGCTGATTCGGAGAAATACACAATGTAAACTTTCATTCCTACCAAAACATTAGTTCTGAGAAAATGGAAGAGAAGCTAATAATCGCCGGTGCTGTGATTCCTGCTGGTTTCGTATCATTTATGACATGACGTTGTTTGCTTACAGGGACCGCATGAGCGCAACTTTTATTTGAAATATTTACGAACGCTCGTTTTAAAGCAGGAATGCAATTAATTTGCCCATGGCTGACATCCGATTTGACCGCAAATAATAATAATAATAACAATAGCTAACTATTTTTTCCCGAACCAAATGTGACCAAAATGGTTATAAAAAAACCTGTCTTTAAAAAAGGTTTCTTCAATGTATTGCTTGTTTTTTTCTGTTTATTACATTTCATGTTGTGACACTTCTATTCTCCCTGCAACATTAGAGCGTTTGACTGATTCTTTGACAATTAGACTGATTCTTTGACGCTCAATTCGGCGCCGGTGTGAACGTACAGTTACCCAGCTGTATTTTGAAACCAGAACGAGGTTCTTTTTTTTTGTGGAGCACAAAATGAGTAAATGTTAACCATGGCTATCAAGCAAGATTTTCCAAAAAAAAAAAAAAAAAAAAATCAGATGTATACCTCAGTCTGTTCCTCACACAAAACTATCAAATGCCGTCAGAATACTTTATATAGAGCTAAAATCAATAGGACTTCTTTTATTATGCTTTTTGGTCAACTGCTGGTCCCCATCCACTCTCATTATTTGAATGAGAGCAACTCAGACATCTGGTGAACTTCTCCTGTATGTCACTGAAGAACGAAAGTCACTCAGGTTTGAATGATTGATGATAATCAGTATTTAATTTTAGGTAAACTAACCCTTTTAAACAATGACAACCACAAATATAAAAAATAGGTTAATTAATAAACACATTTTGATTTATAGAATATACCCTTTGTTACTGTTATAAGCAGTAACAACAGTTTCTGTATATTGAAAATGCATGTAAATTCAGTTAAGTCTGAATCTCAAGTCGTTCTGCTCTAGTCACCACCATGTTATAAGTTTTTACAGGAGAACCTTCTTAGTAAGAGGGGTGAAGTGAAATACATCTGACAACTTGTTCTCGCTCGTTATTATTTTCTATATAGAGGCATATGTGCATTCTCACCACTCTTGCGCATAATGGTACTACTACATTTTTTGGTTTAGTGTTATAGCAGTGCTCTAATCAGAAGTGTTATGTATTTTTATATACCGTAAACATATTCATTTTCAGAGACAAATAATGGTTGGTTTTCATTGTTTCCACTGTATATTCTAAGCATCCTGGCTTTCTATAGATGATTTGTGAGGCTATTTTGATCAAGTATCATAACTTTTTTGAATGTATTGCCATTTTATCCAAATCAGCTAGAACTCTTAAATGGGCTTGATGCATGTTACTGTTTGTATGGCTTTGCTTTAATGGAATACTCTTGCTTCACAGGCTCCTCCTCCCCTGTACGCCCATCTACCCCTTTGGCTACCAGCAGCTCTCCCCCTCCCCCTCCCCCACCTCGGCCACCCTCACGACCCAAACTGCCTCCAGGGAAACCAAGCGTAGGGGATGTGGTACGTGATAACATAAAAAAAATTACAATACTTTCAAATGGTAAAATATTACTGTCCCTGTTAGTTCCCAACAATCTTAGTGTCACTGACTTTTTTATGACCCAATTCATTTAAAAAAACCTTATTGGGTGTAAGAACTCGTTCCAACCAGACCCAGACTAAAAGTTGACATTTACTACATATTTATAGCCTGGTTAAAACCAGACCATTCTCAGTTGTAACTGAGTTATGGTCTGGCAAAGCGTCATAGACAAATCATTTCCGGAGGCGCGTCACCAACGGACGTTGCGGATAGAGCTAAAACCAATCAGGGTGCATTTCCCGAAGCATCGTTAGCCAACTATGGTCACAAGTTGATACGCAATTTCCATTGAACTCTATTGTTAACGACGGAACTTGCGACCATAGTTGGCGAATGATGCTTTCGGGAAATGCACCCAGAGCGGTGAAGGAGAGGACGTATACAGAGTGGCAGGGAAACATCTCTGAGTGCTGTTCTTTGCTCGGTAACGAAGACGCTCAAATCGCTTAAAACAGACGCGAGTGATGCTCGACAGCAGCATACATCTTTGTAATGTAGGCTACAAAATCTGCTTTGAAATCCTAGCGCTGTCTTCATCATGTAAATGCCACTCCAACGTTTCTGATTGGTGCCACGATATCGAATGGATTGGAAATGGGCTTGAATGAGCTCTTTGCCAGACTAACTTTTAGAGCAAATCTATATTTGCTGGAAATTGTCTGGGTTTTCCCAGGCTAACATATTTAGTTTTCATTCAATAAAATTCTCTATTTAATGAAAACAAAAAAGAGTAAATTTCCTCCTGATTACTCCAACCAGAATGATAAACTCCTTCTCTTTGTTACTGAATATCCCCTCTGTCTATTCTTTCTTTTCCCTGCTTTTCCTATCAAAATCGGCCGTTCAGCCCCCCTGTACACTCGTCAAGCCCCCCTCCTCCTCTGGCTCCGCTGGCCCGTGCGGGAGAGCACCTCTTCCATCTCCTCCACCAACTCTCTGAGTGCTGCCACCACTCCCACCGTCGGTAAAGAGCTCTCCGTGTCTGTGTCAGGTGTGACTCCATTTCCCATCATTCTCTCTGCTTTGCCATGCTGCTCCGTCTTTATGTGTCTGCTCTGGAAATCAGCCTTTCTATTTAGAATTCAGTGTAACAGGAGCCTCTGTTTCTTAAGCTGCCATAGTGCTCAGTATTCATCACAGTTTTGAATCCACGGTTGTGATATTTTCACAGCTTTGTTTTAGTTTAGAGTAAAACAGTATGGTGATGCTGCTGATGCTGCTGTTTACATTTACATTTATTCATTTAGCTGTCGCTTTCATCCAAAGTGACTTACAATTGCTATATATGTCAGAGGTTGCACATCTCTGGAGCAACTAGGGGTTAAGTCATTTCATTTTCATCTTCGTCTTGCTCATGGACACATTGGTGTCTCACAGTGGATTCAAACCCGGGTCTCTCACACCAAAGGCATGTGTCTTATCCACTAGTTCCATCACCACCCCAGTTTAGTTTATAATACTGAAGTGAAATCTCCAGCATTCTGCAGTCATGTATTAGATCGCTGAAAATGATGGTGGAAGATTCATTGTTTTGCTGAAAATATAGTTTTGCTTATCATAGACTTAATAATAGCTTGACTATGTGTTCTTAATGTGCATAATTTTGTCTTGTGCATGTTTAAATGAAAATATTGCTAGGATTCATTGGATATATTATATTATATTATATTATATTATATTATATTAGTTAAATTAGAATCTGTACAATTCTTAATCTGTATGAATCTTTATATTGTAAAAAAATAAACAAAGGCCTAAAAGCAACTTAAATGCTTGAGGTAACTTGCAGTGACATATCTTAAAATATATCAGTGCCTTTGTTTTGTCTGAAGATGCTATGCACACCAGTAATGTGTTTTCTAAGGCACGTTTATAAAAGCCACTTAAATACTTTAATACTTAATTTAACTAAGGCGTAGTCCTGGCTTAGTCTAAGCCCAGTCTGTGAAACCAAGCCAGTGTGTCTTTTGCTGGACTTTTCAAAATGCCATGTATTGCATCTGCTGTACCAGTCTGAATGCTTTTATTGGAAGCTTTCATTGATTCTAGGCAGGGAAAGATTTTGTTCCATATTTTCCTGAGATTTGCAAACAGTTTTGTCATGTGAATCAAGTCTAGAGCTTTTTATGGATGTTGGTCTATCTGTTGCTTGTGCTATTCTATCTTTTTTTTATCCTTTTGGATTTTTTTCACCATTCCATTCACTTTTCTTCAGTTATCGTCCTTTTTAGTCTTTTAAATCTGTGCCGTGCATACATTGTGACGTCTGAGTTTAATGACTTGTTACTTTTTAGTTTTTATTTGCAATTATTTGTCATTTAATTTGAAGTACGTTTATTTTTTTTTATTTTTTTGTGTGTGTTTTGTCGTCTTTCTTGTCCTGTCTTTTGGGCTGACGTATTTGTCTGATGTCAGAAGATGACGCTTTTGTAGACAAACTTCCCAACTTTGAGAGACGGACAGACGTTCCAGCAGGTACGCTATGAATCCCTCCTGATTTAATGGATGGGATGGAGACCACTGATGTAACAATGTAACAAATGGTTACATTACCCAGTCAGTTGTCAGAGCATAGCTCATTCATGGTGATTTTTTTTTTTTTTCACCAGTGACTAAACTAGTAAATAAGATTAAAAATGAGTTGATTTTCACATAAAGAGTCCAAGTCATTTGCGACTTAATGTCTTTGGGCAGAATTGTTGGCTTGTTGTCGATTACAGAAATACATTTATAATGGAAGCTTGGCATTAGAGCTGGCAGTACAGATAAGAAACTTTTAAAAATATGCTACTATCACAGCACAAACCGTATAACACAAACTATAACAATTGAATGGAGGCTTGTTAGCAGACTAGCAGTGTGATTACAAACTGCATGCAGTTTTTATCTGTTTATATCTGTGCAGTTATATTTCAACTCATGTCTGAGCAGCTAAAAAAGTGAACATGGATGCACTCTTTGCACTCAAGTTGAACTCTTGGTAATATATTTGGTAACTACAAAATGTATACTTCATATTCTCAATTTTGATAGGATGAGCAATATTTGAAGCTGTTAAAAAATAATACATATAGTGAATTATTGTAAAATAAAAAAAATAGTAAACGCACATCTGTGACTGGATATATATATATATATATATATATATATATATATATATATATATATATATATATATATATATATATATATGTATATATATTGGACTGTGCAAAAATTAATTGCGAATTAATCGACATCGCAAAATAAAAGTCTGTGTTTACATAATATATTTGTGTGTGCTGTATATAATTATTTTGTATATATAAATACACACACATGCATGTATATATTTAAGAAAATGTGTTATTCATATATAAAATATTTATATAATATAGATTATGTATTTATATATATATACAGAATTTAAGCGCAAATAATTCTTAAATATATACATGCATGCATAGGTATTTATATATACAAAATAATTATACAGCACACACAAATATATTAGGTAAGCACAGACTTTTATTTGGGATGCGATTAATCGCAATTAACTTTTGCACAGCCCTAATATATATATGATTTGTTTTAAATAATAATGTTGCTTAACAACTGCAAAACCCTACAGTTAGGTTATTGAACTATATAATTTGCAGAATAACGATTATGATTGTGATTAATAAATTGAACTGTCTTTTTTCATATGGCTTCTATTGTATAAAATGATGCATCTTTATGTAGTGATCAGCAGCATACCTCAGATTCTGTCCATAGACATTACGTTATAAATAACCCAGAATATTACTTTAATTAAAGACTGGCATTTTTAGCATATACATTTTTTTTAACACCATTTGCCACAGTTTTACATCCATTTTGCATTCTTTCTGCCATATTTTGCTCTGCACATCCATGAAAGATGACGTGTCTATTTAGCCCATCATGCATGTCAGAGACTGCTCTGTCTGTAACACCCCACACTGACATCAAGAATCAGAAACAGAACACTCTTTTAGTCCCTGAAAAGCATCTGTCTGGCTGTAGACTCTTCAGAAAACTCAAAGAGCACCACCATGCTGGTTGAACAGATGACACACACACACATCCTCTCAGTGTTTGAAGTGCGGTCTGGAATTTGGCCCAAGTGGCAGCAGTGCTGATCAGTATGCCTGCCTCCACATACATTTGAGTGGAGAGCTCTCAGATGTTGCACCTGGATAAAAGCATTTCTAACATCATCATGTTACAAAGGTCGAGCTTTACTGCCACATAAATTTAGTCTTCACGGGTGAAAATTCACATATGTAAATTTTATCTTCATTATCCTATGCTGCATTTCATTCAAATTCATATGTGGGATATTCCTACTTGATATCTCTGACTATAAAGTGCCAGATGCTCAGAGGATTACATAGATAATTTTCTTCGCAATTATTTTCTTTATTGATCTGCAAGGGTGTGATTATCACCAGAGGACCATTTACTGTGTTTTATCTCGTATTTCCTAAACAGTTTTTTTTAATCCTATAATGTAAGAACTACATTTAGAGTCATTAATGAGTCATTGAGAGTCATTAATTCATTTTATTTGCTTAAAAGTAGATGTTAATCATCTCCCTGGGTTGCAATATGCAAAAAACATCAATATAGCAAGATTACGCATTGAGATGCTCAGCATTATTGTATAACTCGCATCTTCTCATTGCTTATGTGATCTTCACTTCATTCATAGTCCTGGTCTTGGTTTTGTCTAAAGTTGTATTACCACTCTCCAGCACAGTAGATGAACCCCTCATTTGCTTTTCCCACTTGTGTCACCCATTACCACCCCCTGTTGCCCATTATCCCTACTGCAGCTACCTAATCCAATTCACAGACATGAAGAAATAGGCCTATACACCATATACATTTAACTAAACGCAAGTTGTAGTTTATTAGGTCCATATTGTGAAGATGTAACCAAAAGCACTTTTTAAATACCTATTTTAAAAGAAATAGTTTAACCAAAAAATTAAATTTACTCATGTTGCTCTGAACCCAGTTCTCAATTAATTCTTCCTTAGAACAAAAGTATACACTGAAATAACAAAAACAATATAAAAGCACCATAAACGTATATATTGATTTAAAGGAACACTCCGACTTTTTGGGACTTTAGCCTATTCACCTTATCCCCAGAGTTAGATAAGTCCATACATACCTTTTCATCTCCGTGCGTGCTAGAAGTCTGTTTTGACGCACCCACCGCTATCATAGCTTAGCACAAAGACTGGATGTAAATGGTTGCAGCTAGCATACTAATCCAAATAAGTGACAAAATTACGCAAACATTTTCCTATTTACATGATATGATTTGTATAGTCAGAGAGTGTACAAAAAACAAAGTCACATGAGACACAGACATCTTTTAACCGTATAAATACTGGGAATTATATTCTCTGAAGGCGAAACACTGCTACTTGGTGCCATTAGAACAATGCATTATACATTATACGCTCTATCACCCCAGTAACAAATGAGCGGAGAGGTAAACTCAGGACTGTAGCCTTCACCTTGCTGAATCAGATTTTTTTTTTTTTTTGGAGAAACAGTGACCACCCAGCGGCCACTGTCTGTGGGTTCATTGTGCAAAAAAACATTTGCCTTGTGCTATTACTTTCCCCTTATTCTTGCCTATTGTAATGCAATTATACTATATTATATGCTGTTGAATACATGGTTCAGCTAATATTGCATTTAAAATATATGATTCCTGTAATAATAATTCTTTATTCATGTTCTATGATGTTTATTAATCAGGATGCATTTTTGGTTGGAAATCAATGAAACATCATGGTAGTACCTGGTCTCCCCTGTTTATTGTCACAGCTCATACAATAAAGTGGACACCCATGATAAACTATGCTTTTCTATCTAGTAATTCTAAATAGTAATTGCTGACCAATTCTGAGCGAACTCTCTGCTCCTTGTCACGGAGCGTCTCGGTGCTGCGGTAATCACTCTGCCCAAGTAGCAGTGCTTTGCCTTCAAAAAATATAGTTCCCAGTATTTATACGGTTAAAAGACATAAAGATGTCTGCGTCTTATATGACCTTGTTATTTGTACACACTGTGAATATACAAATCACAACATGTAAATAGTTTGCGTTATTTTGTCACTTATTTGGATTAGTATGCTAGCTGCAACCATTTACATCCAGTCTTTGTGCTAAGCTAGAATAGCGGTGGGTGCGTCAAACAGACTTATAGCACGCACAGGAGATGAAAAAGGTATGTATGGACTTATCTTACTCTGGGGATAAGGTGAATAGGCTAAAGTCCCAAAAAGTCGGAGTGTTCCTTTAAATTTGTATGAGGAACAGACTGAAATTTAAGTCACGATTTACTGATAATCTTCCTCTCCAGCCTGAATCATTAAACTCAAGAATCAAATGAAGAGTAATTCTTTCACAAATAAATTCAAAAGACTTGGAATATAGTGCTACAATGATAATTTATTGTCAAGTAATCATCTTCTTAATGAATACATGTAAATGCAAGAGTGCTTTTTTTGTCATATTTAGAGAAAAGGAGTTACAGTACATGGGCTTAAAATGTCAAAAGGGCGAGTGACTATTACAGAACATTTTATTTCCGATGATCTATTCCTTCAAAAGTTTAAAAATAAGCTGTTTAACGTCATCCTTGAATCCAGAGGCATTCATTTCTTAAGCAGCTCAGATCATCTCAAGCGTTCATCTGTCCTGATATTATACGTAAACGAATCAGAATGTTAAAATATTTGATAGAATATAATTTTTGGACACCTTTTAAATCTCCCAACTCAAAAAAATCAAAGTTTGCACATGCATCCTTATTAATAACAACTACAAGCACCTTAAATCCGCAATTCGTTTTGCTGCCAATAAAATGACTTATACTTGCTCAAAGATTGAACTATTTTTATTGTTTTCCCTTTTGTGAATGCCTCACACATCATATTCATCCCCATCTAAAGTGAACTGTGACCATATTTGACCTCATGACCTGTGCCCCCCACCCCCCATCATTGTGCCGTATGATGGACCTGTGTGTGACTCACGCTACTGTCCTTCTCTCCCCTTCTCCTTCCCCGCCTCTCCTTACTCCCCCCATCCTTATACCTCCTCCCCCTCCAACACAGAGACAGACCAGCCCTCCCTCGTGTGGTTTTGACAGAGGCAAGTTTTATTTAACCTTTGAAGGTAAGTTGGGGTTTATATCTAAGGACGTAGCGCGTACACACTCAAGTCTCATCTGACATCTGACTCCCCCTTTTCTCACGCATTCGTTCCTTCATCAAATCACCATGACATCTGCTTTGCTCTGTATATCTGCTTTGCCATTTAATTGTTCATCTTACAGTCACTGGCAGCTTTTCTGTTCCTTCACGACCATCATATTTCCTCCTGCGTCACTAATATGTCTTCTGGTTCTTGTGGCTCGTCTGCTTTGATCTTTTCATTTCGACTTTGGTCTTGGATCATCATAACACATTGTTTCAGCTTCAGGTGCATGCCATTGAAGCTGAGTGTTATCTGTTTCAACTTCCATTCAACTTCTCTTTATTTTTTCCTTTTATCTTATAGAGAAAAATTATTTCCTTTATTTTATCTTTTTATCAAGATCTTATATTTGCGTTCAAATTCAGGCATTCAAAAAATACTAGAAACGGCTTCATGTAGAAAAGCATAAATTGTATTACATGCTGTTAAAAAAGATACTGAAAAACTGGTCAAATCAGCTTGTGATTGTGATTCACAGTTCAAACCTTTAAACATATCGTGGTACAGTAATGTTTAGACACTTTTGAACGCTTAAGCCACACTGAAATATATATCAAACCTTGTTTCATCTTGCTAAAAATGCTACTATAACTTTTCTATTAAGCAAACTTTCCGACTTGGTTTGGTATTTTGTTTTAATGCAAAGACAGATTTTTAAGTGTCCTTACATTAAAGCTACACTGTGTGATTTTTACCCCCATCTAGTGGTGAAAAGGTATATAACCATCCAGTGAATATTAGTTGCTGTTCCTCTCAATTCCATCTCGTCCATGAGTGTTAACTCAAACGTAAACGCGAAAGGCGAAGCTTGAATTAACGGGTATGTCCCTCTTTGGCTAATGTACTTTAAAGATGGAGGGACAACATGGTGACCGACATTAGAACCCCTTACCCGTATGTATTTTCAATGGCATATTATACACTGACGAGAATACTTTATTACTTGAACGAAGAAAATATACATTAATGCACACATATCTTTTTGAAAAAACTAAGTGTTTTTAGCTAAGAATAAACTAAAAGAGTTACACAGTGTAGCTTTAAGGATTGTTTTCTTATCACTGAAACCTATTAATATGTTAAATAATACAGATATACTTTATGGGCTCTATCTTGCACCCGGCGCAAATGACTTTATACACTGACGCATTTATCATTCCTATTTTGCACTCGCGCAAAGCGGGCTTTTTTCCTCCACAGACGCACGTCGGTAAACTAACAAATGAACTTGCGCTTCCTGGGCGGGTTGGCGCAAAAAGGAGGCGTGTGTCGGCGCAAACAATCCCTGGTGCTATTTTGCAGTTCCAGAAAACAGTTGCGCCAATGACCAGAAAAAACCTGGTCTAAAGTCAGTGGCGCGTTGCGCGTATATTCAGATGCTATTTTAAGCATGCATGCTTGGTCATAATACAGAGTGTAAACAACGCGGATACACTGTAGATGATTCTCTCATCAACACAGATGCATTTTACTTTTTCGCAAATGATACATTGTTATACGGAAAAATATATAAACATGAGGGAAATCATTGTTGTGTCCATGATGATGGGAAAAACAGGCATAAAGCTTACACATTTACCCAAATTATTATATGCATGTTTAACCCGAAGCTAATTTGGGTGGGTTTGTCCCATCCCCAGTGTCCCTTCTCTTTCTTTTATGGCCCTGACGAGAACATCGATCTACTCGGCTGTGAACCGATGCGAAGCGTGCCTGGTAAATGCGCCGTTAAAATAGAATTGCGCCACGGAACAAGCGCATCTCGTTCATCATGCTCTTAAAGGGAATGTGATATGACGCTCTTATTGGTTTATTTCCGTTACGCCCAAACCACACCTATGAATAATGAAGCTACTCCAGACCAACCCCTTTTAGATTTGCGCCAGGCGCAAGAGGCATTTATCCCGCCGGGAAAATAGCAACAGCGCCGGGATCCGCCCACAAAGTTAATTGCGCTTTGCGCTTTGACACTTGCGTTTCAGATCGTTAAAATAGGGCCCTATAGTTTTAATGTTACTTTATCTATGTCTTTGATGTGGACTTTCGATTATATAATTTAACGATATAAACAACCAAAATGACTTAGTTAATTGTCATGCTTGTCTGTATTTATTTTTAGATTTTAATTTCTTTAATTAGTTATCCAGTTAGGCGTGAATTTAAGTTTTCTTTACTGGCAAGTCCTAACAATGTGATCAAGACAAATAAGCAGAAAAAGTGTTCATCTGGAAAAGGCATTGTGCTAGATTTTAGGTCTGGGTTCAAGTGCCTTGCTAAAATACAAATGAAAAAATGTGTTTTGTCAGCTACTGATTGTATTGTTTGTCTGTTTGTTTGTATTTGCATTTCTCTCATTCTTTGTCACCCATGTATTTGCCTCGTGATGTAGCTCAGTGACTGACCGAAATTGTGGGGGTTTTTTTGTCTGTAAACACATTCTGACTCGAAGTCTGTGGTGTGTGTGTGTGTGTTTTTGTTCTCTCAGGCTGTTCTCGAGGGCCCAGTCCCCTCACCATGGGGGCCCAGGACACGCTGCCTGTGGCTGCAGCTTTCACAGAGACAGTCAGTGCCTACTTCAAAGGAGCTGACCTCAATAAGTATGACACGATATCTCAAAACAGATTCACATCTAGCTCTAGTCCTACTTTGTGTGTGAATAAAGAACAAAATTATATTTTCTGTTTCTTTATTGAGAAATGCACACCTAGAAAATTTTAGTAAGAGCTCTTATTAAATGACTTGAACATACAGCTGGCCGCTAGATATTTGTGTCTGTCTGTTTTTTGTGTTACAGTCTAAGGCTGTGTCCCAAATCGCCCCATACCCTTAAAGGGATAGTTCACCCAAAAATGAGAATTCTGTCAGTATTTACTCACCCTCATGTTGTTCCAACCCCGGCCGTAATACCTTCGTTCATCTACGGAACATCGAATTAAGAGAACACTTTTTGTGCGCAAAAAAACCTTACCAAAAAATAACGACTTTATTTCAACTATCCATTTTCTTCTCTCTGGGCCTCGAGTCAGGTTAAATAGTTTAATAGCGTATGATCTGTTGTTGTACGTCACACGCATCACACACATGACCAGCATCAGCCAATAGTGAGCCTACGTCTGAAGTAGCTCTACGCAATTGCGCTAGTTCAACTGACTAGAGGCCGGCAAGTTTCAATCACTCAAGAAGCCTATGGACTAGAATGGAGGAGTGATCCAGCTCTCAGATTTAATCAAAAATATCTTAATTTGTGTTCCGAAGATGAACAAAGGTCTTATGGGGTTGGAACAACATTAGGGTGAGTAAATACTGACAGAATTTTCATTTTTGGGTGAACTAACCCTTTAAATAGAGCACTCTTTGAGGGAACAGCCATTTGTAGGGTTGTCTGAAACAATAGTGGTAACACTTTACAATAAGGTTCATTAGTTACTACATTAGTTAACATTAACAAAGAATGAAAAATACTTCTTCAGCATTTGTTAATCTTTGGTAATATTAATTTCAACATTTACTAATACTTTATTAAAATCTTGTTAACATTAGTTAATGCACTGTGAACTAACATGAACAAACAATGAACAGCTAGATTTGTATTAACTAACGTTAACAAAGAATAACAAATACAGTAACAGATGGTTAGTTCGTGTTAGCTAATGCATGAACTAATGTTTAATAAATGAACCTTATTGTAAAGTGTTACCACAAGTGGACATTATTGAATGAGTGCTCTTATTCAATCCCATAATGCACCGCAATAACAACTATACATCCAATGTACACTCAGTGGCTAGAGAATACACATAATGCACTTTGAGGGTTGCGCCAAATGAATTCCCAGTGCATTTGAATCATCCATTCCATTCATTTTCCAAACCCTCTGGTCAATGTTGCGACAGCATAATTATATCATACAGGTATAAATTCATTTTTAATTGATTATGAAATTGTTTAATTTGTGTGTGGGTTAATACTTTAATACTTGTTAAAGTAATAAATTCTATATTAAGTTTTAATACTTGCTAAAGTTAAGAAGCTAGAGTCTAAATTGTGAAATAGTAAATTTTCCTTCCCCACATTTCAATAAATAAGATTAAATTTTATGAATTGTACATTAATTATAATTATTTTAATGGCTTTGCAATGTAAGCATCAAAATAAATGTGTACATGAATATGATGTTTTGGACACAGCCTTACTTTGATAGCACATTTAATTATTGGAACGTCATTTCTCTCCTTTGCTAATCTCTTCTGTTTATCTGTTTTTCTTTCTTATTCACTTTATTACAGCTCATAAAATGTTGTATTGATCTCTCTGTGTCTAACACTGTTTCATACACCAGACCTCTACTTATGTATGTGTTTAATAATGTCGCTCTCCAAGGTGTGTGGTGAAGATCACCGGAGAGATGGTGTTGTCCTTCCCAGCAGGCATCACAAGGCATTTTGCAAATAACCCCTCGCCCGCTGTGCTAACCTTCAGCATAACCAACTACAGTCGTCTGGAACACGTCCTTCCTAACCCACAGTTACTGTGCTGGTAATAACATTGATCTAACATCACCTACAACAGAACCTTCACAGAGCTTAAACCCCATCATACAGTATGTATTGATTAGTGATCATTACAAATGTCCCTATTAGTCACACAAGTTAAAGGATAGTTCACTTCAAAATTAAAATTTCCTGCTCATTTACTCACCCACGTCACCAAAGATGTTCATGTCTTTATTTCTTCAGGTTTTTGAGGAAAACATTCCAGGATTTTTCTCCATATTGTGGGGTTCAATGGGGTACAATGAGTTTCAAAGAGTTTCAATGCAGCTTCATAGGGCTGTACACAATCCCAGCCGAGGAATAAGGGACTTAATTCAGCGAAACGATCGTAACAACATGTGTATACTTTTTAACCACAAATGCTGGTATTGCACTAGCTCTGTAATGCACCACACATTATGAAATCGAGCTGAAAGGTAACATGCGACATAGGCGGAAGTACAGACTTAGTGTTTACAACACGAGCGTGCAAAGACTAAGTGAAATGCCCATGACAAAAAAAAATAAAAAATTATATATATATATATATATATATATATATATATATATATATATATATATATATATATATATATATATATATATATATACATATATATATACATATATATATATATATACAGTATATATATACAGTATATATATATATATATATATATATATATAGATAAAGGTAAAACAACTAAGTTGGAGGACAAAATGTATTTTTCGCCCTGCGAAACTGAACCGGAACACGCATGTTACCTTTCAACGTGTTTACATAATGGGTGGCGCATCGGAGAGCTAATATATATGTATAGAATTTTGTAATTTTTTTTAAATGACTATTTATTTAATTTGACTATTTTTTAAATGATTATTTCACTAAATAAGACCCTTATTCCTCAGCTGGGATTGTGTAGAGCCTTTTGAAGTGGCATTAAAACTGCAATTTTAACCTTTAACCTGTTGTATCCCATTGAACTCCAGAAAAATCCTAGAATTTTTTCATCAAAAACTTTAATTTCTTTTCAACTGAAGAAAGAAAGACATGAACATCTTGGATGACATGGGGGTGACTACATTTTCAGGAAATTTCCATTCTGAAGTGAACTAATCCTTTAAGCATCAGCCATGAAATGTATTATGAATTGTTGCTTATGGACTTTTATAATTAGTAATGGAAGGAGAGTTTGTAACTCATGGTAATACTTCAGTATAGTTAGATCTCACTTTAGAATCATCCTTGTGCTGCCTACAGTCAGCTGAGGGTGACTCATGTACTGTATGACTAATCACATGTGATTCAACACTTTTGGAGGGTAGTATATCATTCTGTTTTCTGTTGGGATGTGATCATTTACTGTTTTTGCAAAAGCATTACTACCCCTCAATTGTTTTGAGTTCTCTTATGCTGATCAAAAATACAGTACAAATTGTAATATTGTGAAATGTGTAATTTATTCCAGTGATGGTAAAGCTGAATTTTCAGCCTCATTACTCCACTCTTTAGTGTCACATGATCCATCAGAAATCATTCTAATGAAATGAGTTGGTGCTCAAGAAACATTTCAGTTACACTTTATCTAAAGATCATGTTGTTACACAAACAAGTACTGAGTAACATCAATTAACTACATGTACTTATTATAGGGTTTGGTTAAGGGTTAGTTGAAACGATAATGACTATTTGTTTATTTGAAGATTGAATGTACTTTCAAATTCCCTACAGTGACACCGCGCAGCCAAATCCAAACTCAAAGGAGTTCTGGGTGAATATGCCAAACCTGATGACCCATTTAAAGAAAGTGTCAGAGCAGAAACCACAGGCAACTTACTACAATGTAGACATGCTGAAATATCAGGTGAGAAGAACCAAACCTCAAATAAGTATCGACCACAGACATAAAGACACCTGTAGTCATATTCGGTATTTGGGTATTTGCCCTAAATCTTATATGAACCATTCTCAATTAGTTTTGCTTTGGGACCCATGTTTTACTTTGGACATCAAGTAGTTATTTCTAGAGGGCTTTATACAATACAGATTGTTTCAAAGCAGCTTCATGTCGATAAACGTCAAAATAACGATCAGTGATGCAAATGTCATAAAGTATAAGATAAGATTCTGCAGATCTAAAAAATCTTTCAAGTCATTATTCAGCTCAATTCAGTGATGATTCAGTTCAGTTCAGTTATGATCGATGGATACGAGTAAACAAAAATGTCCTTAAAAACAAACTTAAATGAACAAAATCAACATTTACTGTTATTGTTTTTGTGATATTGGAGGATCATCTACCACTTGATTTCCCTCTGTGCATCAGGTGTTACCAAAGGGTCTACAGTCCACTCCTCTAAACCTAGCAGTGAGCTGGAGGTGTGAGCCCACCAGTACCGACCTGAGGATAGACTACAAATACAACGGTGGGGCCATGACCACTCCTGTCGCCCTCAACAATGTTCAGTTCCTCATCCCTGTGGACGGAGGCGTCAGCAAACTGCAGGCTGTGCTTCCTCCAGCTGCATGGTGAGGGACTCTTCTAGAAATGGAATTCTAGTCTTCAAATCTCAAATCAAGCATTATGATGGACTCTTTTCACAGACTGTGATAATACATGATTATCAACACGTATATCTAGTTTCCAAAAAAAAAATGCAAATTTATAAGGTTATACTTATTATAACGGTATATTTGTTGGTGTTATATTACCTTGGCAGTAAATGAGAAAAATGTGAATTTATGCTGCTGTGAGAGTGTTTCTAATAGAACGGCTGATGGAGTGATGGCAAATTTGACATCTTTGTCTATTCTGACTGCTGTAATCAATCTCTCAATATTCTTTTCCTCTTTTGGAAAGTTGTGGAAATGCTACAGATTTTTATTTTGCTATTAGACTAAATGGAGTACAAAAATGTAATTTGCTGTCTTCTCTCTACCACAACGATTTCCACTTCTGAGAACCCCCTGAAATGTGAAAGTGTGCATTGTACTTTTGTTAAAGAGCTTGAAAAATTGTACTCTGAATAGTTCTAGATTTGATGGAAGAGATTGTTTGACAATTTTCTATCTTTCTAGATAATATACTAATTTTATTGGTACCTTTATAGGAATGCAGAACAGCAGAGAATCTTATGGAAGATTCCTGATATTTCGCAGAAGTCTGAGAATGGAGGTGAGAATCACGATTCAATTTTGTCTATATATACACTGATGTTCAAAAGTTTGTGGTCAGTGAAACTTGTGGAAGTTGCATTAACTAACATGAATTAACCATTTGTTACTGTATTTGTTATTCTTTGTTAACGTTAGTTAATACAAATCTAGCTGTTCATTGTTTTGTTCATGTTAGTTCACAGTGCAGTAATTAATGTTAACAAGATTTTAATAAAGTATTAGTAAATGTTGAAATTAACATTACCAAAGATTAACAAATGCTGAAGAAGTATTGTTCATTCTTTGTTAATGTTAACTAATGTCTAGCTAATGAACCTTATTGTAAAGTGTTACCAATATTTTTTTACAGTTCGTATATTTTAAAATGCAATTTTCTGTGATGGCATAGCTGAATTTTCAGCATCCTTACTCCAGTGTATAGTGTCACATGATCCTTCAGAAATCATCAGTAAATCATTCAATCACATAGAATAATTTCATATTATTATTAATGTTGAAAACGGATGTGATGCTTAATACCTTTGTGGAAACTGTGATGCATGTTTTTTTTTCAGTGATTGATTAATAGAAAGGTCAAAAGAAACTTATGTAACCCTCGTTCCCTGAGTAGAGAACAGAGACATTATGTTGGATGGTGACGAATGGGGTTTCACTTGGAAAGCCTATCAACTTAGTGTTCTTGAGTATTACAAAACTTGAGTATTTACAAAAGGAGCCAATGGCAAAGAAATGGCATGGGTCTGCGGAATTTGCATGGTGCAACTCCTGTCCCACCTCATGGGTTTAAAGGCGAGGAATGTTCCTTCGCTGAGGAGCCAAGACTGAGCTCACAGAGCTTAGAGAATGCACATATGACCCGGAAGGATAAATATGGAGAACACTGGGTGTCCAGCCACAGGTGGAATATTTCAACCCCAGGGGTGGCAAGGTGGCTTGCCGAGGGAAAGACACGTGCTCAGAGAGGCTTACAGTGGAAATACACATCGGGATTGCCCAGAGGGCGTACCATGCACACAGAGGCAGCTAGCCGAATGCACAGGCAATAGACACTGGCATCGACGTCAGCAGTGCTGGAGGAATTCAGGGCTTGAGGAAGAAGCTCTTCTGAGGAAATATCGCACATATCCAGTCCAGTGAAGGAGTAGAATGGCGAGCAAGCGAAGACACCTGAGCAGGTCCAGTACTTGCTTGTTGAAGTGTATGCATGAGAGGACACTGGCTCCACTGAGGAGTGCACGGCCTGGTGGTGGCGCACCGTGTCGTCCGAGAACTCTGTGTGCTCAGGGATGAGGGTGTTACTTCTTTCTTTAACCACATTAGGGTGCTGCCCACCTGAGGGTGAGCAGCAGGGAGTGGAGAACAAAATATTCTCCCCGGCCCTCCACCGGGGGAAGGAGTGGTCCTGCTACCATCTCCTGCGAAGTAACGGTCATCCCTGAGCAGCCTGTTTCAGGAGCGCCACTTGAGCCAGCGTTTAGCGGGGGGCAGGGCCAGAGCAGGCCGGCCTGGGACATGGGGTGTCGAGCAGCCGGGACTGCTCGGCATCCTTCATGTCGGCCAGGTGCAGCAAGAGATGTCTCTCCTGGACCACGGCTGTGAACATCACCAAACCCAGGGAGTGTGCGGTCACCTTCGTCGCCCAGAGAGTGAGGTCGGTGGCGGCGCACAGCTCAGCAAAGAGCCCTGGGTCTGTCTTACCCTCGTGCATGTCTCTGAGCATCTGGGCCTGGTAGACCTGCATGCATAGAAGCAGCTGCCTGTCCCACCACTCTGTAAGACCTTGCCACTAATGTAGACAAAAATATACAGGCTTTGGATTGGTGCTTATGGTCGCTATGGGAAAAAGCACTCTGAAGACAAAGTTGCATTGCAACAGAGCATTCAACCTGGGGGAGCCCAGTGTACACACGGGCAGCTGCCCCATCATGGGGAGGAAAGGAGGGTGAAGTCAACGAGTGCTTGCGGAAGACATGGGGGTCTTCCAGGACTTCGAGATCTCATCATGCATGTTTGGGAAGAATGATATTGGGGTTTTGGGGCTCCAAAACCAATGATCATCCTCAAGTGCTTGGAGAGGCTTAGGGTCCACTCTAGCCCGATGCTCACGGCAGCCTGGGAAAGCATGGCAGTCATCTCGGGATCAGGCTCAGCGAGTGACTGCACACCCGAAGCCAGCAGCGCTGCCGAGTTTTTACTTGATGAGTCCTGCCCACCTTGTGCTGCTGTGACAGACACTGGATCCTCGTCTGTAGCGCCAAAGGAATCCCCTGAACACTAACGGGCACCGTCACTAGAGGAAGAGTTGGACAAATAGTTTGCACCTTGTTTCTCACCGTCACCCTCGGGTGATCCTGAACAACAGCCGAAGTACTAGCTTTAGGTCTAGAGAAGTAGATCGGGGTGTGGATGAGGGGACTCTCACTCTTGCGAGCTCATTGAGTCTCGACCGTAGTGTGACGCGACTGATCATGTTCCCACAGAGAGAACATGAGTAATCCACGAGCACTGCTTGATCACTAGCGTGATCAATGCCCACACACATTAGACAGCGCTTGTGCCTATCAGAGTCAGACACGAGTCTACCGCAACCAGAAGTGCACGGGCGAGGCATTTTTAAAAAGGCGTTCAAGCTCTTTTATGAGAAGAAACTCTGTGTTGAAGCGCCCAGGGAGAAACACACTCACTGGCAATCCACTGCACAGATAAGCAGGAAGTGTGCACTCGCTGAGAGATCGCCGTCACACCAACACCGGAGAATCTCGCTCGTCTCGTAAAAGCTGACAATTCAGAGATGGCTTTTGGAGTGAAGAATAAACTTGGCTCCGAAGTTAAAAAACATATAGACGGCTTCCTCCTTTTATACCCACAAGGTGGGCACGGAGTTGCCCCATGCAAATTCCGCAGACCTATGGCATTTCTTTGCCATTGACTCGTTTTGTAATACTCAAAGTTGATAGGCTTTCTAAGCGAAACCCCATTCGCCGTCATCCGATGTAACTCAGAACATTTATTTGAATCAGTTAGTAACATAATACTCATATGTTCAGGTGTCGGATCTCTGCTGGCCCGTTTCCAGCTAACAGAGGGTCCCAGTAAACCCGCCCCTGTGGCAGTGCAGTTCACCAGTGAGGGCAGCACTCTGTCAGGCTGTGACATCGAACTGGTTGGCCTTGGATATCGTTTTTCCCTTATCAAGAAGAGGTTTGCAGCAGGTGAGTTATGCGAGTTACAGCTATTTTTGGGCGAGTCTTCCAGATAGTCAGAGTTCGGTTGTTTTGGTTGAGATTGTCAACGCATTGCGAAAATAAGTTACACTACATGCATTTATTTAAAATGCACAATTGTGTTTATTCTTTTACCATAGGAAAATACATCGCAGACAACTAAACGACATCTTTGATCCATGCAAGTCTGCATATTTTGGACCAATTCTAAATATTTAACACAGGACAGATCATAAGCCTGACCCCTACCTGACCTTATGGATAAACCTATGTAGATGTACAATACAAGTGGACCTCACACACTCCAGCAGTATTATATGGGTTGCATTGTAAATGTGGACCGTTTTAGGGTGTACTTCTTATATGTGTGAAATTTATTCACTTTGCAACATCTGTATTACTGCAGTTAAATGACCTGGGTTTGTTCGTAAGGTTTAGCCTCTATTTCTGTCCAATGTGTTATTGGCTGTGCCTACCTGAATTCTCTGTATCCTTCTCTAAAAGTGATACTGAACATGTAATGTTTTTCTTTCTCTATGCATTCAGTTTGTCAAAAAGTATCACCGAACAAGGTAGCAAATTAGTACGGTAAACAACTGACTGTCTAAAAGAGGAATAAGACTCTGCCACAAGATGGCGCTATACCGTTGCATGTAGTAAGAGGTCTTGCTCAAGCGTTTTTAGTCATGAAAACGTATTCAGGAATATCTCATTTTAATTTCTCAGTGAAGTCAGGTTAATCAAAAAACAATAGAATTGTTTTTTTTTTTGTTTTGTTTTTTTTTTGTCGAAACTCTTTATAGACAGCCACAGCTTTAAAACTCTCCTGCTTGCAATAGACACAAAAAATGATTTTCCTCAACAGAAAAGTCCTTTTAAATTGGTAATATATGACTTGAAGGCCGTTTGGTGTTTTCTTGTATTGTTCAATAGCCTTTCTGTTTTTCCCAAGGGAACAGTGTTAGACATCAGAGTACATGACATCACTTTATTTTTATTTATTCATTATGTGTTGTATAAAAAAGAAACAAGTTACACTGTATATGAATAGACTTTGAATGGTATCATAATTTAGGATCCTTGAAGTTTTTTGACTTTTTGTTATCTGTGTAGTCGGGTAAGCTGTGTACAGTATAATGCTAAGGTATAATTTTTAAATTTATTTCAGATATAAGTTTTTTAATTCAAGTGCAACAGAAAATTTACGCTATATAAATATATATATGGGTTGGGGTGACATTTAAAAGAGAAAATGAAACGGGATACTGTATCTACCTAGATGCGTTATGCTTAATGTTATTATAGTGTTATGAATATCGCAGCACTATTAGTTCAACAATGAATTGTCAGCTTTTGGACATTGTAAATTCTTTTCTCATTCACGCAGATGTGTTTGTATCCAGCCTCTCCCTCAGTGTCCTGAGCATGAGCCCCTGCGCTTGAGAACCTCTTTATTTTGCAAATGGTAACGGTCTCTGTGAGATGACAAGGTTCTTGAGTGGTTCAATGACCAAATTGTTTTGTTTTTTCGTTTCGTTTGTACGTGTATCTCCAGAATTGTCCTTTAAGAGAAAATAAGCTGCATATTTTTTAAATGTTTAAACCTATGAATAAAGTGAAAAATATTGTTTCTTGTGAAAAAAAAAATGGAAAGGACAAAAAAAAAATTGTGTTACTGTTTAACTTCCCAGATGTTCTGATATTCACTGTCAGGAACAAACATTTTGGTTACATCTTTGAGTGTCTGATGTAGACGTTGTGATGGTTTGGAGAAGATTACTGGTGCTTTGTGATTCATAGGTTTCCATCTACATTTAATGTTAAAGATGAGCAGAGCGTCGCCGCTCATCCTTAACACTGCATTGCATATTTTCTGAGCACTGTAACTAAAGGGTTTTATATTGCACTGAGTTTAGTCGAAGAACAACTAGGAGTCTCTCAGCTGAAAGAAAAAAAAAAGAAACCTATGAGTTCAATTCTGTGTAGTGCTTAACCAGTATGTCTACATGGTCCAAAGTGAAATGTCACTCAGATGTGCAAAAGAAGTGAGAAAACTCATGTCAGTTTGTTGTAAGTGGAGCTGTGTGAGAAAGTTGAATTGAATTAGTGTGTGTGTTGAGTTGTGTCTGTGGAGGGTGTGTGCGTGTGCGTGCGTGTGTGTCTGTGGGTGTGTGTGGGCGCTGTCTGGTAACTGTAAATCATCTCTTCCCAAAACATGTGCAAGCTGTGTTTGTACAAAAAATGTTAAAGATCTGAGATTACTTTGCTCTTTCCAAAACAATAAAACATATAAGCCTGATAAATCGGATGTATTGTGTTATATTATACTGTAGGTGTGTGTGCGTGTGTCCGTGTGCGCGTGTGTGTGTGTGTGTGTGGTGCGTGTGTGTGTGTGTGTGAATATATACATATATTTACAGTTTAAAATTTGAAGTTCATTAAAATGTGATGTCAAAACAAAGTTTGTTCATTAAAAATAAAAATAAAAAGTTGATACAATGGAGATTGGTTTAATCAACCACATAAATTAAGTCGATTTGACAAAAGAAAAAATGTGTAATCATATAAAATTAACATATATATATATATATATATATATATATATATATATATATATATATATATATATATATATATATAATTATCTAATAATATTGTGTAATCTGTCTGATATGCTTATCTGTGTAATGTAATATATAATAATTGTATTAATATATAATAATTGTATTATTGCACTTTGCTCTAAATGGGTTTACCAAACAAAACTTAAGGAGTCGGACAATAAAATATTTGTGAAATCATGGTGATTTTCAGAATTAGTGTTTAGAGGTTTACACTGGAAAAAAATATATATTTTCAAGATTTGTTATCACAACATTTTTTCTTTTGTCAAATCAACTTAAATAATTTATTTAGCTGAGATAACTTATTATTTTGAGTTTCTGATGATTAAATTAATCTCCTTCATTGTATTAACTCACTTTTTCCAGTTCAATCAACTTAAAATTTTTAGGCAACCAGGTTACTTACTTTTTCTTTTTTACAGCGTAGGGAAAAAACACATTTGATGCATATTGTATGCACTAATGTTTATTGAGAAAGTTTTCAAAATAAAATTTACAATTAAAACAATTTAATCGCCACAATTACTGCTTTGCAGCTCAACAACCAATTTCATTGGTGTTGATATTCATCCTCTTTTCAGTGGTGCAATTAAAAGTACAAGTGTAGCAGTATGATCTAAGACAGCAGACATAATCTATTGGCAAATTAAGTTGTTATGAATTCCTACCGACTGCACACTTAATAGAGAAGCATTCATGTTCAACCTGAACTCAATATGGAAGAAAAAGGAAAAAACAAGAAGACATGAAAACGCAAGTTCAGTCCTCAGCAGAGAAACGTGAGGTCGCTTTTCTTGCAGCCAAACTGACAACAAACATTATCCACATCCAGCTCTCGCCTGATCAGGTCCGATCCCAGACTCTCACTAACATCCTCAGAGCTGCTGAGATCTCTGTTAAAAAACCCTGTGGAACGACAAAGGCAAAACACACTGTTATGTTAAAAACTTTTTTTTTTTTCAATAATTGTATGCAATGCAGATCTCAAGTGATGTGATAATGGCAGGTATCTTCTCAGACTCCACATGTTTGCTGCACTGTGAAAATGACTAACTCCACATTTGTCAGTCTAATGTGAATGTTATATCACCAGATGTTGTTTATCTGTTGACTGGAGGAGACTTGATCTCACTGATACAATTAAAGCAGTGTTCTGTTAAATATCATCAGGATTGAAGGGCCAGAAAGGGGAAGAGCAGCTTAGTTACTCATACAACCACACAGTCATTGGGAATTAGCAAAAGTAAGTAGTAGTTTATGTATACCTTATAAAACAGTGTTTAAAGTAGTTTGCATTAAACTAGTTTGCATTTGTCATTATATTCTCATTTATTGTTCAATATTGTTCCGTATATTTCCTCTTGCTTTTCTCTTCCTTTGGAACGTATTTAATTATATGGATTCACATAGTACAATTAACAGAACTTCCACTGACAGGGCTGTCTTGTGCACATACAAGTATTGTTTTTTTACCACTAATAATTGGATTAATTTGATTAAAATAGATAACCTTGAACCTTACGCCTCATAAGCAATCTCACCTTCCATATCCTTGGGACTGAACCTCCTCCACCTTGAGCCTCCACAGGTGTAGACGACAGCGCGGATGAACCTCGGCCACACAGCTTGACGGTCCTCACGTCGGCCTGGACGACGGACACGCTACACACGGCACACAGCAGCAGTACAGCAGGACAATATAACGTTCTCATAGTTGCTTCTCCTGATCTGCCCTGACGTTTCTTTCTGTCTCTCTAAGGTCCTCTGTATCTTCTGCCAACCTCTCTCAGGTCTAGCGAACGTCTGATTTTCTCATGAGACGTGACCCCAATTTATCCTGGCTCAAGCTGGACCAATCCATCCTCTCCAAACTCCACCCAACACTTACCTGATCCCCTCAAGTCAAACAACATTGATGGGAAAACAAAAGGCAGCAGGTATTTAGGTGCTTTACTGCCCCAATCTGGAATTAAATTACATCCTTTGGGACAAGCTGTTGTCTCTTAACATCTCCAGTTTAATGGTCTCATTGCAGTGATAGTCTCCTTAATGAATGGATAATCTAGTCATTTAAACATTTCGAGTAAAACAGATGTCCACTATCTATTGATGTGACCATCAAGTTCTGTTCCCTTAAACCTAGTTGGCCTATGAGGAAAAAGGAGTGCAAATGAACAATATGGCTATAATCCGAGCAATTATGGTTTTATGGCTGATGTGCCCCATGAGATGAACAACAGTATATCTACTAAGAAAAGTCTGTGGGAAAACTCAATACAAGGAAACATATCCAAGGTAAAACTTCTTGTTACCAAGGTAATATATGATATTTACTATATTTGATGTGATATGATATGACAAAATGATAAGATATTTGCTTCACTGACTCTTGAATGTAATAACTTTGAATTTAATAATGCAAAATAAGAGAGGAAAAACTGAAATTGACTATGCTTCCTGGACCAATTAAGCAGTTTAGTTTCATTAATAGACATATTTATATGGCACATTAAGCTGATTAGGCAAGACAAGTAATTATATTATAGTAAATGTCTGTTACACTTAACTGTCACCGTCCCACAGGTGGGACGTTTGCCACTATATTTTTAAATCAATTATATCTTAGTAAATACCTTTAGTAATATTGACAAACTATATATCATTTGAAAGCTTACAATCTCTAGTTTCCATATTTGGTGACTGATTTTCAAAATATATTACAGAGGAACCATAATTTATCAATATGCAACAAGAATATTTTCATTCTCATAAAGCGAGTTCAGACCTTTATTTTAAAAGAACATGAAAAATCATGAAACAATGGTAGATACCTCAGTTTGTTTTCATGCCAAAAGTTCTAAAGATAGCATCCATACAATTATTTTGGAAAAAAAGGACTGAAAAGTTTGAAATATCAGAGAAAAAATAATGGAGGCGCCCTTATATGGGCAGAAATGGAGTCTGATTGTGCCCTAGTGAAAAAGTTTGGTACTGCGCTCAAACAAAATCTTACTGAAAGCTAATTTTTTTAGATATCAACCTAAAATTTGAAACACAACTTGTTCAGATTTTTGGCTTTGATTTTTCTGCAGTTTTAGAGTAGCCCAGGTTTTGAAAATATATATTTTATGTAAAATATAAATAATTAATATTTTTACATTGTACATTTCCATAAACTCAAACTTCTATAACTTTTTTTCTGTTTAACTTTCTTAATTTATTTCACTTCTACAAAAATCTGCCAAATGTCTTCTTTAAAACAAGACTAATCATATGTCTATATTCCAAAGCATTCTTGAATTACAACCATTTAAGTTCGAAATGTGCATTTTCATGTCTATTCAAAAAAGGGGGGGGGTGACAAATACATTTTAATGCAATTAAGAAAGCATAGTAAATGTCACATTTTTAGTATTTTTTATTTTTTCTCTCTATTAATTTGAAAATATCTCTAAAAGAGGCAGTGAAATAAATATATAATATAATAATGGAAAGTTTTTAAAATGTATAAATAACCATATGCCATGTGGATAAAAAAAGTTCCATATACATTAGTAAATATCCATTTCCTGTCATAATGTTACAGCTGTTATTCTTAAAAGCTGTCTTATGTAAGCTAATTCGCATCTTTATTGCTAAATTGTTTGATTTGTACTAAAAAGAGCAGATTAGAGGGTTTTTTTAGATGTAAGAGAGAACAACAGTTCAGTAATGACAGTCATTAGTAAAAGTGTGATGCTGAACTTATTGATAAGCTGTGATGTGTGACGGGCAAGTGGTAGTAAAACTGTCCATTCGCACAGTACAAACACTTACATCTGTCTGTATTTCCCACACAAAATTTTTGTATACAAAATATATAGTATTTTTTTTAATAGCTTCAAGAAGCAATGTTGTTATACTGTAGTACCTGCGTTGTTAACACAAGTTAACAAATAACAACCAAAGGCTTAAAAATACATAAAAGACATTTTCACTATATATTTTTTCACAAAAATAAATTCACTATACTGTAGTTTACCTTAAAACATGACTTTCTGGAGGAATATATTTATTCCTTTATGGATGCACAATAAGGCACAAACAGGCATGTAAGCTGTAATCACATTGTTATGTAAAATGGAGTCGCTCAGTCTGCCAGAGGATACAGATTATGATGATGGAGAGGTAAAAACAAACAGTCTGATCCATCTATGAGCCTGTACCAGTCTTTTCTAATGCTCTTCAGTTTTGACTGGACAGTGTGGACTGGATTACATCCTCCAACGTCTCTACCTGCAGATACACAAGAGACATAAATGATCTTGGCATTGCACTGAATGATTGAGTTCTTTGAGTTCTGTTCTCCACATGGACATGAACAGATAAGGCCTCACCTGTGTGCTACCTCCATCTGTGAGGTTCTTCAGCTTGTACACGGTGACCTTTCCTTCACTGTCCCCCACCAGAACACAGTCTGTCACAGAGGTGAACAGAATAGCTGTCGGATTCACTCCTGGACAAGTCATGCTCACAATTATCGGGTCCAGACTGTAAAAAAAAAGGAGTGCATTGCAAACTACTGGACAGAAAAAAAAACTGAGCTCTAAAATTCTAAGTTAAAATAAGTTATTACTGAATATTATAGATGGACAGAACACAAGATCTTACCTGCTGATTCTTAGGTCCCATATCTCCACCTTGCCCTCACCGACAGCTCCAAAGACAGTAGCACAGTGTGGGGACCACATGATATCAAAAACAGCCTTCTGTCCAGAAGTGAAACAAAGCACGGGTTTCTGGAGGTCCTGCCTCCACAGTTGAATAGTCCAATCTGACGAACAACTCAGGAAAACGTCTGGACAGAAAGGCGACCATGTCACCTTATAGACGGGACCCTGAGGAAAGGAGCAGAGAGAATAGAGAGAAAGAAAAGAACGTGTAAATGTTTAAAAGTGCATGAAAAAGGACTCCATATTGCAACCATACGACACTTTCAAAATTAGACAAACATTTCTACATACTCCGTGGGCTTTGTAAGTTTCCAAGAATTCTTCATTAGATGAATAAGAGCACTTGTGAATATAACCGTCCTCTGTTCCAGCGAGGTAGATATTTGAATCCTGAAAAATAACGGCATTAAAGCTTAAAACGAGTCTCTTTGGCAGCTTTTTGATATTATAAATATGTGAACATACACTAACCTAAAGGATTATTAGGAACACCATACTAATACTGTGTTTGAGCCCCTTTCGCCTTCAGAACTGCCTTAATTCTATGTGGCATTGATTCAACATGAAATGTTGGCCCATATTGATAGGATAGCATCTTGCAGTTGGTGGAGATTTGTGGAATGCACATCCAGGGCATGAAGCTCCCGTTCCACCACATCCCAAAGATCCTCTATTGGGTTGAGATCTGGTGACTGTGGGTGGCCATTTTAGTACAGTGAACTCATTGTCATGTTCAAGAAACCAATTTGAAATGATTCGAGCTTTGTGACATGGCTACTTTCAGTAGGATAATGCACCATCAGAGGATGGGTACATGGTGGCTATAAAGGAGGCGGTGATTGCGCAGTGGATGAAACACATGCCTTTGGTGTGAGAGAACCCTGGTTCGAATCCACTGTGTGACACCAATGTGTCCCTTAGCAAGACTTAACCCCTAGTTGCTCCAGAGGCGTGCTATATAGCAATTGTAAGTCGCTTTGGAAAAAAAGCGTCAGCTAAAAGAAATGAATAAATGTAAATATATATGTAAAGGGATGGACATGGTCAAGAAACAATGCTCAGGTAGGCCGTGACATTTAAAGGTCCCGTTCTTCGTGATCCCATGTTTCAAACTTTAGTTAGTGTGTAATGTTGTTGTTATTAGAGTATAAATAATATCTGTAAAAATATAAAGCTCAAAGTTTAATGCCAAGCGAGATATTTTATTTAACAGAAGTAGCCCACATCGAACGACCCGTTTGGACTACATCCCTCTACTTCCTTCTTTAATGACGTCAGAAAAACAGTTTTTTTGACTAACGTCCACCCACAGGAATGTTCCCTCAACTCCCTCAGCTTGCGCACTTCTTATAACTTACAGTGTTTACTCAGCTCTTACGGTGATTTTCTGAAGTAAAACTGACGCATTCATCTTTTGTGTGATGTACAATAAACAGCAGACTGGTTGGCTATTTATAAATAATGGATACATAAAAGCAGATGACAAATACGTTATAATTAATAACCGTAATTAAACTACTAAACTATACCTGTTCCATCTCTATACAGCACTCTGACTCTGTAGGCATTATTGTCCGACTCAAAATGAACACCGTTACTGAGAGTTTCTGATATTATCATCATTCCGTGAGATGAAATTGTCCTGAGAGACTGAGCGCGAGCTCAGTGAAGCTCCGCCCCCTGTGCCGGCAGCAGCAGCTTATTTGCATTTAAAGGGCACACACTAAAACAGCGCGTTTTCTGAGCCCCAAAAAATGACCATTTAAACATGCTGTAAAAAATGAAATGTTGGGTATTTTGAGTTGACATCAGAGGGACATCAGAGACTTATGTCAGGGGACATCAGAGACTTATTTTACATCTTGTGAAAAGGGGCATAATACGGGACTTTTAAACGATGCCCATTTGGTAGTAAAGGGCCTAAAGTGTGCCATGAAAACATCCCCCACACCATTATACCACCACCACCACCAGCCTGCACAGTGGAAACAAGGCATGATGTATCAATGTTCTCATTCTGTTTACGCCAAATTCTGACTCTACCATCTGAATATCTCAACAGAAATCGAGACTCATCAGACCAGGCAACATTTTTCCAGTCTTCAACTGTCCAATTTTGGTGAGCTCTTGCAAATTGTTGCCTCTTTTTCCTATTTGTAGTGGAGATGAGTGGTACCCGATGGGGTCTTCTGCTGTTGTAGCCCATCCGCCTCAAGGTTGTGCGTGTTGTGGCTTCACAAATGCTTTGCTGCATACCTCGGTTGTTACGAGTGATTATTTCAATCAAAGTTGCTCTTCTATCAGCTTGAATCAGTCGGTACATTCTCCTCTGACCTCTAGCGTCAACAAAGCATTTTCACCCACAGGACTGGCGCATACTGGATGTTTTTACCCTCTCACACCATTCTTTGTAAACCCTAGAAATGGTTGTGCGTGAAAATCCCAGTAACTGAGCAGATTGTGAAATACTCAGAGCGGCCCGTCGGGCACCAACAACCATGCCACGCTTAAATCACCTTTCTTTCCCATTCTGACATTCAGTTTGGAGTTCAGGAGATTGTCTTGACCAGGACCACACCCCTAAATGCATTGAAGTAACTGCCAAGTGATTGGTATCAAGATAATTGTATTAATGAAAAATTGAACAGGTGTTCCTAATAATCCTTTAGGTGAGTGTATAAGAGATGTAATACTGTAGGCCTCACATTAGAATGGAAATCAAAACACAGCCCCGGTGACAATCCTGAGGTCATTTGAGGCGTCTTTAGTGTCATCAGGTCTACCTCAAGACAAAATATAAATTATTCAACACATGGCTTAAACATACAGAATGCATCTATTTCTACTAATAACTGCTCAACTTGTCAGTATATGTTGCTATAGTCTCATATATCTCAATGATAAATATTTGTACATTAGGAAGGTGCAGTCACATTAGCAGGATTTCGGCAAAGATTTGCGGGCAAAAAAAAAAAAAAAGATCTATTGTCAATAGAGTAGTGATATATGAAGCCCCGCTCACACAAAAGTCACTTTCTGTAGGTCAATGTTCTAAATTTATAAGAGTGAATTGTACATGGGGAACTCCCAATTGCATGGATTCCTACTGAAATGGATTGGACTGGATATCACCTGTATAATTTCACCAAGCAATGGTAAATGTGACGCCACCTTAATGCAAAAATATTTGACTTTAAATTGAATTGTATTTAGAAAAGAAACATTTTTTTTTTTTAAATATATCTTTTTTTGCATTTGACAGAATAAAGAAAGTCATCTAGATTTGGGACAACAAGGTGAGTTATAAGATTATCTTTTTTTTTTTTTTTTTGCGGTGTGGACTATCCCTTCAAGTGTGCAAATTTTTGGGGCCAGTGTTGTAACCCTAAACTATATCTTTGGTCTGTGGCTCTACACATATGTGTATCACATTTGTCTCACTTACCAACACACTCCAGGCATTTGTAGTTCACCCATTTGCAGATTCTTCCATCAGCTGACACAGAGATGAGTATTTCCCCTTTATCGTCTCCAGCCAGACCGCTCTCATGATCAATCCATCTGAGCTGCCACACTGGACACGTGTGCATATTGTCACAGTCACTGTGGAGAGATGACACAGGAGTAAAGTCAATCTACCGTAAAATATAAGAACATGCTCGTGTACACAATCCTGTCAACTCATTCAAATATGATTCAACACAGCATTGTAAACACTAAAAAACAAACAAAAAAAAACTGATCTTTGTAATTTTTCCATGATAATTATCTGGTAACAGTTTATTTTAAGGTGATGTACATTACTACATGTACTTACTATAGTAAAAACAGTAAATTATGCATAATTACAAGAAACTAACCCAAAACCAAGCCATAACCCAAATCATAACTCTATAGTAAGTACATGTACTGTAGATAAATAATAATACTACTCAGTATGTATTTGAGTAAGAACAATGTAACTATTTCACCTTAATTATTTTAAATATTAAAATTATTGTGAAGTATATATCAAAAGAATGCTCAATTATTAACGTGGCATGAAACATTCATAAGGAAGTATGATTTACCATCTGTAAGATTTTTCTTATGTTTTTAAAAGAAGTCTCTTCTGCCCACCAAGGCTGCAATTATTTGATAAAAAATACAAAATAACAGTAATATTGTGAAATATTATTACAATTTAAAAAAGCGGCTTTCTATGTGAATATATAGTGAAGTGTAATTTATTCCTGTGATCAAAGCTGAATTTTCAGCATCATTACTCCAGTCTTCAGTGTCACATGATCCTACAGAAATTATTATAATATGATGCTCAAGAAACATTTATGATTATTATCCATGTTGAAAACATTGTATCCATGTATCAACATATTATCCATGTTTAAATATTAAAATCCATATTAAAATAGAAAACAGTCATTTTAAATTGTCATAATATTTCACAATATTACTGTTTGTCTTTTTCATCAAATAAAGCAGCATTGGTGAGCAGAAGAGACTTCATTTGAAGAAAAAATCGTACTGATCTAAAACTTTTGACCGGTGGTATATGTATCTTCTGAATATGAAGAATTAATAGAATTTGACTACATTTTAGATAAATTCAAATTTAGAGTTTGTTTGGATGTATGGCCTTTAAAGTCAACAACAAAAGTGTTTTCTCCTCTATTAAACACTGATAGAATATTTATTTCGCTATTGTAACTACAAACATCTAATTTTGGATTTTTTTGAGCTCGCAAACCACTGATATTGAGAAACTTATTTTAAGTGTATGTTACAATCTGCAACTTCCTGCATGTAGCTGCTCAAGAGAAGAAATGCACACAGCCCCACCTGCTGTCAATGATGGGCGTTCGTTCTGCGGCCTGGACATTGTAAATGGCAATGGTGCCATCATACATGCCTACAGCCAGCAGATTGGCCTTACAAGCTGAGAAATCCAGTGCAGTGACTCCACTCTCACAATGAAAGATTCGATCAGGCCACTGAAACAAAAGAATGAACATATTTAAAGAATGTTCATTCACTGTATGTGAACGCAACATTTAAATGAACAGCCCTTGAGAGGGATCTGATAAATAAAATACTTAAAAACACTGTTAAATTGGCTATCCAGAAAGCATAGTGTCGGCCCAGATCCGGCCTACATCTGGTACGCATTGAATCCACATGTACCAAATCTGGCCCGGATCTCGGGCCGGACACCATGTGGCTGTCTGGGTAAATCTGCTATTTATCTCTTTGTCCTAAAGTGTGCATGAATGTGCAGAATACCATGGGGTTCTTCACAGACCAGCAGCACACAAGTCCAGATTTCTGATCTTTGAAATCAAGCTGTCCATATCCCACAGCAAGAAGATCCTGTAGGTAAACACATGTTGTTCAGTCAACATTTTTTAAATAAATAAATAAATAAAATAATTTGTGGATGAAACATGTTGGTAAAATGGATAGTACTGGGTTTTTCTTGTTCCAGGTCATACTGCTGACATTTTGCCCCATGGTGAGTTCACACTCAAAGGCCCAAAGATGCTCAAGGAATGGACTCAGGGAGTTTCAGACCCCATTGCCATCTGCACACAGTCTGGGTCTGTTCAACAAAGCAGTATACATATTCTAGCAAATGTCAAATGTTCATTTAAATTAATATTTAAAAACAAAGCCATTAAACATGCAATTTTAGATGCTATACAAAAGACATCACCTTCTATTACAGGCAGTTGTCTGTACGCAGCAAGCTTGGGCTGGAAGATATTGGCCACAATCGCCCTTTCCATCACTGCTAGGGCCTGCTTGAATCTGTCTGACTGTAAGATCAGCTCATAATCTGGCTCTTTCTCCACCATAAGCACACAGGCCATCTTTTCAAGTTGAGCGCTTGAGCCACTGACTACATTAAAAACAAGGATGAAAATTAATGTCTTTTTAACAATTTCCATAATGAAATGTGAAATAACCCAATGACTTGTTTTAAAAAGTCAAAACAAACAGAAAAAAAGAAATTACCTTAAACATTTAAATGTATTATTATAAGTCAATAATTGATAAAGTGTTTAGCCCCTGCTAAGTGAATGTATTTAATGTAGTCTGGATCAAATTATCTTGTTTGTGCTATATTTTGTAGTTTTCTTTGTTATCCTAACTATGCATGATTATATACACACAAGCTGAGAATCATGCTCGAAATTGAATGTTTGTTTATAAAAAAAAAATTACCTGTACTGCTAATGCTGACCATAGACATACTCTGTTCAGGACCCTTAGGGTTCAGGTCCAGGTTACTCATGGAAGAGGAGTCTGGGACATCAGCCTTATTTCCGTGATCAGACACCACTGTGTTTCCACTGATATCACTTTTATTGCAGAATGAATCATAAATGTCCCAGTTGGTGGACATGACAGCTGGATAGAGTGTTTTATGTGAGAAAACAAACAAACATTTGAATCTCAATGTAGTGCCTTTTATTTTAAGGGTAGATTATAAATGGTCTTTGTATTGACATCATACCTTTGTCTACCATTGTAATGCTATCACATTGGACCTCCTTCGTCTTTGGTGCACCATTGAATGTTTGCATTGAGCGCTCCACATATTTATCGTTGCCCTGTCTGTTTTTGCACAGTTCTGTGTAAGCGTTGTTCCTTTCCCTTCAAAACACAAGGAGAAAAAATAGTTTAGCACCATGTAAAAAGTGACTAATCATGTCTTTAGCTAGTCAAAATAAATGTGACGTAAATAAGAAATATAAATGCCAAACGAGTCAAATGTCCTAAATGGAATTTGAATATTACTGGGGAAAAAAATATCATAAATGTGACTCACTTGACTGCCTCAGCATCCTCTGAATCTTCTGACACGGACACTGCAGGAATGTCCAGCAGAGAGATAGTCTCTGTCTCAGTCAGGTAAATATCCACCACACTGTCCAATACATCCTCCCTGACCTGCTCCTGCACCTCCTCTCTACGAGCCTGAACATCTGTATAAAGCAAGCACAGCAAAATAGTGGAATATCACAATGTTATATTGGAACATTAATTCATCAGATAATTAATAAATGACAAGAGTTAATGAGGAAACTTGGCTGATAAAAAATATATAATAAAACGAAAACCTGAAAGACTGTTAGACAAGTCTTGTTTCACTGACAAGTCTTTAGTTTCATCAGTCGCTGATTCCAATGTTTGGCTTGTTCTGGATGCTGAAATGCTCCCAAAAAAAGACCTGACATGCCAGCAGAGATCACTCATTACCATAGCAACAACAAAAGTGATATTATATCATTATTTGTGGTACAGATTTAAGTGCTGCAAATAAAATTTTGACATTTCTCCTCAATTACCTAGTAAAAGGTCCAGTAATGCTTGCGTTGGTGGTCTGGAAGGCTATCGAGGGAAAGTCTGTCATGGTAGTCCATGATGATGTGTCATGTGCAGGAATTTTTCCTTGTTTAGGTTGTAAAACCCAGGATCTGGATTATACAATGGGCGAGGAGCAACGTCCTGGCCATGTTCATCAAACACCTGGGGAAGTAAGGTAAAAAAATTAATAAGATATACATATATATATATATATATATATATATATATATATATATATATATATATATATATATATATATATATATATACATACAAATGGTTTGTTCCAATCCTTCAGCTTTTGGACATATACGTATATTATATATATATATATATATATATATATATATATATATATATATATATATATATATACATATATATATATATATATATATATATATATATATATATATATATATATATATATATATATATATATATATATATATATATATATATATATATATATATATATATATATATGTATATATATATATATATATATATATATATATATATATATATATATATATATATATATATATATATATATATATATATATATATATATATATATATATATATATATATATATATATATATATATATATATATATATATATATATATATATATATATATATATATATATATATATATATATATATATATATATATATATAGAGGATTGTATGCATAATCAAAATGAAATGCCCAATACCTTAACAGTGTGTTTTGGTGTTTGGGCTGAGTACTTGTCTAGAACTTTACTGTCACCTGCCGAACTGAAGCTCTTCAGGCTGAATGAATCGTTAATGGTTTTTGAGCTTTTATTCACACGGAATACTCCTGATGATACATTTAACGTTTTGGAAGACCTTAAAGAAAGAGAAAACCTGCTTTAGCCTTTGCAAGGAAAATGTAAATATTCCAACATAATAAATAAAACAGAACTGAAAAAAAAAAAATGTTAACGTTAGTTGTAGAATAGCACACCAAACCGTAGGACACTACTTATAAAAAAATCATGTTGAAAACTCAAATATTTAAATTATTGTATGTAACGTTGCTGGTAACAAAATTATAATAAATATTATATTAAAGGTCAAACTAAATTATAATGAAATGTTTGAGTTGCTCGAGCGTTTGTAACGTTATACACTTAACTTACTTGGCGACTTTCAAAGCAGGTTTCTTCTGTTTGACTGTTTTGTTAGACATGTTTCACACTTTTAAAAGCAAGAAATAAAACAGGAGCTGTGGGCTGGATGGCTTGAAGTTATATGCAGGACATAAACCGGTCTTTAGGATTTTTGTTTGAAATAACCATGGAAACAGACTCTTCCTACTGGTCCAACACAGTGTGCTTTTGGCCTTCCAATGCAGCAGATGGCGCGGTGGCGCACTAGTACTTTGTACGACTTAACAGAAGAAAAAGGTCATCACTCTGTCATATGGAGATTTTTATGTTTAGTTTTCAGTTATGTGTACAATCATCAGTATCCAATTAATTAACTCAGTTTGATCTGACAAGATTTTATAGATAACTCGCGGTAAGTGTGACATTTTTTGTCTGTTGTTCTGTGGTACAATGAGCAGGTTAGCTTCTAACCAGCTACACTGACAGCAGAATCATCATCAATGCAACTCTATTGTGAAGCTGGTGGTTGTTTGAATGTAGTTGTTTGCAGGCAGATTCGCTTGAAATGTACAGAAAGACAGTGCTTATATTTACATGTTAAAGCTACTCGATGTCGTGTAGATCCCAACAACATATCAACAATAATATCCGCAGACCAACAGTAAAAAAATTGGCACAAATGTTCAAAGTATACATTATGTTACAGTCTAAAACTTGTTATAGCAACATTTGGTTTGAAAACATTATAAAATAATACACATTTCTGCTAGCATGCATAACATTATATATGTTTATTTTTTTAAATAATTACAAAAAGGAAACCAAAATTTGTGTTTGTGTGCAATCACATGGTACATATTCTGTGTGGAATAATCGATTGTAGGGCTGTCAAACCATTAACCGCATCCAAAATAAAAGTTTGTGTTTACATGATAACTGTGGGTGCACTGTGTATAATTATTTTACATTTATAAAGACACACACATGCTTGTATATATTTAAGAAATATTTTCATGTATATACTGTATATAGATTTACATATAATTATATAAATAAAAATAATTAAAAAAAATCTTAAATTTACATGCATGTATGTGTATTTATACAAAATAATTATACACAGTGCACCCACATATATTATGTAAACACAAACTTTTATTTTGGATGCGACTTAATTGCGATTAATCGTTTGACAGCCTAAGATTGCCCACTCTCAACTGTACTTTCGTTGTTTAATTTTAGATTTTCAAGTCTCACAGAATTTGGGTTGTCAAAAATGGAGGTGTTCATGCATCACTGTCATCACAAGCTCCCAAGTCTTCTGTCCAGGACTCTCTTCAAAGCATCAAAGAAAAGCTACATCTACTGTACCATCCACACTTCTCCTTCAGTCTCTGCCGTTTCCAAACCAGTCATTCCACCAGCGCTTGTGTCTCGCCTCTTCCTGCCGTCCAACCTCCGGGAAGGTCAGGAGGGCGGAGACTTGACATGCCGTAGCCAGAGACTAATGCTGCAGACAGGACTTATCCATCCCTCCAACCCTGGTTGCTTCTATTACTTACCAGTCGCTCTGAGGTCCATGGAGAAGCTGGTTTGCCTCATCGATGAGGAGATGTGGGCAATCGGTGGGCAGAAAGTTGACATGCCAGCATTGTGCAGTGCAGAACTTTGGAAGAAGAGTGGCCGCTGGGATCTAATGGGGAAAGAGATGTTTAGGCTACTGGATCGGCACAATGCGCAATACTGCCTCGGACCGACTCATGAAGAAGCAGTCACAGAACTTTTTGCTTCCCAGACCATGATATCCTACAAGAAGCTGCCACTTCTGCTGTACCAGGTACTCAAAGAATAGTTAACCAAAAATTTAAATTCTGTCTCATTTACCTTCATGTAAATCCAAGCCCAGACCTTGGTTAATTTTTTTTATTCAAATTAAGACATTTTTAATGAAACCTGAGAGGTTTCTGTCCCTCTATTCAAAGTCCAGCAACTAAAGATATACGATTGTCTTTACATTGCATTTACATCTAAATAGGGCTGTGCGAAAATGAATTGCGATTAATCGCATCCAAAATAAAAGTCTGTGTTTACATAATATATTTGTGTGTGCTGTATATAATTATTTTGTATATATAAATACATACACATGCATGTATATATTTAAGAAAATGTGTTATTCATATATAAAATATTTATATTTATATAATATATACAGAATTTAAGCGCAAATAATTCTTAAATATATACATGCATGCATAGGTATTTATATATATGTATATATACAAAATAATTATATACAGCACACACAAATATATTATGTAAGCACAGACTTTTATTTTGGATGCGATTAATCGCAATTAACTTTTGCACAGTCCTACATCTAAACAATAATAGATACACATAAACAAAGCATTTTCGCACATGTATGGTAAACACGGAAGCTCAAACGCGCATGTGTGATGCACAAGAACAAATGAGGTTCACATGCACAAAGTTCCTTTGTAAAAGTACTACTATTTTCAGATATGTCAACATGACTTGCGTAAACAAACATACACGTGTTATCTCGACGCATTTTGAGCTATCCGCGTGTATGCATGTTTGTCTACGCCATTAACGTCCGAGTGATTCCGCGTGTGTCTGTACACGCCGTCAAATGTCCGAGCAAAACTAAGCAAAATGTGGATCTACATCTGGGGAGCGATATAATTTTTCCTAGGATAGTGAAGGAGACTAATAAATGCCATTAACCCCAGTGACGGGTAGGTTAGGGACAGGGTTGAGGTAGGTCATATATTTATAAATGCAGTATTAACGTTAAGTCAACGGTGTTCATAAACATGCTGAAACGCATTTATTTGTGTTGATAGCACGCCAAAAATGGAAATACGAATTGGCGTGTCATACACACGCTACTTCATGAGATCAGTCTGGATATGTATCGCAGTAGATAACATGCTTGTCTTGTGTCTTGCAGGTAACACGCAAGTTCCGTGATGAACAGAAGCCGAAATTTGGGCTCTTACGTGGCCGGGAATTCTACATGAAAGACATGTATTCATTTGACATTAATGAAGAGGCGGCTCTTCATACGTACCACTCTGTGTGTCAAGCTTATGGACGGATATTTGACCGACTGGGCTTGAAATGGGTGCAGGTTCAGGCTGCCACCGGCAACATTGGAGGCACGCTTCCCATGAGTTTCAGCTCCCAGCAGCCATCGGGGAAGACCAGTTACTTGTTTGTGGGAACTGTGGCTTCTCTGCCAACATTGAAACCATAGACCCAGGCCAGACTGAGTGTTCACTGTGTCAAACAGGCACACTGACCGCATCCAAAGGCATTGAAGTGGGGCACACTTTTTACCTCGGCCAAAAATATTCACAGGCGTTTAAGGCCCTGTTTGTTAATGCATCCAATGTGCCTGCAGTAGCAGAGATGGGCTGTTTTGGACTTGGTGTCACTCTGAATACTTGCCGCTTCTATAGAGGTGATGTCATCTGAGGATGCTATTCACTGGCCAGGGTTGATTCGCTCCTTATCAAGTGTGTGTCCTGCCACCTAAAAAGGGCAGTAAAGCTCATGAAGTCACATCCATGGCTGATGAACTGGCTCAAAGCTTGGGAAACAGTCTACCCAACTTGAGAGGAGAGGTGGTACTGGATGACAGGATTCAGATGACCATTGGTAAACGATTGAAGGATGCTAAAATTCTTGGGTATCCATATGTGGTTGTGATAGGGCAAAAAGCTCTAGAGGATCTGCCCTTATTTGAGGTGATTTGTCAGCAGAGTGGAGAGACTATGTTTCTTAGTAAAGAAGGGCTTGTGGATCTTTTAAGTAGAGTTGAAACAATCTAATCTAACAATGGTTTACGTTTTACTGGTCAAGTGATGTTCAAGAGACTTCAATCATTGCTTTTGTCAGTAATAAGGAGTGTGTGACGTGAAAATGCCTGTGATTTGATAACAAGGACGTTTTGCTAATAAAACTGGCCTGTTTGTAATATTTTTGTCATTCTGGTCTTAATATTATAGGACCACTAAGATTAAAGTATAGCTTAATCTAGTGTAATTTTGTCATTTAACCCTCTGGGCCTCTACAGTTGGATCTATAAAATGTTATAGTTCGAAATTGTAATATTTTTTTTTTGATATATCAGAATGGGATGACACTTGGTGACTTTTGCCTCATTAGCTAAGTGAAAAAAAAAAATCATGGACATGATTAGGATATGTCAAAGGATCAGGGAACAAATCACAGAAACAACACATCAAAAATAAAAATAATGGGAAAATGTGAAAAAAAAAAAAATCTTTAAGAATCTTTCAGTGGTACAGACTACAAATCAGCCATGATGCAAAAAAATAAAAATAAATAAAAAAAGCAGCAAAGAAGGAATTAATCAAACCATTTTGAGTGCAAAATACACACACAAACACACACATATATGTGTGTGTGTGTGTGTGTGTGTGTGTGTGTGTGTGTGTGTGTGTGTGTGTGTATTTTGCACTCAAAATGGTTTGATTAACTCCTTCTTTGCTGTTTTTTATTTTTTGTTGCATCATGGCTGATTTGTATTCTGTACCACTGAACGATTCTTTGAGGTTTTTTTTTATTTTTATTTTTGATGTGTTGTTTGTGTGATATATACAAACAACTATATAATATAGTATTTATATAGGGAGCTATAGGTGGTTACACGTTTTATTTTTTCATGCCCCCAGATGGCACTTTTCTCACTTTAAAAAATATACATTTTAAAGGCCTTCTATTTTAATCTGAAATATTGCATTTCATTTATTGAAAAAATAATTGTCAAAAATATATAAACATTATGAGAAAAATAGCTTATCAAGTTTTTAAAATATTGTGTATGAAATGCCCTCACAATTCTAAATAATAATAAAACATATTTTTAAACACAAATAGTCTATGTTACATAGATTTCCTGAAGAAAAAAAGTTACATTTCAAGACTTCAAGCCAATTGTGGGAAGAAAACAATCCTCAAATGATTTTTATTGGTAGGTAATTTCTAATATTTACATTATTTTAGTAGTTTTCATTTTATGTGTGACATGGTAGAGTTTTTTTTTTTATTTTATTTTTATTTTCTCGCATACAACTCGCATACAAATGGAATCCGGACATTTTATCTGCTAAAGAGACCAATTTTCCCTGCCTTTTCTATAATGATGCAAAATATATTTTCAATTAAATATTTGATACAATACGATCAACGTATAACTTTATATTTTTTTATTTCGTTTATTTTGAATACACATGTCCCCCTCCAGACCAGCTGGTGGCGGTAATCCAGTAATGTGTGTCAAGCAACAGAGCATAGTAACAGCTGTATGTTGCGGCCATGTGGATCTTTGCTGCAGTAGTTTATTTTCAGTTTTATCGCATTTTGGAGTTCTATTTATAGCTTTTCATAGTGGATACATTTTGAACACATTTGAACATATAGATACATCCAGTACACAGTAAGTGGATATATTACAGAATTAATTAAAAAAGATAAACGGTCATGGCTGCCCCAGCGCAAGGTGAAGACAGCGACGATGGCATGGATGAGTTTATGGAGAAGTTTAAAACACAAAAATACAAAAATGCGTTTAATGAAAGCAACTGGAAGGAGGTAAGGAAGAACTGTCACGTTATTAGTAAAAAAAACAACAACACTGGCAACAGCATGTCATCGACCTCTGGTAGATGTGATCAGATTATTGAAGATCAAGCAGTGTGCTGTAACATTGCAGATTTGGCTAAAGTAGCTTGTTGTTATGAATTAAATCGCGTTTTATATATTGCAGGAGTTTAACAATGTGCCCATGTTCATGAAGACAGCGCCGGAAAACATAGACCCAGAGAAAAATCCCGATCTCGCCTGCATTCAGTCTATAATCCATGATGATGACAGAACACCTGAAGGTGTCTTGCTCTTTATTTTGCTGTGATTGTTCTTTGTGTAACCAAAGTAATACCTCCTATAAATGGCATTTGAATACATTTTAATTTAACCGTTTCTTTTCCTCAGAGCAAGCCAGAAGTTTGAAGGATGAGGGGAATGATTACTTTAAGGAGAAGAATTATAAGAAGTCTGTAGTGTCGTACACAGAAGGATTGAAAAAGAACTGTATGGATCTTGAACTCAATGCAATTCTATACACCAACCGTGCAGCTGCACATTTCTATTTAGGTACATTCAGTATTTATTAAGCCAACCACAATGAGGTCTATGTTAAAGTTAGTTTGCCTTGTAAATGTGCCATTATAATTGAGTTTTTCCTCTTTGATTTATGCAATAATCTATTTCCTCTAGGAAATATGCGGTCAGCTTTGAATGATGCCACTGCTGCAAAGAAACTCAAGCCAGACCACATTAAAGCCATAATAAGAGGTAAGTTGTGTCTGTAGTTCTTTACCTCACAAAGCAAACTAAAATAACACACAGAGTAAACCAAAACTCTTTTAGAATTGCATTATTTTGTGTACAGAAAAATATAATGTGTTTATTTGTGTAATATTATGCATGAATTTAGGAGCCCAGTGTTCAAAGGAGCTGCATAATTACACTGGAGCATTGCAGTGGTGTGATGAAGGTCTCAAGCTGGTTCCCACCGACAAGAAACTACTGGAGCTGAGAGCCACAGCAGATAAACTGAAGGTAGAAATGCGGTTACCAAAACACACTGCTCGCATGTCACAGAGTTATCACCAAACTTTCCCCATCCAAAGCGATTGGGACGTCACATATGAAACAGCCTGCTACTTTCGAGCACAGAACTCGACGATAGTGAATGTGGAAGTAGCACATCTACTCCAGGCAGAAATATCAAAGCTGCTGTGCCAAGGGGCCATAGAACTGGTACCGCCTTCTCTGAGTGAGTCAGGCTTTTACAGACATTATTTTCTCGTACCCAAGAAGGACGGGGCACTCAGACCTATTTTAGATCTGAGACATTTGAACCAAGTTCTGGAGAACAGACTGTTCAAAATGCTTACAACCAGAAAAATCCTTGCCCACATTCGCCCGTGGGACTGGTTTATCTTTCGATCTGAAAGATGGATTCTGTTTATTAACCGCTAGAGCGCCAAAGGTTATTGACTGCAGCTTTAAAGCGTCAAATGTGATTTTAAACTCTATAATGAACACTATACAGGGCTCTAGAGTAGAGGTCTTCACAGTGCACCCGTTCGGTCGCCAGTCGTCCCGGGACCCGTTCGGGTCTATATTTTAAATGATCAGCCGGGTCGGGTCTGAATCTGTTACTTCGGGTCCCAGGTCTGGTTAACATTGTGTGTAATACCCGTGCGATCGGAGTGCAAAGTGCAATCTCAAGCGCGTGTCATGTTTCTATGGCAACCAGAGTAGAGCTTCCGCCAGACCGCGCTTTACATTTTCTCCTATTTTTATAATAGTATAAATGAGCCGTCTTGTTTAATCTTAAAGTTTTGGTGGTCAGATTTAGACTCAATGAAGAGCAGAGAGCACAGATACATGATAAAGCTGAACAAGCAATCGTTATTATAGTTCAAAAGGGCAAACAGTTAAAGTTATTATGTGAGTTGAAATGAGAAAAATTATGTAACAAAAAGAAATCAAAAGACATTTAGAAAATGTGCGATTAATCGCGAGTTAACTATGACATTAATGCGATTAATCGCGATTAAATATTTTAATCGTTTGACAGCACTAATTTAAGGCTAAAATAATAAGTAGATTAAGCTTGGAATAATAAGAGAAATAGCCTAACATGGATATAACTTTCTTGTCGGTGGATTGTAATGCATCACAGGTTATGTACGTGACAAGGAAGTGAGATGACGTCTACTAAAATTAGGTAAGACAAAGAATTATTTTTTTTCGCAACTCGTGTTAAATAATATGTGACGACAATCGGGTTCCAGTCGGGTTTGTGTCTTTCTGCCGGGTTCGGGTCCAGTTTTCAAATAATAGACGGGTCCAGGTCGGGTCCGGGCAGTACATTTATGACATTTCTCGGGTCTGCACGGGTCCGGGTCCATCTTTTGAAATGAACAACGGGTCCGGGTCAGTTCGGTGTAGCACATTACGGGTCTCTTTCGGTTCGGGCATGAATTTTTGGACCCGTGAAGACCTCTACTCTAGAGAGCGGCCAAAATTTGTAAGGGTGCAACCAAAATTTTTCCTAGGTCGCACCAGTGCAACTAACATTCTCGCATGATCGCATTCGCTGACTCTCTCCACAAACAAGTCTTTGGTTCTCCTTGCACGCATGGTTGGATCATATCGTGGTCTAAACCAATCAGAGATAGAGATTGGGCTGGTCTTTGCCTCTGATTGGCTGTGGTTTAGCTATTCCTGTAGGACTAAAATGTTCTGTGCTGTGTGATACGAAATAAATTAAGACCTGAACACCAGAGAATCAGTTACAGCAATCAGCAGAAGAAACAGATGATGAAGAAACTTTTAAAATGTAGGCTACTTTTTATGGCTAGGTAAAAATATTCTCATATTCAAAAACTAATTCTCATTTTACGAACCCGTTGGGCTATGCTGTTTTCAGTTGATGAATAAATGGAACATTGTAACACACAACGCGCATCCCATCCAATAAATGGCAACAATCTTTGTGCTTTGTTACTATTGATATGAAACAAAGTCTCAGATTTCAAATTAGGTCCATTTTCTTACGAAATTCAAAAACTTAAATAGTGTATTGACGCTGTGGCGTGAGATCGCTCCGGCTCAGCTCAAGAGAATCAGCAACGCGGAGCGCACATGATCTTCTCTTCCGCCTTAATAATACCAGTTACAGCATGACAAACATGATCGAGCATCTGAAAGTGTGTTAAAAGATAGAGTACAACTTATCGAAATCCGTGTCTTTCACATGGAATTGCTCAATCAGTGTTTCAACCGTGGAAAGACGTCAACAAAACGTTTGTAAACAATGTCATGTAACGTCACATTTACCTCAGAAAAAACATCCAGTGACCATAAACTCGTTAGCTAGCTAGAAAAATTAGCTCTAGAGGTGCATTTTGCCAAAGACAATGTGACGTTAAAGGCGACGTTAGACGAGGAAAAATTTGAGTGCACCTAAATTTTGTGCTGGTGCTCCTAAATAAAAAATCCCAGTGCTTCTATGACAGTTTGAATTATTGTAATATAGAAATAATGATATGGTGTGGTTGAAAAGACTGTTTGTAAAGCTGGCTCATAACTGGCTCAGGGTCAGTGGTAGCGCCGACACAGATCTGAATGTTCCGTTGGATTCGGTACTTAATATTTTAAAGATTAATCATGCAACTCTTGTATAAATGTTTTTTATTTTTTTTTCTAGAGAGAAGCTGACAAAGATGCCAGAAAGGCAAAGGTTAAAGCAAAAAAGGAGCAGAATGAGAAGAAAGCATTGTTAGCTGCCATTAAGGTACTGCAGATACTAAGTTAAGTCATACGAAAAAAAAAAAAAATTGAAAAGGTGAAATATTCAATGACAGTTTTTACTTAGGAGCGGGGCATCAAACTTCTGAAGGCCGAGCCATTCTCGACATAGGGATTCGGACAGTGAGGAAGATGATGGAGCATCTAGAGCTCTGGGGGATCTGGAGCTTGATGGAATGGGCTCTCAGGAGGCCACAGGAGCTCGTGTTTTTATGGATGAGCAGGGAGTCCTCCACTGGCCAGTGCTGTTCCTCTACCCTGAACACAGCCAGACGGACTTCATATCTGCTTTCTGCGAGAACTCCAGGTTTGTTAAAAACTCAAAGACATTAAATTTGTATCCTTGCTGAGAAAGGGAGGGCTGCTAGACAGGAAAATTATTTATTCTTTTAATATATTTGATTTTGTTTTAGCTTCATGGACCATTTGGCAGTTATGTTTGGTGAAGAGCTTCCTCCTTGGGATACAGAACGAAAATATCAGGCGCAAAATCTACAGGTCAGTACAAAAGGTTCTTTAAACACAACTATTTGATCCATCATTGTTCTCTTTTGCTTGAGAAATGTTAATTAGATGCAGTACCACAATGATTTGTTTTGAAATTTGATCATATCCATCTGTAACTTCTCAATCATGTTTTTGTTTCAGCTTTTCTTTGAGGATCCTGAAAAAGGACATCTTTATCAAGTTGATCTTGAAAAGTCACTTCTTAATGTTCTTCAGCACCAAAGGTATTTCAGAGGAATTTCTTCTAAGTAGTTTTATCACTGCTTGAATTGGGCTTTGATGTTTTTCTCTGTTTTGTTCTTTCCAGGTGTTTTTTGAAGGCAGGATCGCCTAGTTTCATTGTGTTGGTTTCAGGCTCTCCGTTTTCTAAGCAGTTTTTATCAGGAAAAAAGGTCAAGAGATCAAAATGATTGAAATGTTCTGTTTGGACCTCGAAAGACTTTAAACGCCTTGGTCATAAATCTTAACCTCCTGCTACTAAGGACATTTCTGCTCACCCCACCACTTTAGAAAACTCTGGAGATGGAGGCAAAAATGTTAAAGTGGATTTACTTTATAGTGATGGCAATGATTCACTTTAAAAGCAATAAAAGCATTTACTTGTATGGTATGGTAGTAGACTGTTGAATAAGATTAGGTAGACTCAGATTTTTCTTTACATCATAATTTTCATTAGTTTTTAATACAGGTAGAAAACATCAAGACAATGCAGATAGTTTTTTCTATATGTATTTCAGTATTTAACTTTAATATTGAACATAAATAAAGAAACATAAAAGAAGCTGTTAAAAGTTTAACCCAAAAGTGAAAATTTTGAATTCAAACAGGAATGACTGACTTTCTTCTGTGGAACACACATTATATTTTGTTGAAAGTTAGGAAACTACACTGGAGCCCATTGACTTTCATTGAAAAACACAGAGACATTTCTCTTTCATTAGAAAGTCATGCGGTTTTAGAATGTTATAAGGGTTATGAGTAATGAGTAAATGATGACCGATCAAGAACATTATGAGTAAATGATGACAGAACTTTTATTTAGTGTGGAGTGTTGCTTTAAAACAGTTTATGGGATGATAAATTAGAATTAAAGATGTTGGAGCCTTTTAGATAACGTTATCAATAAATCATTTAGTTTCTACTATGTAATGCAAACCTCATTTACTGAGGATAAAAATGAATTTGTGATGTAAGGCCTTCTAAATCGATCCAAGGACGGTATTTGATCAGAGGCGAAGGTCTATGCGTCTTCCTTCTTTCCCATGGCAAAGGGATTTTTAATTAAATCCATTACATTTTATCTTGTGTATTAACTCGTTTCATAAAATGAAAAGGTTTATCAATGATATCTGTGCATCATTAAATATATGTTAATGTTTGACTATTCCTTTTAACTCTAATGAAAATAAAGTCTGTTAGAATGATCAAATGTAACAATTTATTATGTCAGGTAAATGTATTATTAGAATTCCATAATCAATTGAAAGATAATCAATGCAAAACATAAAAGGAAACCTTTTACTCGACAATGTATGCTACATGTGCTGAGAGTCGCGAACCCTCAACCACACGTGCTGATCTGAATACAGAAAAGCCTAGTGCTCTTGCTGCATTTTCCTCATATAGTCAACTTATTTGATAAGTAAAACATGAGTTTAGTGGAAATTTACTGTGGTCAACCCCCAGACTTACTGAGAAATAAGAAATTACTGGGCATTTGCAAGAAATTGTGGAAATAAGCATTCATGAATTTACACCTTTTGGAAGTAGAGACCACATTCCTTTGTGTGCCAGTTATTCCTAAACTTTTAAAAATCCTATTACCTTTTGTTTTACTTATTTGGAAATAGAACACTTGTACCATTCGCACTGAGACATTTCAAATAATACTAAACATTAAAACTGAGTGTGGGTGATTTTTGCTATAGACCATTTCACAAGATGTAAACAACACTGGTCCAGAAACACTTCCTGTTTCTGTTTCAGTTTGTTTTCTTTATTTCACATGTAAAGAAAACATCTTAAAGATGTTTGTTTAACTTTTTGATTCAGTTTTAAATGTTCTGTTGGTTGTATTTTATCCCAGCTTTTATGTAGTGTTAAAAAAATGAAACAGGAAGTGCTTCTGGACCGGTGTTGTTTACATCTTGTGAAATGGTCTATAGTGTGTGTGTGTGTGTGTGTGTGTGTGTGTGTGTGTGTGTGTGTGTGTGTGTGTGTGTGTGTGTGTGTGTGTGTGTGTGTGTGTGTGTGTGTGTGTGTGTGTGTGTGTGTGTGTGTGTGTGTGTTTGTTCAAATGTTAATTTGCAAGCAAGGTCCTTTGTCTTCAGAGACCACTGGTCAGATTGATTCCATCAACCAGTTGTGTAAGCACTCTGATTAATTAGCATTTTAGTCATCATCTACATGTATAGCGCTTTTAACAATGTAGATTGTTCCAAAGAGGCTTTAATAGATAAATAATAATATAAAGTACGTTTTATAATAAAGCTATGTAATAAAGTTATGTTCCAGTTAAAGTAAGTCTTTAATGATTCTCTTCTGTCGCAATGATCTAGTCATTAACTGAGTGGCCGCTGAATACAACACCGTTTTAATAGAAAACTCTAAGTTCTCTCTTCGCAAACTTTAAAACGCAAACCCCTGAGAACGCTGATGGCGTGCACGTGCACATTTAGAATTCATTCATTCTAAAGGTATGTGCATTTGAATATATGCGCAGGCATGTAGTCCTTCTCTCTAAAAAAAAAAAAAAGAAAAAAACAACCCTCAACAAACTTTTTGGCCTTAATGTATTTTTTTTATTTTTGTTTAATCTGTACAGAGGTAAGGGAAGGAGGCCTTCACATGGGAGAGAAGTTGACACTTCAGGACTGCGTTGTCATCGTGTACAGACGCAGGTAGGCTAACTTTACTTCGTCATTTTGGATACGGCCTGGATCAGGCAGACTGCGGTAAACCTCGGAATTTAAACCAGGGTAAATGCCATTATTTTTATGATGTAACAGGTACATCTGGGTTTATAATTAATCCACAATTACATATTTAATTAATAACAATTCATGTATGAACTAATACATTAACCTTACATACTCTTAATTAGTTCATAATGTGGTAATCATTAATGAATAGCTTAGATAATCATTAGTTACACATTAATTCAGTATTATTTGTGCAATAGTTAAGCATGAATTAATGCTTATTAGTGCACACGTATTGTAAAGTGTTACCTGCATTTGAATATATGCGCAGGCATGTAGTCCTTCTCTAAAAAAAGAGAAAAAAACAACCCTCAACAAACTTTTTGGCCTTAATGTATTTTTTTATTTTTGTTTGATCTGTACAGAGGTAAGGGAAGGAGGCCTTCACATGGGAGAGAAGTTGACACTTCAGGACTGCGTTGTCATCGTGTACAGACGCAGGTAGGCTAACTTTACTTCGTCATTTTGGATACGGCCTGGATCAGGCAGACTGCGGTAAACCTCGGAATTTAAACCAGGGTAAATGCCATTATTTTTATGATGTAACAGGTACATCTGGGTTTATAGAATGTGTTCACGGTTCCAGCTGACCTAATCTATGTTGCCTAAAATTTAACTATAGAAGTCTATAATGTGTTATGTGAATGCTAGGTTAAATAGATTATAGCTTTGAACTGGCTGACTGTGTCTGCTTCTCAGACAATGTTAGGAAGACTGTTCCAAAGTTTTGGTAGGCTACTAAATAGAAAAGGATCTACCGCCAGCAGTCGATTTTGATATTCTAGTTATGGCTGGAATTTTGAGTTTGAGATTGCAATAGACAACGAAGAGCTCGCTCAAGTACTGGGGAGCTAAACCATTTAGTGTTTCTAAGTAATCAGCAATATTTTAACAAACATTTTTGCAATGTTTATGCAGTGTTGACAGAACCGGGCTAATATGGTCAAATTTCTTGTAAGAACTCGAGCTGCTGCGTTTTGGTCAGCTGTAGCTTACAGGGCAACTACCCAGTAGAGCATTACAATAATCTTGTCTTGATGTCATGGCCAATAGCCATATGCATGCTTAAGCAACTAGTTAAAGTTGTTAAATTGAATTTGCTTGAGTTGTTTCATGAAGCCAGAATGGTATGGTATTGAACACAATTTTTGTGCGTCATATCTGTGATTGCCAGGGGTTGTACAGTGTGTGCGAATTCTGAGACCAAATGCATTTAGGATTATTTTTAATATGACATTTTTGTTACAAATTATATAATCAACATAATTTAATTAAATGAAACAATTTTGAATCTTCTTTTGCTTTAAAAAAAGCCAACATCAACCATAAATCTGTGTAAAACTAACTTGATCATGTTATCCAGCGTGGTTCAAGAAAGTTCCAAAGAGGTGCACATGACCAATTTCACAAATGTGCTTATTTATTAGTGACCCAGAAATAGTGCAGTAGGCCTAAATATTGAATATATGAGGTTTACTACAACTTTTTATTTACTTGTAGATTTAAATGGGGGGGGGGGAGTCCCAGATCTTGAATGTGGTCTCAAGGTGGTCACTTTTACCATTGCTCAGCAAAATTTTGTGGCAGAATCCAGTCATTCCAATAGGAATCCATGTGACTGGGAGTTTTGAAAATGTCCTTCATGCAGATTTCCCTCATGTTCAAGTTAAATGTGAATTTGACCAACAGAAACCTGCTTGGTTTAAAAAGTGACTTCTGTGTAAGCTCTGCTTCATAAATCCCAACGCTATTGGCAATGGACAATTGTTTTTCCTACTTTTTTTCACTTGTTTTTTGCTCGCATGACTCCACTTTAAGGCTTCTGAACCCCATAGTACACTGTTAAAACACTTATTTCTAGTCAAACTGGCTCTTCGCGCTTCGTGGCATGTGCTGGAGGAAAGCTGTAGCCAAAAGACAGCATTCCAAAGTGACTTTTTGATCTTTAACACCATAATTTAGAATTTTACAATACATTTCCTCTGTCCATCTGGAAACCTCTAGTTTGAAATAGTTAGATGCATTATTGTCAATTACTGTCTTAACATGCACAACTCATGGACATTATTCTGGAGTCAGCTTCCCATTTCTCCTTTCAAATAGAAATGGACCTGCCCAGTGGAAACTTTTTCCCCTGTGGCTGTACGCTCCTCAGCAACTTTCTAACCACTTCCAACCTTCCTTTCCTGATCAGATCTTTTGAGAGCTCTGTCACCACATCTGTATTTGTGCGGCATAGCGCTTTTAACTCAGTCTGAACAATGTCTATTCCATATCGCTCTTCCGCCTCCTTTAAACATTCTTCCAATTGGATTATAGTGTGATCTGGTCTCTCCCGCATTGGGTGAAGCTCACAAGAATGGCCTGTAGCAGGCAGCGCAGGACCATCGTGTTCTGGACGCTAGGAGGTTCCAGTTCAAGCGCTTTCCTGAAAGTGTCGATGGCGTTCTGCTCCTCTCCTTTCAGCAGCAGACAGCGACCCCGCAGGAGCTGTAGTTTAGAGATTGTAGAGCCGAGAGGACACTGCAGCGCTTTAGCTAGACTAACCAGGGCCTGGTTTATCGCCATCTCATCGACCAACAGGCTCTCCTGTAGGGCGTCAACACCCATGTAGTAGAAAACCTGAGAGAAATGGAGAGATGGATATTGTATGCTCTTAAACTGCATAGTAACTATATTAGTAACTACTTTAACAGTCAAAAGTTTGGAATAATTAAGATGTTCATTAAAAAAAGTATTTTATGCTCAACAAGGCTGCATTTATTTGATGTGAAATTCAGTAAAAAAAAAAAATATATATTGTGAAGGATTGCTACAATTTAAAGTAGCTGTTTTTATTTTAATATATTTTATTATTCCTCTGATGGCAAAGCTGAATTTTCAGCCATTACTAAAACTGGAGTAATGGCTGCTGAAAATTCAACTTTGCCATCCTAGGAATTACATTGAAAGTATATTCAGAACAGACTTTTTAAATTGTCACAGGATCCTTCAGAAATCATCCTCATATTCTGATTTGCTGCTCAAGAAACATTTCTTATTAATATAAATTGATCAAAAGTGACTGCAAAGACATTTATAATGTTACAAAATATTTCTCTTTCAAACAAATGTCTTTCTATTCATCAAAGAATCTGAAAAAAAGGTTTGGTCACACTTTATTTTAAGGTGTCTGTGTTACAGTGTTATTGTGTTAAGTTCTGTGTAATAATATTAATATGCTTATAGGGTAAGGGTGAGATTAGGGTTTGGCTTAGGGATATATTCATGTAATTATAAATAATGTATAGTTATTACTGCAGTAACTACATGTAACATGAGGGCACGGTAAAATAATTGTTACCAAAGGTTTTCAAAAAATATTAAGCAGCGCAACTGTTTTCGACACTATTTATAAGTATTGTTTTTTGAGCACCACATCAGCATATAAGAATGATTTCTGAAGGATTATGTAACTCAGTCTGAAGACTGGAGTAATGATGCTGAAAATCAGCTTTACCATCTATGGAATTGTAGTATATTCAAATAGTACGGTTATTTTATAATATTTCACAATATTACTGTTTGTACTTTATTTTTCATCAAATAAATGCAGCCTTGATTAGCATAAGAGTTTTCTTTCAAAAACATTAAAAAAATATCAAATATTAATTCCAAACTTGTGACCGCTATCTGTGTTCTTGCGTTCTCATAACTACCTGACCCATCTCCAAATGAGTCCTCAAACAGGGTCGGACAGCCAAAACACGTTCCAGGTCAGCACGAGCCTCTTTTAGAATCTGACGGTCAGGGATTCCACCTTGACCACACTTCGCTTTATCAAGATCCTTTGCATAAGTGGTGACACTAAGCTGGACAAAAAGTAGAAAAGGGCAAAGAATACATATTTTGAGCTGCATTAAAACTATCAGAGCAATATTAGACAGAGAAAAAAAAGGTAAACACCTGAACACAAAAAAAACCATCAAAATGAATAAGTAATAGGCTATTTTCTACCTAGATTTGAGCCTTGCTCAAAAACGCTTGGTTTTTGTGGGCGTCTCGCATTGAAGACTTGGAAGTAAACACCCACTTCTGTGAGTGGAGAACAGTTTTGCATATTATAATGAGTTTCACTCTTGATCCGGTTTGTCATTACGAGGTAGGCCTATGTTATTTAGCTATGCGTGTCATGTGCGAATCCATGGGCGTCAGTTTGGTTTGAAATGTGCTGTGTACAGAGATGCATTCGGAAATGCATTTTTAAAAGTGCTGGGTACAATGACCAATTCATTTTTTTTGCTCTTTCGTGCAGTTCATGTTTTGAAAGATGATGTCCTGTAGCTTAGGCCTACCAGAGACAGTTTATATGTGCCTACTGATGTAAATAAATAAAAATGTATAGAAATATGTGATGATGTCCAATCAAAAATGTGATGGGTGTGGGGGATTAAATAGTATGTTGGGTTTAATTGGTAGTACAATGAGATCTACAATGTTGTTAGTGTCATGAATTTTCATGTGAATAAATACATATATCAGCCTGATATAGGTTACATATGAAGAGTTTGGTTCCAAAACGCGATACGCGCCATTTTTAAAAAAAATGAGTTACTGCAAAAATCTGACTTTTCAATACCGACCAGATACAAAACAATGTTTAAATTTACGTAAAATGCGATATCCGCCGTGTTATTATGTAATGTTTTCTCCCTTTCTTTCCAAACCTGACAAACGCCAGTCTCCCTTTTCTGCAAAATGCGACATATCCGGTTAACCAATCACAACGCACCATTCCACGCAATGTAAACAGTAACGGCAGCGCTTTAACTACACCCGGCTTCCTAGGTTTTCTCTATTTTGTCCTTTCGATCAACAAACAAACAAAAAAAGAATAATTTTGACAGCATTGGTGTAAGTGTGTAAGGCATATCCTGCATGGGTAAACGTGACCTCGAAATCAAATCATTTACGTGAGATAAAGAGATGAGGCACTCGGGAGGAGGAAATGCCGGCTGTTGCTTGTTCTCACTCGACAGCATCGAATATCTGTCACGCTGACACACTGACCCAGGGGATCTTTTGAAAAACTTTCAGTTGTTTTATTCAAAGTCAACAAAAACCGAGCAGGACCAAGCCATTTTACAGCTGATCGACGTCAAAAAAGCACATCCCAAGGTTGACAACAGCGATATGCAGAAGTAACGTTAGATCATGCTTAATAAATCATAATTCATGATGATGTGCTCATCTTACTTAATGTTTTAATTAAGGTGTTGTTCATCCATGAAGTCATGAATGAAAAACGTTGAACTGCTTAAAAAACGTTGTTAGTTCCTGATGATATTAATGTATGAATGAATGCATAATTCATGCATGATTCATTTATCCATGAATTCATGATAATTCATGACATGTACCCTTAAAGTGTTGCCAAATATTGTTATATTAAAGCAATGGATTTATAGTATGCACAAGAAATTCAATGTGTATAAAATTTTATTTTGATTAATTGCATTTTGAAAAAAAAATAATTTATGGATTTATTGCATTTTGGGAAAAAAAAACAATCTGTTTTTTATAATAAATCTTTGAAAATCAAAACCTAGATTTATTTTTTTTATTGATATTATAACCTACAAATGCTATGTGAAAATTTGAAACAGAAAATAGTGGTTTTCATCTTCCCATTTTCTTGCTAAAGAAAACACAGTTTTACTCAAATTCATCAAAATGGATTTATAGCGTTTTGGAACCAAACTCTTCATATATACTGTAATGGTCCAGTGGCAGAATTTTTTGTTTTGCGATTTCACCTGAATGAATAGAATCTCCAACGGATTGAAGCGCGCATCCGATTGAAGACATTGAGGCACGCGCGCTAGCCACAACAGAACTCTGAATCCACGCCACTGATCGCAGAGGCAACAAAGCACATGATCACTTGATTAAAAAACAACACACTTTAGTGCTAGATCGCCTCTTATTTAACAAAAGAATTAAACGAATGCTCTGCTAACTGGAGACTTGTATTGGTACATTCGTAACCACGAGATGTTTCAAAAGTGGTGGGGACAAAATATACGTGAATCAGTGGGCAGAGCTAAATCGGCCATGTTGAAGTTGGCGTTAAACTTCTTCTGCGGGGGTGGTGTTTTATCCTCTTTGACGTCATAGTTCCCCACTTAGAAAAAAGAGTCGTTTGCTGAGCCTGGTGTCAATAAAAGCTTTCATTGGACTAACAAGGACGTTTTCAGTTCTGAAACTTACAGGATATTCTTATAATATGATGACCTGTTAGATGTCAAAAGCTCAAGGAAAATTTGATTTCTCAGTTCATCACCCCTTTAATAGAAGTATTTGGCAGTTTTCTGCTTGTCAATTGTTACAAGCCTTGGAACGAATCAAATCATCCATGAAAGGTTCAAATGAGTTTCCAAAAAATATTGTTTGCTATTCAGTTTGATTCAGAGTTCACTCACGCGCTGAATCATAGTTTCTCACACTCGTAACAGAATACTTTAGAAGACAGAAACACTGAATGAGGTGATATTTATCTATGAGTGCTAGACGAGGTAATAGTTACCTAAAATCCATTGTATGAAACCACTTTTTTTTTACAGTTTATGTCAATATATCCAAAACAAAACAAAATTGGTTGGGGCTTGTGCTTCAGTATGGATGAAAGGCTAAATGCTTCTGGTGTGAACTTGAGGGAAACTCATCCCATTCACAACAATGACTTGAGACTAATTAATGGTAGGCAAAAAAGAACCTGGGGCCTGTTTCAGAAAGGAGGTTAAGTGAAAACTCTGAGTATGTTAACCCTGAAATGAGGGAAACTGGGTTTTCCGTTTCAGAAAGGGGGGTATATCAAACCCGAGAAAGCAGAGTAGGTCAAGCCCATTTCTGAAAGAGAGGTAACTTATACTCAGAGTCAGTTACCATGGTAACTCTGTGAACCTAACCTGGTCGGGAGCAGGTTTTCTTCAAACCCAGAGTTTCTTGCGGTCTCCTCCCCTTTTTTAAAGAGGAAGTGCTGTTTAAACACCAACAATAATACTAAAATGTTGTATTTACACATTATTCAATGAATATATATTGTTTGTCTATGGTTTAATTGACTAAATCTGTTTTGCAGCACTTTGCCAAAAAATAAAAGGATTAAAACGTTTTCTAAACTTATATTTGATTACCACCGTTTTTGATAATATATTTCTATTAAATCATTAAAACATTTAATAGAACTCAATTATTTTTCAAACATAATTTAATAAGTTATCAATGATAAAAAATAAGATGTTAATCTTTTTCATAATCAATGATTGAAGTTATATGAAGTTATTTGAAGTTATAATTATGTAAGGAATAATTGACGACAGGCCGTTGAATTATTAGAAAAATAATGCACACCCGAGGTGGTAATGCGGTCACGACGCGAAGCGGAGTGGCCGTTACACCTCGGGTGTGCATTATTTTTCGGATAATTCAACGGCCTGAAGTCAATTATTCCGCTTATACTACAGTTACCACACCTCAAAACATTGTTCAAATGATTCATATCCAGACGTTTGTCAAGTTTTTGACATTAAAGCGCTCTTGTATGTAGGACTAATTTCTTACGCATCTAATCCCATGCCTCCGTTGCTAATTCCAAAACGTCATTTTAAAGGTAGTAGTAGTAACGGAGGTTTGAGTCACTGATAGCAGACTAATGTAATGATGGGGACACGCTTACAATTCGCTGAAATATTCGAAGACCGACTGTTTCCATCGACTGTAGCAGGTCTTACCATCTGAGTGAACACAGACTGAACGCGTTGCTGTGCTGAACGTGCGTTGGGCATGATCAGTCAGAAAATTACATTCATAACTGGCGTAGGCCTAAAATAGTCTGTCCCGGCTTTATGCAGTTATTAATGCAGTTATGAAGAGAGAGAGAGAGAGAGAGAGAGAGAGAGAGAGAGAGAGAGACGTTGAAATAATGAGACAGAAAAGCATGTGCGTCAATATTAATATTATTATTTATTTATTTATTAACTTCGTTTTAATTAATTCGTTCATTATTGTTTTCTATAATTGACAGTAGATAAGCCAATAAATTAAAAACACAAAGCCCTTTTAACAAGTAAGCCTATCAATAATTATTTATTTGTTATATTATCTGGAATAATTACGAAAATACGTGCAGCAGGACTATTAATATATTTATATATTCAGTTTAATTTTCTATTTAGCCTATTATAGATATACTTTATTTATTAAAATTAAACTGTATGTGTCAGTTGATTGTGAAGTTAGACATCAAATATTTCAGATCAAGCGCATGGGGCTCCATGTCTTCTCTTGTTATGAATTGAATCCTATTTTCCGTTAACTATGCGCAGTGATATGGAACTGTAATGCGGTTCAAACTTGCCTGAAACTACTTTAGCCGTGCGTTTCCCTGAAAATAATTTCACACCTTTAGAACGTTCTCAACCAATCAGAATCAAGCATTCAACAGCCCTGTAGTATAAATATAGATATGTTTTATTAAACAAATGTTTATATTATTTAACTGTCATTTTAACTGATGATAACCGTAATTTAATATAATTAATAATACCATAAACCGTAATATTTTTCTGAGACTGTTCTCATACTGTGAAACTCTCCCCACATGGGGAGTCTCCACCCCACCCCCGCTGTTAAACAAGTTACTCAGCAACTTTATCTCATGTTTTAAATTAACTACTTTTTACATGAGTAGATTTTTAGACTTGGTATTTCTACTTTTACTTAAGTAAAAATTTATCAAAGTAATAGAAGCCTACTTTAGGTTGAATAACATTCTTCCAGTTTCACCTCTGATATTATAACAGTAAGTTACTCTAAAACAGTTATGAATTATTAACTACAAATGACATCTTCAACGGTATAGTTAGATTAATGTAATAATTACTATCTCTAGAAAGTATTGGTCTACATATCACTAATTGCTAAATCCTATATCAACCTCAACCACTTGATTAATACAAGGAGGAGAGACAAGAAACTGCACTTTTAATTCTTTCAAATTAACAATATACAACTGCATGAATTATTCTTGAATTGAAAGTGTGTAGAGGGAGAAGGTTACATAAAATATACCTTTTAAAAATGTATGTTAAATCCACTATTGTTTCATACTGAATTGGTATATAGTTTATGCAGTAGCCTATTTAATTTAATTGCATCATATTTTCTTTTAAATCACAGAAGAATTAAGAGTAATGCCTTTAATTAAATTACAATTTAGATTACTTGGTAATTAATTATACCCAACACCTCTTTTTGTATGGCGTTGTTGCCATGGTGACTCATAATATCTGCGCTCCATTGATAATGGCTTTTTATAGATGTGGTGCACACGCTTAACTCAGAGTCAGTCACCTCAGAGTTGATTGAACTAACTCATTTGAGCTGTTCTGTAACCGAAAAGTCAGAGTTTCCCATTTCAGGGTAAGTCAACTCAGAGTTCAAGCTTTAACTCAGAGTTGGTTGAACCTCCTTATTGAAACGGGCCCCTGGTCCCTCTTGTGTCTTTACCCACTAACTTTAACAATGACAATGCTACCAGTTGACAATGCTCTTGTACATATGTTTGTACATTGTACTTATATTTAAAAAATACCTTTAATTACAGCTGTAATCAAGTTCTGTAACAACACCTATAATTACAATGATTCAAGGAGAGGTAATCATTTTTATTTATTTATTTTAAACACACAGCCGATTCAACTTAGTCATTTTTTATGAGCGGTATAGGCACATGTAAATACAAAGAAATATAAATGAACATTATAATGAATTGTTGGTTGGGGGGAGGTAATATTTCTCTTACCTTGGCACGTGTACAGTATGCCTGCCAGTTGAGTTCTGCATCAGGCAGGACACTCAGTGCCATGTTACAGATACCTAAGGCCATCTCCAGTTTGCCTGACAGGAAGAACACGTCCGTTAGCCTGTTGAGTGTGAATGCATCCTCTGTGGCGAGCTTAATGGCCTGTGAAAATCAGCAGTGAGAATCTAATCATTTAAAGCCTTTACACTTCATAATTACTCACAAGGTATACGTATTTTCAGTTTGTCAGCTCATGTAACCAAACAAGCCTAAACTCATCTTTCTAACACCTGTGTCAAGAAACAACAAAGTTACACGTCATGGGATGTGTTGTGGATACAGAGAACGTGTGTGCAAATAACCTCAAGACTGAAATCTGATTAGCTTAATAAACATTCTACATTTTTTCTACGCTGACATTCTTACCGATCCATAACATGTCAAAGGGTCAGATCCAGAGAAACCACAGTCATGGACTGACATTGGCACAGTGGAGAACTCCTCCGTCCGCTCCAGCATGAGACCAACATAACACCAGGCCATGGCTAGAGAGTAAAAAGAGATAAATAGACATTGTCTTAATGAGATCAGGGCGCTGATAAGAAGACATAAGAAGCTAAACGTGACATGTGGCAACATAAAACTAGAAAAGCTGGTCTGTGAAACCTTTTACTTCTCCTTTTATGTTGTTTATGTAGTTAGTACTCCATTTTGATTAATAGGATCATCAGTGTGCTTTATTAAAATAACAATAAATCCAATCTTCATCATTTTATAATGTATGGAAATTACCTTTGAGGTGTGTGTTGTCAGATTGTAGAGTCTCTGTGAGAAGCTTGAGGCCCTTGTTGAAATAGGTCAGTCTTGTTTAGGTCGGTGTTCGTTTGAATCCCTCACAATTCCATCTAACCTATTAAAACAAACAAACAAAGGTAGAGATCAGCCTATTAACGTTTAAGTTCCTGATAAGGAATGTCTAAGCGGACTCAAATGCTTAGATATGTAGTCAGATGTTGGATGATGTGGTAAATATGAAGCTTAACAGGAAGGTGTTGAAAATACCTTATGTAAATTGTTGCCATTTTGAAGTACCAACTTCTTTTTTCCTCTATTGGGATCTGTAAAAAATAAAACAACAGAACAATGTTACACAATAAAACACTCCATGTACTGTTCATTTCTGCAAAAAAAAAATTCACACACTGTAAAAAATATTTTCAAGATTTGTTATCACAACATATTTTCTTTTGTCAAATCAACTTTATAATAATTTATTTAGTTGAGATAACTTCTTATTTTGAGTTTCTGATGATTAAATTAATCTCCTTCATTGTATTAACTCACTTTTTCCAGTTCAATCAACTTAAAATTTTAAGGCAATCCAGGTTACGTACTTTAAGTTAAACCAACAATATTTTTTTACAGTGTAGTAATCACAACATTTTTTCTTTTGTCAAATCAACTTAAATTATTTATTTAGTTCAGATAACATAAAATTTTGAGTTTCTGATGATTAAATAAATCTCCTTCATTGTAGTAACTCACTTTTTTCAGTTCAATCAACTTAAAATTTTAAGGCAACCCAGGTTACGTACTTTTTTAAGTTAAACCAAAAATATATTTTTTTTTTACAGTGGATGTTTCCACTGTATTTTGAGCGTATTACAGGTAGCCTATTTTGTTTGTTTATTTCGTTTAAAAAAAGTTTTATTTTGATTGTTATCTGGTTCCTGCCTCCTTCCATGAACATTGCTACATATACTTTATCAATTCAATGACAATGTTCAATGATAGGACAAATATGTAATTTATAATTTATTATATCTAACAACTATTTCAAAAAATGCATTACAAATGCAATTGTACATACAATTGATTGTACACATTTCTGTTGAGTAAGATTTGAATTTCTAAATTAAAATTAAGTCGGGTATTTTTTGGAAGGGGCACTAAGTAAAAATGACAACAAATGTCATAACATCAAAGAAAAAGCCTAGTTAAAAAAAATGAGAACCCAAACAGACCCTCATGACTGTGTCCATAAGTCTCTTAAAATATCAGATATTTTTCAGCCAAGTTTAGTTATAAAATATCATATGCGACTCCCCAAAAACTATATGTATATATGTAGGCTACACTAAAAAAAGTATGCTGTGATTATTTATCAATATCACAACTTAAAATCCAACATTAGAATATGAAATGATGTGTTGTTTCAACTTAAAGAACTGTTGTATTCTTGACTTAAAATATTAAGTTTAGTTAACTTCAGTTTAGTTGGATATTTAACATCTCAAATTTGAAGTTGTTATAACTTACTGTAGCAACATATTTTACCGTTAATTAGTAACTTTTTCAAATAAAATTGACTCTCCTTCAAGATATCTACGTCTCCCTGAAACTGTAATGTGCTCACCAGTTCCTCGCCGTAATCGAGTGCACGGTTGTAGGACATAAGCGCAGCTGTCAGTCTCTCCCGTAAATCTTCGTCCCTCTCCAGCTCCACGTCATGAGGATGAACATACGCCTGTTCAGCCAAGCATCGTGCCACCCTGAGCCTGCAGTCTGTCTGGTTATCCCCCATGAGGGCAGCCACACGCTCTATGCACTCCCCCTCTTCCAACTCTTGACCCAGGCGTTCGTATACGTGAACCCAGGTTGGCCCAGGCGTTGAGGTTTTCTGGATTCTCTTGGCAGATGCTGTGAAAGGTCTCTTTTGCCATCTCTAGTTCATCCATATGGAAGGCCAGCAGGCCCAGAATATTGCGGATAGCATACTGTAGTTGTCCCGTCTCAGCTTCGAGCTCAGCTCTGAGGCTCTCACACTTGAGCTGGGTGTCTCGGTGCCGAAGTGTGGCTGGTCCATTGGGTTCACCATTCAGATTCAGATTCAAATGAAAGTGGCCAGGGATGTAGGCCATCCCCTCAATCAGAGACTCAATGTCCTCTTCTGTGCTGTCCTCCATTGTCTCCCACACACGTACTGACAATGCCTGAGACAGACTTAGTAACTTATTAAGTGGGACAGGAAATACAGGTTTAAAGAGGAGGAGAAATGAGACATAAGGAAAGTTGTGGAACATGTGCTTTCTTGCTTCCTGTAACAGGTTTCTCCACCCCAACATTGCAGCTTTTACATTAACTGTGCATTTCAATTGAAAACATGGGCGTTTGCTTCAGTAAGTGTAAAGAATGAGTCCTGCTTTTTGAATTTGAGTGACACACCATGGTGTTGTATCATGTAGGGATTGTCTTTTACCATAAATCAGTGAAACATCGTGCCAGAAAGAACACCTTTTTAAATGCTGCCAGATATGATAGAAATGCTTAACAGTCCCGTGTGTATGATAACAAAAGGCAAAAGTGTGTCGAAAAGGTATTGTTAATTCAGAACTTCCTGACAACATGATGATCGAATTTTCATTTTTGGTGAACTATCCCTTTAATGTCTAAAGACTACAGGTTTAAGGCCCAAAGACTACAACAATGGTGATAATTTCACCCTTGTTGTTCTAAAAGTGCTTTTCTAGCTTTCTTCTTTGAATATAAAAAAGAAGTTCAGCAGAATGGCTTAGCTGCTCTTTTCCATGTAATGAAAATAAATGGGGACAAGGAGTGGTGCCATATTAATAATAAATATTCCATTAACAATAAATACTTCAAAGTTTGATTGGAAAATCTTTATGGACATTTTTCTCCTTTTCAGTTTTGTTTTTTTGATCACTTTGCCTGTGTTAAAGCTAACTGCAAAAAACTTGCCACAGGTGTGTATTTTTATTGGAATTGTACTATTTCACCATCATTTACTTAAAAAAATATTTTTTGCATTATGTACAAAAAATACTCCCTCTCAGCACCTTTTGGACAAAAATGTCCCCATTGAAACCCATTAAAACTGCCATTTTTAAGCCCCAGTTCAGTTAACTATAAAATTATGCAATCTTTGTTAAGAGGCTTTCATTCTGATGGCAAGGCTTCAATTTTTTATTTTTTTTACTATTTTTTATCAGATGGTGCCATTTTTCTTAAGTTTGGCCTATAAAACAAATATAACTTTATTACTGTTTTCTGCTTCGGCATACTATAGAGCCAACTGGATAAATTATGCAACAATATTTGTGTGGGTGTGTTGGTATGGATGTCAGAGTGTGGTTAGTATGTGTGTTTTAAAAAATATGTGTGTGTGTGCGCATGTGTGTGTTTGTAATACTGAGAGAGAAAAACTGCAAAAAACAAGTCCAATCACTGTGAGCACCAGTGGCGTTTTGCTGGCACCCAATGGGAAAAATATGTTACTACGCCCAAACAAACTGTTACCGAAAGCTCATTTCTTGAGATATCATCCTCAAATTTGGAACACAACCTATTTACATTTATGGCTTTGATTTTATTGCAGTTTTGAGTTCAACCTGATTTATAAAATATATGTTTTATATAAAATGTTTTATAAATAATTTTCATAAACTTATACCTATATAACTTTTTTTTGGATTTACGTATTATTATTTTTTTTACTTCAGCAATAATCTGCAAAGGGTCTTCTTTAAAATGATACCAAACTTAAGTCTGTGCTCCAAAGCGTCACATTTTTATGACAGTTTTTTGACATGGACATTTTTGTCCTCTTTTTACCTATGTGTAACTTTTTTAAATTGATGCACAAGGGTTAATAATGACATAACATAAACTGTGTATTACATTATTGATACTTTCAATTATAGATTTATTTATTAATATGTCACCTTGGGTATATGATGACAGAATTAAAATTTTGGGACAAACTATGCCTTCCACTTAACTGTCACCGTCCCACAGGTGGGACGTTTGCCACTATATTTTTAAATCAATTATATCTTAGTAAATACCTTTAGTAATATTGACAAACTATATATCATTTGAAAGCTTACAATCTCTAGTTTTCATATTTGGTGACTGATTTTCAAAATATATTACAGAGGAACCATAATTTATCAATATGCAACAAGAATATTTTCATACTCATAAAGCGAGTTCAGACCTTTATTTTAAAATAGCAGAGAACATGAAAAATCATGAAAAATGGTAGATACCTCAGTTTGTTTTCATGCCAAAAGTTCTAAAGAAAGCATCCATACAATTATTTTGGAAAAAAAAGACTGAAAAGTTTGAAATATCAAGAAAAAAATAATGGAGGCGCCCTTATATGGGCAGAAATGGAGTCTGATTGTGCCCTAGTGAAAAGTTTGGTACTGCGCTCAAACAAAATCTTACTGAAAGCTATTTTTTTAGATATCAACCTAAAATTTGAAACACAACTTGTTCAGATTTTTGGCTTTGATTTTTCTGCAGTTTTAGAGTAGCCCAGGTTTTGAAAATATAAATTTTATTTAAAATAGAAATAATTAATATTTTTACATTGTACATTTCCATAAACTCAAACTTCTATAACTTTTTTTCTGTTTAACTTTCTTCATTTATTTCACTTCTACAAAAAACTGCCAAATGTCTTCTTTAAAACAAGACCAATCATATGTCTATATTCCAAAGCATTCTTGAATTACAACCATTTAAGTTTGAAATGTGCATTTTCATGTCTATTCAAAAAAAGGGGGGGGGGGGGTGTGACAGTTAAGAGGTTAAAAGCATTTATATATCTTTTAAAATATTACAGTTATAAAAAACAATTATCTAGATCGTTTCAAGCAACACATTTCTACATAAAAGTCAGTTCATTATTTTCATTAGGTGTAATTTCCATTATGACCACTAGAATGAATCCTTTCACTAAATATAAAGTACATACATGCTTAGAGACAACAGTGCACACTGCACAGGAATCTTTTGTGTCATTAAGTAATCCAGACATGAAGTGGCAGGCTGGGGAAACAAATGTATCAATGATGCTCATCATCACAGTGAAAAATATCCTCAAAGTCACTACACACAAGCAGAGTGATAGCCTACATGTACATTAGGAATGTACTGTATATGCATGTAGATCTTGTTTTTCTGTATATTTTTTATATTTCCACAAACTGTCTGGCTGGCAATAGGTCGATCTCATGACAAGAGCAGCCTACCTCAAAGTGCCGTCAATTATGCTCCCATTTTAAAATAAAAGCATGAACAGTGGCATTTTTATGGTTACCTCAGACTATAAATATGGGTCTGTTGTGGGTGTGTGAGGTTATTCTCCTCACGTTCCTGTTCTGTTTTCGTCTCTAATGACTATAACAGAGGGGAGATCCTCATCGTGCAGCTAGCAGATGTTAAATGATGTCATCTTGACTTGCTCCTGGCCCCAAGAGAACATTAGTGACACAAGACAGAATAAGGACTCAAATTGTCTATAAATCTTTAGGCCTATTTTTCTTTCTATTTGTAACTACAAAACAAACTGGGAGTATCAGCCATGAGGTAATATGTGGTTAAAGACCACAGAAGTTTTTTTCCCTGGAATGGAAATAAAGTGTCAACTCACCATTTACTGTGCCGACTTACGGTTGGCAAGATTACGAATAGGATTTTAGTGGAAACATTAAATATCACTCTGATATGTGTTTAGCAGACATGGTGCTTGATATTCAACAGGTCCAGTCTCGTCAAAATAATCATTCTGCATATAGTCTATTTGAGACTATTTTTTTAAGAATGGTTCAGTCTCTTAAAAGAGTATATGTATATATACACTACCGGTCAAAAGTTTAAGATCGGTAAGATTTTTTATGTTTTTAAAAGAAGTCTCTTCTGCTGACCAAGGCTGCAATTTTTTGATAAAAAAATACACAAAAACACAGAAATATTGTGAAATATTCTGACAATTTAAAATGACTTTTTTTATGTAAACATATATTAAATGTAATTTATTCCTCTGAAAAAAAGCTGAATTTTCAGCATCATTACTTCCAGTCTTCAGTGTCACATGATCCTTCACAAATCACTCTAATATGATGATTTTATGCTCCAAAAACATGTATGATTATTATCCATGTTGAAAACAGTTTTTTACATTTTTATTTCAGGATTCTTTGATGAATAGAAAGTTCAATAGAACAGCTTTTTATTTGAGAAACACCCTCACAGCAGCACCTTTTTAGTTTTGTAATTATTTGTGAAGCTGCTTTTGTGAATTCTACTCATTAGGCCTACTTCTACTATTATTGTTATTATCATTAGCTGCTTTAGTGGTGGTTAATTACAATAGCATCTGATATAAGTATTAGGTAGGCTATCACATGGTCTTTGTTGTATAGAGTAGGCCTATTTCCAATTTAACTTGTGAGAGTGAATTTACGGTCGCGTTTAGTCCATTATTTACGGTAGGCTAGTGAACTTCTGTGCTCTGCTCGCTGTCATGCAGGTGGAATTCAGTCAAACCGAGTGATTCAGGCAACATCAGGACAGACATCCAGTTTGAAGAGAGCTTCTGTCCAACCCTGACTGCATCTCCGAGCATCACATACACAGTTTAACTCAACACAGACATGGCATCATCAGCACAACCGAGGGATTTGAACAGCAAGCAGATCGGATACATTTAAACGACGAATCTTCAGAGAGACTCGCATCATGCTCAGGTTGTCTGTCTTTCCCACTGATAGAGGCTGCGTTTGGGAAAGAAAACAGTCGTGTGAATGTTAAGAATATTAATCAGGTATGTCACTCTCACATATTATGCATTTAGCTCAGTTGACGCATGTGGCTTTTTTTTTTTAACCATAAGCCGATTTCAGCAATAATATAATGACTGCCATATGGTTACAAATAATGACATGCTATTGCATAATGTTTTATGCATAATAATGTCTATATCAGCGGGTGTAAATAGTCTAGCCTATTTCCCCCTTTCCCTCTTTTCTTTTAAGTAGATCCTTTGTATAATCATGGAGGAGAGCAATACCTGTGAGTCAGTCCCAGATTTAAAGGATCTGGAGTTAAAGTGGGAGAAAGACCCCAGAGGGTCTCCTGAAGTGGATGAGAGAGGAGCACAAAATGACCTCTCATCATCAGACAGACAATAATGAGACGGAGAAGAAAGGACTGGATGAGAAGATCCGAAAACTTAAAATGGAGATGGTAAGATCTGCTTGTCTATTCCAATAAACTAGTTTTAGTTATTTAAATCCAAACTATCCGTATGGTTATTCATTTATAAAGTAAATTTATATAATGTGTCCCTCTATTTTGTACTCTTCATATTAACAATTCACAAAAAATGACTATAAAATGAATGGAGAGTGTGACAACAGTCAGAAGAATGTGTACAATGTGCAAGTTTTATAAATGTAGCATATGTGGATGACCCTTATAACAGATGTGCAGCTTGAAGAGGTGAATTTATTTTCTCTTTATGAAACATAAAGCCTCGGCTTTTCAGATTCTTTTTTTTTCTCTGGGTTTGTCACATAACCAATATCCATATACAAATTCCAGTGTAAATCTCTTTTAGACTGACTTTGATTGTATCTTTTCATAACACAACTCCCAAGAAGAAGCCTGCAGCATGCTGTTGTTGTTGTTTTCTCATTTTGAAGGGTCCCAACCCACATTCCACAAAACCAAAAGCAAAAGAATTTCTTACAGCATTGCCAAACAGTAAATTGAGCACTGAAACATGACCCTAAAACTGTCATACTGGGCAATGGTGTGTTTAATGAGAAGATGTATTGCTTGCAACCACATAGGCTATCTTTGATGATGATGATGAAGTGAAGGACTTGGTTGAGTTGTGGTAGAAGATTTGTTGCTGTTTTGAATGTTCATGCTTCATACTGTAACTTCAAGCCCTTGGGCTTGAAACACACTCGGTTGTATAAAGAATTGTTGTAGTTAGGGAAATGAACTTGTTCCCCAGTGGAATGCAGAGCCATTAAGCAAATGGACCCTGATGTTGTTGCTATGGTGCTCTTTACTGAGTGGGAGACTTTGTAAAAAGTGCCCCAAAGTGGTCATGGATTATGCTACTGCCAGTTGCATTTCTGATTTTTGGAAGTCAGTGTTATTAATTTGCCATCTTGATGATCATTGATGATAGCTTTTGTGATTAATTCATGCCAGTGGTTTTCTGCATGGAAAGGGTAATGATACTAAAGGTGTCTTGACAGCTTTGTGCAGTTTTCTATTAATTTATACAATACATTATATTTATCTATTAACACATCAAGTAATTGTACTCTTGAAAACATCTAGAAATACAAAGTTCTGTCATGAAACTCTAGATGCTGATAGGTTGCAGCCTGATATATCCTTAAGTTCACCCAAAAATGAAAATTCTGTCAGTATTTACTCACCCTCACAGACTGATCTCATGATTTTGCGTGTGTATGACACGCCAATTCATATTTCCTATTTGCGTGCTATAAACACGCATAATCGCTTTTCAGTGTGTTTATGAACGCCGTTGACTTAACGTTACATAACTGTATAAATACCGTATATGACCTACCCCAACCCCATCCCTAAACCTACCTGTCACTGGTGTTAATAGCATTTATGAGTCTTCCCCTACCATCCTAGGAAACAAAATTATTGCTTCCCAGATGTAGATCTACATTTTGCTTCGTTTCGACTCGGAAATTTAACGGTGTGTACATACATGCGGAATCACTCGGACATTAATCGCGTAGACATACAGTACATGCAGATATACACGGATAACTCAAAATGCGTGTAGATAACACGCCACTTGACTTGAAAGTGGTGTGTATGTTTACGCAAAAGTCATGATGTCATGTTGCACCCTTATATTGTTCCAACCCCTAAAGACTTTCGTTCATCTTCGAAACACAAATTAAGATATTTTTGACTAGATCTGAGAGCTGGATCACTCCTCCATAGGCCTCTTAAGGAATCGAAACTGGCTGGTCCAAATGTTGTGAAAGACATCGTTAAAATAGTCTGAGTGACTACAGTGGCTCAATCTTAAGTTTATCAGAGCGACGAAAATACTTTTTGTGCTTAAAAAAAAGACTTTATTTATCTATTAATTTTCTTCTCTATGGGCTTTAAGATTTCACATATAGTGATATTGCGCAAAGCTTCTGTGTTGCATGTCACACGTTTGGCCGACGCTGGTCACGTGTGTGATGTGTGTGACGTACAACCTAGCAGCTTTGCGTAGTTTCACTACAAGTGAAATCTCGAGGCCAACAGAGAGGGAAATGAATAGTTAAGTGAAAGTCGTTATTTTTGTTTGTTTGTTTTTTTGCGATAAAAAGATTTCTCGTCGCCTGATAAATTTGAGATTGAGCCACTATAGTCACTCAGAATATTTTAACGATGTCCTTCATAACTTTTTAGTCTTACGGGTTGGAACAACATGAGGGTGAGTATTTACTGACAGAATTTTCATTTTGAAGTGAACTACCCCTTTAGCGCAATCTGCTAGGAATCACATCATTCTATAGGGCATAGCTGATTTTTTCCTGCTGTATCAGTAACCAATGAGCTCACTGCTCTATCTTCTAATACTTGTTCAGCATTTACTGCAGCAGTGCAGTGCACTTTCAGAAACCCACACCTTCCCCAGCTCCACCTGTATAGATCTGCTATGGGTAATTCAGGTCCTTTTAAAGGAGCATTTCACACATTTCAACTTTATTGAAAGTGGATCATATACAGTGGGTACGATAAGCATTCAGACCTCCTTAAATTGTTCACTCTGTTATATTACAGCCATTTGCTAAAATAATTTAAAGGTGAAATACTTAAGATTTTTGCATTAAAATATCCCAAAATCACAAGGCCAGTGTTATATATTTAGTTAAGATGATAACTTACAATATTCCAAATGTTTCAAGCAATGTTTAAATTGGGAGAAAATTGAGATTTTAACCAAGGAAACGGGGCATGTGAGCAGGGGTGAGCTGGGAGTCGCCAGTCAATCGCGTCATATCCACGTTACCTCGGTTTCCGCTCGTACTACGTGTAGTCCTGGACAAATGCGGAAGTTGTAGTTGTGCGTTTGTGTCTATGAAGCAACAAACGTCAGCTTGTTTCGCGCATTTGTAATGGAATGGTGCACATTCTGGTGCAGTATTCTTTTCAATTATTCTCGGAATGTGAACTGTTGGCTGTAAAGGGGTCGCACACCGGACGAGAAGAGCCGCACCACGTCTAGGACAAAGTCCAGTATCGCACACCGGACGTGCACTTTCTCATCAGTATATGGCCAGCAATATTGTTATGTTTAATGACATGAAAGGAAGATAATGTCTGTTCTATGTTGTGATTGTACTGTACAATTAAATACAATCGTTGCTGAGTCTGCAGTCTGAAAATTTTACCTCAGAACATCCGTTAACTGAATGAATTGAGAATATCACCTGAAAGATCTAATAACATCCGTAATTGTCATTCAAGCAGCTGATTTCTGTAAATGAATGCAAAACTAAATGCATATTGCAGCATAGGGCGAAGTCAGGATCCATTAGCAACGATTTGACTTCAAACCCTCTCCACCATAGCTTCGTCCAGTGACCCGTACAGTAACAACTGTGATAACTAATTTACTTTTAAACCTGACTTTTCTTGCGGCTATTTCAGTTTACTGAAAAACAAGCATGTCATTAAACGCAACATTTATAGAAATCGAACTTTATCTCATCCATGACAACTAATTTTCGATTCCCGTCTGACTGATTTATCCACGGTGGAGTTGAAAACAACAGTTCCCATCATTCCGCGTTCCTCCACGTCGTCATCAAGCAAAGCCGTTGTTGTTTTGAATGTAGCACCCTCTTCCGACATGCCAATCTTAGGTATTGCAGCTTTAAGTAATTTTTTCCCTCATTATTGGACATACAGCACCCCATATTGACAGAAAAACACAGAACTGTTGACATTTTACACATTTATTAAAAAAGAAAAACTGAAATATCACATGGTCCTAAGTATTCAGACCCTGAACTCAGTATTTAGTAGTAGCACCATTTTGATCTCTTTTTGGGAAAGATGCAACAAGTTTTTCACATCTGGATTTGGGTATCCTCTGCCATTCCTCCTTGCAGATCCTCTCCAGTTCTGTCAGGTTGGATGGTAAACATTGGTGGACAGCCATTTTCAGGTCTCTCCAGAGATTCTCAATTGGGTTTAAGTCAAGGCTCTGGCTGGGCCATTCAAGATCAGCCACGGAGTTGTTGTGAAGCCACTATTTTGTTATTTTAGCTGTGTGCTTTGGGTCATTATTTTAGCAGTGTGCTTTTCCTCTAAGAGTGAAAGTAAATTGGGTGTTTTGGAATTGTTGTAGAGTTTTACTGTTCACCTGATGCCATTTTACACTGTTCCCAAATAGTCATGAGATACAGCAAGACAACAGTCATTGAATTTTACCTTACACTCTGACATTGTCACCTGGAAAACTGTAGTCTATTGACACACACACACTGGTTTCCATGTTTTATTGGGACTTCCCATAGATGTAATAATTTGTATGCAGTACAGTGCAAACTGTATAGTCTACCCACCTACACTAACCCTACCCCAAACCCACCCATCACAGAGAGAAATTCTGCATTTTTAGAATTTCCAAACACTTAATTTAGTATGATTTATAAGCTGTTTCCCCATGGGGACAAACAATTTCCCCATTAGGTCAAAATGTACTGGTATTATACAGCTCTATTTGGTCCCCATAATATAGGGAATACCAGACAGGTACACACACACACACCATTCATACACACACAAGTATAGAGACTTTTGTACACAAAAAATGACAAAACTTACATATCAATACTATGATAAAAGAATCACGTTTGACTTCAAAACAGTGGAATAAGGTGTGCAATCAAACAGTTTGTTATTTATGTCTTTGATCTGTGTGAAGAAAGAGCGAGAGAGGGGTGTCCTCGATGACTTTCAGCAATCTCTCTCCCTGCCTGACACACAGATGGGAAACACAGGGGGAAGCTGTGCTGACAGATGGAGGAAAGGGGAGATGGCTCTACCAGTCTGATAGAACGAGAGGAGAGAGGAAATGAGGGAGGAGAAGCAGTAAGGTTGAAAGGGAGAGTGGGAGAGCGTAGAGGTGAGGAAGGAATGCAGAGAGATAGAGTGCACGTGTCATGCCAGATGAGAGAGACAGCGGTGATGTATTGAAATATAAGAGATGCTGTTAATCATGTCAGAGCTGCAGTGTGTCAGGAGGAGCAAAAGACAGCTGCAGTTAAATGAGTTCAGAAAGAGTGTAAACTGTGATGCCCCTGAAATAGTTAGCCGTCTCATTATGCACTACCGCTCAAACATTTGGGGTCAGTACTTTTTTCATTCAGCAAGAGTGCACGAAATTGATCAAATTTGACAGTAAATGCATGTATAATGTTAAAAAAGATTTATCTTTCTAATAAATGTCACAATAATATTAAGCAGCACACCCTCTCTGACATTGATGATAATCCATATTGTTGCTGCTTTAACATCACAGGATATATATATATATATATATATATATATATATATATATATATATTTTATATAAATTAAAGGGATATTTATCCCAAAAATGAAAACTTTGTCTTCATTTACTGCCACCCCAATGTTGTTCCAAACCTGTATGAGCTTCTTTTTTTTCTGAAAATTTTAAAGAACGTTGTTAAGAAGTTGATGGCACTCAGTTCACGGTAGCCATTGACTTCCACAGTGGGCAGACTGATCTCATGAAGTAGCGTGTTTATGACACGCCAATTCGTATTTCCATTTTTGGCGTGCTATCAACACGCATAATCGCTTTTCAGCGTGTTTATGAATGCCGTTGACTTAACGTTTTTACTGTAGGCTATATATTAATATATGACCTACCTCAACCCCGTCCCTAAACCTACCTGTCACTGGGATTAATGGCATTTATGAGTGTTCCCCTACCATCCTAAGGAAAAAAAGTTCGCTTCCCAGATGTAGATCTACATTTTGCTTTGTTTCGTGTAGGGCTGTCGCGGTTATGGAATTTCTCTTGCGGTAATGTTGAGTGGCTCAATAGCGCGAATATGCGGTATTACCGCCATTTATTTATTTATTTAATTTCTATGTATTTGTTGCTATATAAATAAAGTTTACAATGTGGACAAAAACGAGGACATTTTTTAGTAACCAGTGTAACCGAAACTAAACAGCGTCTACAGTATGCACATTGAAAGACTTTCACTCAGCGCGCATATTTTTATGACAACGGACTCTTTGAACCGTTCATTCAACGAACACGTTTAAAAAAGCTGATTCATTAAAAGAGATGTAATGAAACAAGATGGTAATTATTTTTAACTTTGAGGTTCAGCTTTTCAAGGCTCTGCGCAAGCCTGATCATGGTGTACCCGACCCATACTGTACTGTACCGTACCGTACCCCTCAGTGGAAACAAGGCATTAGAGACCAATTAGCACTGATTCAATGCGTGACTCACTGATTTCATTTCCCCGCGGCTTCCTTGTGCTGTGGGATGCTGACCAGCGCTGCTGCTGACGCAAATTTATGGGAAAATACCTGTGAAAAGAACGTTAAAATGATGATACGACAAACATTTCGCTTCCCTTTGACATGACAAGATTTCACGACTTCAAAGACAGACGCAGGTAATGCACGCGCTCTGCCGATCTCTCTCATTCAATGTCTGTGTGAAGCCTGTAGGCTACACATCACTATGATAAACAGTCTTGTTATCATTATGAACTTGTTTAACATTCAATACACATTCATTAAGTTCAAAACAAGAAGGGTATAGCCTTATTAAAAAAAAACGTGAATATCGCTGTTGCTGCGGTTACGTGCAATCCTCTGCGGTTAACTTGTCAGAAGCGTGGTATCTACAATATTGCGGTTATCGCGACAGCCCTAGTTTCGTGCGGACATTTGACGGCGTGTACAGACACGCGGAATCACTCAGATGTTAATGGCATAGACATTAGGGATGTGCACGAATATTCGAAAATTATTCGAAAAATTAAATACTATAGACCATTTCACAAGATGTAAACAACACTGGTCCAGAAGCACTTCCTGTTTCAGTTTTTTGACACTACATAAAAGCTGGGATAAAATACAACCAACAGAACATTTAAAACTGAATCAAAAAGTTAAACAAACATCTTTAAGATGTTTTCTTTACATGTGAAATAAAGAAAACAGTTAAAAACTGAAACAGGAAGTGTTTCTGGACCAGTGTTTTTTACATCTTGTGAAATGGTCTATTCGAATTTTGAATACGTTGCTTTGATGGCCGTAAATGCAGTGATATATTCTAAGAACTAACTCGCAGTTACAATTAAATGCACTGGATGGCGCTGTGGAGTGTGTTAACAAGTTGTCTGTATTTGATCACATAATGTTGTAGTCTGCCTCGCGTAAGTTTGGAATTAACGTTACTTGAAAAGGCTCTTACTAAACGGAATTACTTTTGATCAAAGACAGCTGTTCATCATTGCATCACAACTGCAGGTAAGCGCAGCTGGAGCCCGCGTGATCAAAGATGTTAACTTATCTAATAGCAAAATGATTTTGAGACACACTTATTTTAGGTTTCGTTAGGAGAAACCGGTTTAAGAACAGAAAATGCAAAGTGCTTTTAGAAACACCGTTCTCTTTGTGTCTCTGAAACGTCTGTCAGCGCGGCGTCTTTTCTCACTTGAGCATAAAGTGCTGGCGACGCCCCTGAATGTAACGTTAGATATTATTGTTTTTCTCAACATAAACGTGAAACAATATAAAGACGATAATCAATCATTTGCTGACTCGTGTGTGTATACGTGTACGTTCTGTACGATATCTGATGCAATCTGCTTTATTAGGGTTTTTTTTCGCTCGCGCTGCTTGAGCATGCTTTTAATAATGCTTTTTTATATATATATATTTTGTTTACACATAGGCCTACTGTTTAATGTTTTCAACTAAAAGAAAACTTTAATTACTATTGTAAGCTTGTTGTGTATTGCCTAATTGTAAGCTTGTCCAGAAATGGTGACAAAAACGTAAAAAAAAATAACGACTTTTTCGTTAAACATAATTTAAATAAACGATATTCGAATATTAGATTTTTATGAGCCGATATTCGAATGCAATATTTTAGAAAAATGCCCATCCCTATAGACATACACGCATACACGCGGATACATGCGGATACATGCGGATAGCTCAAAATGTGTAGAGATAACACGTGACTTGACTCGAAAGTGGCGTGTATGTTTACGCAAAAGTCATGATGTCATGTTGCAGAAGGGGAAAAACACTTTGGAAGTCAATGGCCACTGTCAACGTTTTGATTACTAACGTTCTTTCAACTATTTTTTATGTTCAAAATAAAATCGAAATGTAAATAATGACAAAATATTCATTTTTAGTTGAACTGTCCCTTTAAAATAGAATACAATTATAAATTGTAAAAAAAGTTCACAATATGACTGTATTTATTGTATTTGTGTTTAAATAAATGCAGATGAGCATAAGAGAATTCTTTGAAAAAACATTTAAAAATCTTACAGACCTCAAACTTTTGAACAGTACCATCTGAAATGTATTCACTCACCCCATAAGCTGATTTTCAGGAGTGTTTTAACAAAGAAACACATTTACTGTATCTCAAATACTTTGAATCAATTAACTGAATATATATAATATTATAATATAATATAAATAATGAGCAAAATATAATAAACATTCTGCTACGTTTTAAATAAATGGCTGTCACTATAAGCTAGATTATACAGCTCTTCACTGTAATGGCAGATTTGCAGTTTTGCAGTAGTGTGATTGTTTTCTTCACAATCAGTGTTTGTACAATTGACTTTTAGTTTCTGAGTTCAGTTTTTATCATCCAAAACCACTTAGTAGCAAAACATCACTCACCTTTGAGACAGAAAAAAACAGCTCTCTGACAATTAAAGGTCACTATGGTGTCTACATTGGCAATAAACGTAGAACTTTAATGGAATAATAAATTACTATTAAAAAAAACAACCTTTTTTGTCCCCTGCCCTGTTTAATATTTGACCCTGAATGTGAAATTCCTAGAACAAACTAGCAACATAATAGTCCATATGACTTATAATAATAATAATAATAAGTTTTATTTATATAGCGCCTTTCCAACGCTTAGGAACGCTTTACAATAGGCAAGCAACAATACAGGCAGAGGACAGAGACGGCAGACAAAACAACAGTAGGTATACAGAGTGAAGGTACAGGAGAAAAAAAATTCAGTACAATTTAAAGAGTTATGACATTCAGCAAAAAAGTGAGTTTTGAGCATGGATTTGAATTCAGAGAGAGTGGTAACAGAACATAGTGATTGAGGTAGAGAGTTCCATAATTTGGGTGCTACAACACTGAAAGATCTGCCCCTCATCAAACAAGGCGATGGCCGAGGTACGACAAGATGGTTAGAGTCGGAGGATCGTAGAGAGCGAGTCAGTGTGTAGGGATGAAGCAAATTACAGAGATAGTGGGGAGCCAAGCCGTGCTTATATTTACTATACTACTGTATAATTTTCAACTGCATGATGCGGCAAGTTTGAATATGCAAACTTTTATGTACTTGAACACATTCAACATATTTCTTAAATTCTTTTTAAAGATAATTTTGACTTTAGAATTTATTTTATAAATGTTTTTAATGTAGCAGATATATTTACTACAGTATTTCACAATGGCTTGGCCAAAAATGGCAATGTCAATGTTCTTCACATACCAGAGTACATGCTTGAAAGCCTCCTCATCTCTGAAGGACTTATTCCTAAAGTCATTGAGCAGTGATCAAGAAAATATGCATTAGAGTAAAATATCTTTATTTATATTTGTGCTTATTGTTACTCTGCCACTGAGTAAAAATAAAGACATTTTAACACACACAGAGAAAGCTACGTGTGATAATTAACGGAGCAGTACACCACAGCATGGAAAATGAGCTCTCCAGAATTCCAGGGATTAAAACACAAGATGTATGAGCTATGTTTTTTTAAGGAGTGGGGAAATGGAATTCTTCTGGCTGTGAGAATCTCCAGTGTGAGCCTCAGACACTGTGGAATGTTCTCCCTAAGGAGAGTTTGTGGGTCAGTGTGTGGCTCCATGTGGAAGCTACATAAGAGGATTGCAGCAACCGTTGGTGGAATAGAAAGGTACATTTTGAAGAATAATAGTTTAGTCTCGCTTGGGAGCCCCAAATCATCTCTGAGTTTTAGAAAAACTGCCAATGGTATTGGCGAATGGAATTGCATGCCAAGCCACTCCCCCGTATACATACGAGTACAGTATAGAGCCCTGGCTGGTGGTTTAGAGTTGTGGCAAGGGTGACGTAATGTCTCTGGTCCCTCCATCAGGGAACAAGGGTTATACATCAGTAACCAAGCTTTCAAGATGTAAAAAGGATGCAAATCTTTGAATTACTGCACAAAAGTTTGGTCGGTTTCTCATAAAATCCTATTATTTTGGCTTTCGAAGATAATTTGAAAACTTGTGGTACAACAGGGCTAAAGGCACACCATCAGAACGTTATTTCTACAGATACTTTAGGTAAAATAATGTGTTTTTAATAATGTCTAATACAAATAATAAATGAATACTTGTTAAAAACAAGCATAAGCAAAGTTTGCACAATTTTTGGTTTATTTTGATAAAGATAACATTATATAAAGATTATTTACTTCTTCATTTTCTTTAAATGTGCCTATTTCTGAATGTAATGTGCCTATTTCAAATGTCCTCCTTACTTGAGTGAACTCTTGGTTCCACGCAGTTCTTTGTATCCTGTTCGTGATATGCAATCTCTTGTTTTTACTGTACCAGGAATTTTTTCAGCCACTGGTAGAAAATCTTTTCACTATAAAGCTACTTATGATTGGAACAATCTTCCTCTTTTCTTGAGGTCTATCTTATCTTTTCATAGATTTAAGTTAACTCTATTCCAATATCTAAACACTGTATGTGCATGGTATGTGCATGCTACTGATTTTGGCCTGAGTTGTATTGTTGCTACTGTCTATTGTTTAATGGATTTGTCTAACTCATTTATCTCCTGTTGATTCAACCTTGGGCCTTCTTTTTGTGGCACCTTTTTGTTTACTGAATTTTCCGTATTATGATTCCAATTGTATAATGAGTAATTGTTATGTGCTTTTTTGTGATAGTTATGTTGGAGCTAAGGTGTATTTTAGGTTTATGGTAACGGTGTGAGACGCAGTTTAATTTATTTATTTATTTATTTATTCATTTATTTTTTTTTGCTGTTTGTGTTTTATGTTTTATGTATTGGACCCTCTTGAAAATGAGATGTTGCATCTCAAGGGGCTATCCATCAATAAATTGAATTGAATTGAAAAGTAAGTTCTAAAAGCATTGAATAAAATCCAATAATAATTTAATAGAGCTTTACAGTAACAAATACACCTTTTACACCAAATACCATTTCTACATTCTTCCATTATTATAATGCTTTATTTACCTTGAAAAAAACTGAAAATCATTAACAAGACCTTTGTTTCAACATGTAGAAATCAATTTTCATTTGATGAAAATGTAAAAAAAAAATCAGTATTGTCTGCCCCGTTGCTTCACCTCAGAATACTAAAACCGTTCTGAGCACTGCTCGCTAAATGATAAAATTACCCCATAGGCAAAAGTAAGACCCAAACCCTTACACAGTTCAGGCTCGAACATTTTCACCCTGACTTTGTGGAACACTAATGATGTGTTTAGCACGCTTAGTATGCTAACTTATTGGGAATGATGCTTCTAGCAGCGTTGTGCACTCGAGACTTGGTCTTCGGACTCTGGTCTTGTCATGGACTCGTGTGCATTTTGACTCGGAATTGACTCGTACTCGAACATATTGGGAGTCAGGACTCAGACTTATGAGTCCACTCGAGTCCCATTCAAAACATGTCATGATTATTACTGTATGTTAATATTTCTTTAAATTGTTGTATAGTTGAAACGTCCAATAATTGCTGACTTTCTTGTGCGCAACTGCGCATGACTTGAGACTATAATGTTCGTGGCACGCAAATGCAGGAGGACCCAGTTCAGATGTGATGTGGAGCCTGTAGCTCAACTTTGTATTGAAAATGCTCTGCCTTATCATCCCTAATTCAGTTTGCATATAAGAGCCACACAGAATTCGTGTGCAGTAATGTTCTGTGAAAGAGCACTTACTGATTGTAAAAATTGTAAGTCATATTTATAATAAAATTACCTTTACACCACTATGTGGCCTTTTTACCATTGCAGTGTACATGATTCCATGGTATATTTTGTTTACTGTTTGAGTATGGTGCCAATTTTATTGTTACCACCAAATATTTTACATATTCTTAAAGATATCTTTAAGTCTGGTTTGAGACCCAACCTTAGGTTATCCTCTCTGGTCTCGGTTCTCACTTGCGACTCAAGTGAGCTGGGTCTCGACTACAACACTGGCTTCTGAGTTTCTCTCTCCAGACTCTCTGTGAGTCCCTGATGATTAAGCTTTGTCATTACGGGTCAGGAATACATTTTACAATATAATAAACTAGATAGCATTTACAGTATGTTAAATTGTATTAAAGGGGTCATATAATGCCATTTTTGTACAAGTTAAAGGGTGGTGTTCACTGCTCTTTTTCTTTGCATGATTGTGTTTTATGGGGTGCAATATAACATGTATCCGTGGTTTTTCTTTTTTTTAAAAGTCTTATTTTTCATAAATTTCACCTTTATTGTCAGCCGCGCTCTCCTCTGTCCCCTGAACGAGCGGTTAACTTCCTGAGTCTATGAAAACACTCCCTCAGAACCACGCAGCGGGCTCAGATTGGTTCGTTTGGGCCGGTGTGTTGTGATTGGCTAAACTGTCGCTCACGTCTGTCTGGAGATTAACGCCCATTACGGGCGAAACGGGCGGGCATGCCAAATGTGGATACCATAGACGGTGGATACACGTAAATAATGATGTCGAGACTGCAGTATCACAGAGGCAGAATCAGACCGAGAAAGCCGCGATGAATCAAGCTCAAACAGAACCTCACCACACACGGCTCTTAATAAAGGTTTCTGAATGATAATTTGCTTCATTTTTTAACTTTATACACGTTTGTTTTACACAATAGCATCTGACTGGCAACGATAGCAACTGACTGGCTAACTAATGTTAAACACAAACGGCGTTTGCAGGTTTACGTTCTTGATCAAATCTGAAAATAAAGTCATAAAGCATATATACATGAAAAATACATTTACAACATTAGTACTTATACAAATACACGTTTGCCGTCAGACGCGTTTGCCGTAGACACAAAATAGCCTAAATAGTAGCCCATAAAGCCTACAAAGCCTGCGCTGGCATTTGAAAGAAAAAACTGCAACGCTTCGTTGGGATTTCTACATGCAAATACATTTAAAATTATGAAGTCTTAGCCTACTTACAGGTTGTGGCCCAACAACTGCTGACTTTTAACTGCTGGTTTTAAAGTTTCTTGTTTACGTTAATCCAGTGTTGAACTCGTGAGATTCTGAAAGCTGTCTCGGAAATGCGCAGCACAGAGAGCTAGATTACGATCGTCACTTTCAGGAATATAATCAAACACAAATTGTATCCATTGTTGTCGAAGTATAGTGTCCGTGGAAGCCCGAAACACAGAAGACCTGACAGCTGCGTGAACACAACTCACTCGACGCATGCCCTTTCCTGCATATTCCGGAGGGAGTGGTTGATGCAAATGTGTGGGTTAGTGACGTACCATAACCCAGCTGTAGTCCAAAAACGAGTCGTTTTTGTAGACAATTTTACTTCCTGATTTTTAAAAGACCGATATCTCTGCTTACACTAAACTTTCAGTGCTGCAACTTTGCAGAAACTGTTCATGCACCAACAGCAACATTGCACACTATTTAAAATGAAAAAAGTGAAATCGCAGTAAACCCGCCCTTTTAATATGAATGTTTAGGGTCAAAATTAAAACTTTGTAATATACTTTTATTAAAAATTCTCATTAGTATTTTAAGAAAACACCATATTACCTGGTCAAAATCAGCTCTTGTTTTCAGCAAGCCATTTCAGTGCATTTTCCTTTAAATAATAAACCCCGCCCCTCTGTTCTGCGGGCGTGAACCATGCGTGAACGCACGTGGAGTGTTGCCTTGACAACACTTGAAGGTTTTGGACAGAGAATGACAGTGTGAGTCTCTGAGGACACATCTGTGCAACTGTATCAGTTTGAACTGGAGTAACTGTTCACCGGAACAAGATGATGGCCTCAAAGAAGTTAGGCAATAAAGGCTTGAGGACGTTTCTGAATGGTTGATTAATGTAATGTTACTTTGATCTATCTTTGTATGCACTGGCAGAGTAGAGTAGTGAGATACGAACGCTGTGTTTACTGGTGTATACGTTAGTTCATTGACAGATTGACGTTACAACTAATGGTTATGAAAAACTTTTCCCTATCATTTTGCAAAGATTAATATAAAGATTAATAAAACTTAAGGTGCAGAGGGAGCATAAATAGTTGGTAGCCTACCGATAATTTTTTTCAGGAGCAGCTTCTTAGCAAAAGCAGCTTTATACTGATCCTCGTTTATAAAGCAGTCTGTCTGGTGAGAAATGATTCGCGCAAACATGATGAGCGCATTGACGTTTATCGTGGGGAATGTTCCCTTCGTAAACAAAACTCAGCCACTGCGTCCTCAGTGGTTTGGTTTTAGGAACATCATTTATGAATGATTACTGTGTTTGTTATTGCACCCAAGAACAGAACAACACAGTCGCTTAGACGCCATTCTGCTCCAGTGTATCAACAATGACGGACTATAGTCTATGATGACAGCTCGCTCATGGGCGGGTCTGTGTTGAAACACTGCTGTCAATCAACAACCGCGGGAGGGCGTGCGACCGTGTGACGTCACACGGTCGAACGGCTCGATTTGAGACGGGAAAACATATAAGGAGATTAAAACAAAACCACTGGATGGATTTTTATCATTAAATGATGGTTGGGTACAGGCACTGACAACACACATTGCAGTACAATCAACTTGTAAAAGTGCATGTACCATTATATGACCCCTTTAACATTTCACAAAGAAATACAAAATACTGTTTTACTGTATATTTTTGATTACAAAATGCATCCTTGGTGAGCATAAGAGACTTCTTTCAAAAACATTAAAAAAAAATCTGGTAACACTTTATTTCGATAGTCCACTTTAGACATTCTACTAACTATAAGTAACTTTTCAACTACATGTCAACTAACTTTCATTAGAGTATTAGTAGACTAATACTCTAACACTTTAATTTGTTGGTCCCCCAACAGACATTCAACTGACTATAAGTAACTTGGCGACTACAAGTAAACTTACTCTACTAACCCAAAGCCTAACACCTAACCATAACCATAACAAGTCTACTGACAGTCTACTGTAATATACTAATACTCTTAATGAGAGTTAGTTGACACGTAGTTGAAAAGTTACTTATAATTAGTGGAACGTCTACAGTGACTATCAAAATAAAGTGTAACCAAATCTAACCCCATAGTATATGTATGTTTAATTCAGCCAGTTCCATATGCATACAGTATGCAAACAGGCTGGAGTTGGGCACAGCCAGATCAGCGCTCACCACATCAGTGCTGAGACAGGGAGAATATTTACGAGTATGTTCATTAGTCTCAGCAACTCCGACTGAGGTGCTGTGCTGACGTTAACCCAACCCACACCAGAGCAGCAATGTTACAGTCTGTTCTCTGAATCTCTTTTGTGTTTTTACGTATTTACATCTTTCTCTATTTACTGTAAAAAAAATGGCTTGTTTATCTTTGCCTTCTAAATTCAGCTCTATTTCCCAACCCCCTCTCGCTGCCTCTTTTGTTCTATTTGTATCCCACGCTCTTTTACCGAAATGTTCTCTTTTGGTTTTTTGTACTGTAATTAGTGTGGTTGACATCAGCAGTGCACTATGGCCTTTAAATTACACAGCAGGCTGAATGTATAGGATAAGAGTATGCTGTCCATTTATGACAGGCCTGGATTGGTGCACTTAAACTGATTTATCTAATCCTCTTCTCAAACTGGGTCTATGGGATTCAGAACATTATTGCATTTAGATATCCTCCTTTTAATTGAAAATGTAATCATTTAATGACTTTCTTTTTTTCAGTGGCACACAAAAGAAGTTAGGCCTCAATCATCATTCACTTTCACTGAATGAAAAAAAAAAGATGTGGTGAAAATGAATGGTGACTAAGACATTTCTCCACAAGATATTTTGTGTTCCACAGAAGAAAGAAAATAAAGTATCAGTTTGGACTGACATGTGGGTCATGTGAGTAAGTAATGACAGACAGAATAATTTTTTTTAGGTGAACTGTTTACCTAAAGTGCTGTGTGACTATCTGATGTGGTGCAGACAGGGATTGTGGGAGCTAAAGTACTGTGGCTTTCAGAGGAAGCACTGACTATTTGATGAGCACTGTTTTATGGGCTAGAGAGCCATTCAGTCAGTCAGAAGGGTTCAGAGGACTTTGTATATCATATTACATCCTCCTGACAAAAATGCTTCACTGCTGCCAAATGAAGCTTCGTAACATACTTCTGAAAGAATGTGAATCCCTCACATTTTGACAGATATGGTTTACCTCTACATTCCAAAAGCAAGATCTAATGATGAAGGAAGGATCTAATATATCATTGTCATAAGACCAACAGCATCCTATATATATATGTGTGTATATATATGTATATATATATATATATATATATATATATATATATATATATATATATATATATATATATATATATATATATATATATATATATATATATATGTATATATGTGTGTATATATATATGTATGTGTGTGTGTGTGTGTGTGTGTGTGTGTGTGTGTGTGTGTGTATATATATATATATATGTGTGTGTGTGTGTGTGTATATATATATATATGTATGTGTATATATATATATATATATATATATATATATATATATATGTATATGTATATGTGTGTGTATATATGTATGTGTGTGTGTGAGGAGAGAGAGAGAGAGAGAGAGAGAGAGAGAGAGAGAGAGAGAGAGAGAGAGAGAGAGAGAGAGAGAGAGAGAGAGAGAGAGAGAGGGGGAAAACTGCTTAGCCCATTTGCTGTGGGAATTAGGAAGAGAAGAGTGCTTCACTAGAGGAATGGATACTGTCAGGAAGATCTATAAATCTCAACAGCATTTACAGTAATGGACCTCAGTCAGCACAGGACTCCAGTCATTTCTTATGAACTCCGGACTAAACACAACAATCTGCACTAATAAGAACTCATTTAGAGCATTTAGTAAAGTTGTCAATCTTCCTAAATGACAACAAAAAATAGACCATAAAAGCAGCCTGTATATTACTCACTATAATCCATGGGCCTCATTTATAAAGCATGCATTTAAATGTTAAATAAACACTAAAATCCACATCAAAGAACCGATTCTATAATTCGTGAGCTTAGAATTATAAGGTTCTATCTCCGTTTAGGGTAGTTCTGAGATATTGAGCATCAAAGTTTTTACATCCCAGCTGGCAAAACTGTTATGTAGTATAATCTTCTATTATAGCTTTATCTATTAATCTTTTTTTTTTTACAAAATAATACCACACAGCCATTAATAAACACCTAATGGATCAGATTATGTCAAACTCAATTTCGACCAAAAGTGGAGATAGAACCTAATTCTAAGCTCACGAAATATGAATGTTGGCATGGATTTTGCATATGCACACTTCAGGGTCTGAGCAGACTTACGCAGTTTTCCTTGAGTCGGAGAACGTCTTGGTTACAGATGTAACCCTTGTTCCCTGAGTGGGGAACGGAGACTTTACGTCAAATGACGACGAATGGGGTTCGCTTAGAAGTCTCTCATCTTTGAAAGAATTAAAGGGGTGATGAACTGAGAAATAAAATTTTCCTTGAGCTTTTGACATCTAAGAGGTCATCATATTATAAGAATATCCTTTAAGTTTCAGAACTGAAAACGTCCGTGTTAGTCCAATAAAAGCTTTTATTGACACCAGCCTCAACAAACGACTCTTTTTTAAAGTGGGGAACTATGACGTCAAAGGGGTTAAAACACCACCTCCGCAGAAGAGTCAACACCTATTTCAACACGGCCAGTTTAGCCCCGCCCACCGATTCGCGCATTACATAGCTAAGTAGCCTAACATACATGCCTACCTCGTGATGACAAACCGGATCGAGCTACCAATAATACAGAATATTGTTCAGTGCCTGGTTGTGGAAGACAGTCGCTGCATAAGCTTCCTCTGGATTCCAATAGGACTACATGGATAAACTTTATTTTTAATGACGTTCCAGCTGATGAGGGTAAAACATCGTCGTCTGTTCGCTTCATTTCACTGAGGATTGATTTGTAAACAAGACTGGATTTGCAGACCGATTAAGAGTAAAGAATGTGCTGTGCCGTCTATATTGGATCTGACAGGAATACTGTGCAACACATGGACTCTAGGTTCGAACATGTATGGGCGAATCCGGTTGCCATTTGACAACATTGGACGTTTTCCCCCACATGCACCGACGGGTGAGTTAAACTCATTATAATATGCAAAACTGTTATCCACTCACAGCAGTGGGCGTTTATTTCCAAGTCTTCAGTGCGAGACACCCATAAAAACCGACTGTTTTTCAGGTAGGCTCACAACTTGGGTACAATATAGCCTATTACTTATTCATTTTGATGTTTTTGAATGCAAAAACCAAGCGAACGTCATAAATTGACCTCAGACAACAATATAAAAAAATTTAAAAAGCCAGTTCATGACCCCTTTAAAACGAGCCAATGGCTAGGAAATGCCATGGGTCTGAACCTTTAAGGACCTATAAAGAACCTTTTGTGCAATGGAAAGGTTCCGTGAATGCTAAAGGTTCATAAAGGAACCACGGATGCTAATAAATAAGTTTTATGTGTGTTTCCTCTGCACAGGCTCATCTACGAGCAGCAGACGTCAAGATCTTGAACCAGTTGCTGGCACTGCATGAGGGCATCGAGGCAGTGAAATGGCTCCTGGAAGAGCGCTGCACGCTCACTAGCCACTGCAGTAGCCTGACCAGCAGCCAGTACAGCTTAGGGGAGGGTCCCGACACCTCCTGGAGGGGGAGCTGGAGCAGTCTGCAGGACCCACATGACAAGCTGGACAACATTTCCATTGGCAGCTATCTGGACACATTAGCTGATGATCTAGATGAGTACTGCCCCTCCAGTGGGACTGATTCAAAACTGTGTGCCGCCCCTATTGGGACAGATGGCTCCAGAAGTACTGGAGGAGGCATGGGCAGTTCCACTGGATCCTGTAACCAGATCTCCACAAGTCAAATCCAATGCTCTTAAAGAAGAAGCTCAGGTTTGGAATAAAGCGTCTGAGACCGCGAGACCATACCAACCCAACAAGACCAATGGAATCCTGGACAAATCAGTAAAGCAAATGGTCAGCACAGATTCGGCCAGGGCCTGTCTCGCTGAGAAGCTGGGGAAGAGTCTGAGCCCTAAAGTGAAACCCTATAAGAATGGCAAAGTTGAGCTGGAAAGCTGCAAAATTAATGGCAAAGTTCAACTGGAGTATGACGCACACTGGCGCTGGGTGCAGTCGCAGGATGACGTGACTTTTTTGTGATACTATATGATTAGCAAGCCAAAAAAGGTGAAAAGACGTCCAATTAAGTGTATTAAATATGCATTACATTATATTTGTATTGTACTAAAAACATATTTAAGTACATTTTTAATACACTTAATTGGATGTCTTTTTCAACTGGGGGGAGATTTGTCTGGTCCTTTATTCACCACTGAGCTTTTGTTTGCAGACTTTGAGCTTTGATTAATTTGAGGTTAGAGAGGTCAGCAATGGAAAAGAAGCTTAGGCCTGTGGGGGGTCAGAGTTAAAGAAAATCCTGAATTAATTACTTAAGACTCTACGTCAGGTTGTGTAGATGTTTATGGGCGCATGTTTCTGTGATGGCATCTATTGATTCAGCACAACTATTTTTTGAGTCAATAACTTTATTGCATAAGTCAGTACATTTCTTTCATTTAAATAATGTAATTGTAATTTTGTGAGTTTTTGTTAAGCTTTTAGAGATTATAAATATCAAAACAGTTATTAGGAACAAAATGAAAAGTTCACAAAATCCAGTCCTTTATGTATTTTGTGCATACACTAACACTACCCCTGAAAAGTTTGGGGTTGGCAAGATTTTTAATATATATATATATATATATATATATATATATATATATATATATATATATATATATATATATATATATATATATATATATATATATATATATATATATATATATATATATATAATTATCTTATATTCACCAAGGCTGCATTTATTATTTCAGAAATACAGTACAACTGTAATATTGTGAAATATTATTATAATTTAAAATGACTGTTTTCTATTTTAATATATTTTAAAATGTAATTTATTCCTGTGATGGTAAAGCTGAATTTTCAACATCATTACTCCAGTCTTCAGTGTCACATGATCCTTCAGAAATCATTATAATATTCTGATTTGGTTCTCAAGAACACTGTTAATATCAGTGTTAAAACAGTTTATTATTAATGCTTCATATTTTTTGTGGAAACCATGATATTTTTGAATATAGAATGTTCACAAGTGCATTTATTTGAAATAGAAATCACAATTTGCAAAAATACGTGCATATTTATTGTCACTTTTGATCAATTTAATGCATCCTTGCTGAATACATTTTCAAAAGAGTGCACAAATGCTTACATTTGGCATTTCCTTAATATTTTGAAGTGGACCAAAGTTTGTTTAGCTAAAACAATCCAAAAGCTTGGAACCACAGCAACTTTGTTACAAAATCAGAAAAAAATTCCTGACCATTTTATATGACCTTTCTGCTGATTACAGTATGGACAAAAATGAATTGTATAGCATTTGCTCTTAAACTGTAGGGAATGTTTAAATCATGTTCTATTTTACTACCAAAGTCTTAAATCACCTCAGAGTGTTTTCCTTTGAGTTAAAATCTAAAGGTCAAAGAATAAATCCATTCCTGAATACCAAGCATGTTCCCATCTGGTACAATGTGACCCTGAGTCCAGAATCAGCAACACCCTTGTGTTGCCTTTTATTATTAATTATAATTTACAATCAGAATGTCATTTTACATATATATAATTGTTAATTTGAACACTGCTTGTAGTTTTATCTTTGTAAGAATGCTTATAATCAATCAGTAAAATGCTGTATTGTAAATCTAATCAGGTAAACCATGGGTTAGCTTTAAGTAGGGTCCTGTTTTGGAGTAGTACTGTTTTTATTGGATCAATTAAATGAGCTTGAAAAACAGGAACAGGATTATTCAGAATGTCATACAAATCTTATTCCACTACACAGATCCAATGGAGTAATAATGCTAACACAAACGCATGGAGACCAGTGGTTGTGCTGTGATCTTTGCATTTGTAATTTGTCTTTTCCTGGTTATTTAAAAATTCCGCACCACAAGTGCACTTTTAATTTAAAGTTGTTCAGATTGCTAACTCTTACTCAAGTTCTATATGTGGTGTAACTTTGAATATAGTCACAGTGTTAGCACTGACTGGATATAATCCTGCATTGTCTATGTTTTGTATGCCAAAAGAACTGCATTGATGTAAAAAAATATGTCTAACGCAAGAACTGAAAGTACTACCAGTATTCAATAATTTAACACATGTGTTATGTAATAAAACACCATACTGTATTTATGTGGTCATCTGTTTTGTGCTGAAAAAGAGAAGCATATTATGTAAACTTTTTCTTATGCCACAAACACCCACTCTCAGTTAATAATGCCTGTGCTTCTAGGAAAGGGTTTCCATGTCTACAGAATTCACGTGTAACATGTGAATGTGTGTCAGTCAGGGAAATGGAAAGGACACATCCAGAAGCCACTGTGTGAAGAGCTGGGATTTGGCAGGAACAGGTGAAGATGTTGGAGTGAGATGGTAAGGATGATCAAAGGGAAGCGAAAGAGTCCTAAAGGATAGTTCACTTTGAAATAAATTTTTGATTAGCTTACCTCAAGGGCATCCAAGATGTAGGTGTCTTTGTTTCCACCTTTCACTGTGACGATCTAAACATATGAAGAGTTCAGATGCAGAAGCCTCAAATGCATTTGAAATTTTCTTCTAAAATGACCATTTTTATCAAGCTTGTATATTTAAGTTCAGTAATTTCACTTAAATGACAATTAATGGGTAATCTTCATTGCCATTTAAGTGAAATTACTGAACTTAAATATACAAGCTTGATAAAAATGATCATTTTAGAAGAAAATTTCAAATGGCACTTAGAGGCTTTTGCATCTGAACTCTTCATATTTAGATATACAGGAAATCGCAATGGAAGAACGATTTTCATATATATCTAAATATGTTAAGTGAAAGGTAAAACTTTCGAAATCTCTGTGTAAACAATGAGTGACGTAGATGCGCATGCGATTACTTCCGGCGCATGCACAGACCGAAGCGCCCGTGCCGTCAGATCAGTTGGACATGGCTGTGGTTACACGAGGTAAAAACAATATAAATACTGTTGGTTTTACATTTACAAGTCATTCAATCATGTTTAATTTTTACTTCTCTGTGCATGCTCTTTGAGGTGATCCAGGGAGGACCCCCTGAAACCTGCATTATATGACTGATGGACAACAACGGTTTGACCGAAAATATCAAAATTGAAAATACTGTGGAAACAAAGACACCTACATCTTGGATGCCCTTGAGGTAAGCTAAAACTTAATTTCAAAGTGAACTGTCCCTTTAAAAAATTAGATATCAATTGGTTGGGGAGAGATTAAATAAAATATATAAATGGAACCAGGTCCTGATTTTCATGTGAGATCAGATGAGAGGGGATCCAAAAACTCAGACCACAAGTTAAATTTTTAGATTTTTCTAATGTAATACTTTTTAATACTTTAGAAACATTTTGAATGAAAAAAAAGAATAATAATTGAAATGAGATTTTCAGATGCACAGCTGAACAAAGGGAGGCAAGGTATCTTGGAAATATTCCTGAGCAGCTGTTTTCTACAGCATGTATAATGGATAGATACAATTATGCCTGAATCGGAAAAGACCAACATCTACAAAACTGTTTCCATATATTACTTTGCAATTATATATTTTAATATTTTTTTCACTGCTAAAGGGTACACGACAACACTGTACTAAAAACAGAAATGTTTTTCCTTTGCATTTTTTTTTTTTTTTTGCGTACAGACTACAAAGGATTCACACAAATCTGCAAAAATTGAAAAACATGCAGTATTATGCATGCCAGGACAGTAGTTGGCGATGAAACTTTGTAAAGAAACACTATATGCTTATGGACTGAACACGTACTATCGCATGAGCTTGACTGTCACCATTTACACAATTAGTGTTTTTGTAGTTTACATGGAGACGGTAACAGTATGGTTTGCAAAAACTTGTCAGGCCCCTAAAACACTATAGTTGTGTATATGAATGACCAAAATGCAAACAAAGTTTTCCGTTTTTAATTAAAGGTAGATTAGACTGTGTTATTTCCTTAACTAAGATGAGTTGATACATACCTCTCGTCTCAGTGCGTGCACTCAATCGCTCTAGCGTGCAACACACTTTGATCGCACTTATCTAGCCCAGTTCATTCAATAATGGGCCAAGCAGAGAAGCGACCAAACACCTCCATGTTTTCCCTATTTAAATACAGTAACACGAGTAGTGTAACTCGAACCAAGAATGGTGACCCAAAATAAAATGTTGCACGTTTCTAAGCATGTAAAGTAGATAACTATATTGTATTGCGGAATACCACAGCAAGTGCTTGGAAGCCCTTTAAGAATGGTGTCATGTAAACATCAGAATCTTATACAAAAAGTCTTTGGCTTTTTTGTTCCTTCAGCCGCCATATAAGTTATAATTAGCTTCTCCTAAGCAAAGAAAATACTGAATGCTCCAAATTCACAGAAGCATCTTTTTATCTGCTTTCTAGCCAAAAGTAGCAGTCAGACGACGACAAAACAAACAACGATAGTATTTACATTGAACGTAACTTGTTGTAAAGCTTTTGCATTGGAAATTTTGGAGGTAAAAACAACATTTCTCAGCACAGGCACAGCTGGATGCTAATAGGCCTAATAGGTTCCAAATGAGACATTCTTGCTTAGTTAGCATAGTGGCTAACCCTCTGTGTTAAACGTGCTTCATTAGGTAAATGCAGTGTAGGCTATCTTTCTCAACACCTAACCACACAATAAAGCATCTCTGCACTTATAAAACTTGTTTAGGTTTAACTGCCTCAGAACTGAATTGTTTCAAGTTTCTTAAAAATATAAAGTAACATTTTCCCAGCTCATGAGATTTCTATAAATGAAAACAAATGAAAAAACATTTTTTATATAATTGCTTTCATTGTGATTTTTATTTTTATTTTATTTTTGTCTATTCCAATGGACATCAGGTCAAAACAGGTGTACTTCCCACTTTTTTTTTTTTCTTTTTTTTTTTTGGGGCGAGAAATTAAGTTTCTCCAATCTTCTCAAAACTCTGGATTCTGATAGACGGCCATGAGACTTAGACCTGAGTGAAAAAAATTTGAGTCTCAAGACCCTTACTGAGCTGAGATATTGAGATCCCACGTAGCATTTATGCCATTTTAAAAATGGTGGGTTATTGGACAAATAGTGGGTTTGTGGACACGTGGTTTTAAAGCTTAGCTTTCAAAAGTTTGGGATGAAAACTATTTTACTGCACTCAGGGAGGCCCCCTGAGTCTGTGGCACCAAGGGCTGTCCCGAAATTCCACTGTCCGCGAACCCACCATTTTTATAATGGCATAAATGCTACGTTGGATCTCAATATCTCAGCTCTGAAGGGTCTAGAGCCTTCATTTGCACTCAGGTCTAATCTCATGGCCCTCTATCAGAATCCAGAGTTTTGAGAAGATTGGAGAAACTTAATCTCTCGCCCTCTAAAAAAAACAAAAACGACAGGGGTACCCCTTTTAGTTTTTTTCGGGTCAAAATTTTGAGTTTCTCTGATCTTCTTGAAACTCTGGATTCTGATAGAGGGCCATGAGACTTAGACCTGAGTGCAAAAATGGAGTCTCTAGACCCTTCCTGAGCTGAGATATTGAGATCCCACATAGCATATAAAATATAAAAAAATAAATAATAATAAAAATAATAAATATATATAAAATATATATTAATATAAAATATTTTAAAATATTCATATTTAAGTTGCGCTTTAGATTTAAGTCAAATCCATGTTCTTTTGGCCGGAAGTTATTTTACTTTATAAAGTTTTAAATATGGATATTTTTCTTACATCTCCATCTTCCCCATTACTCCACATAAAGTTAACATCTGAGATATTTTAATCAGCTATATGTTCAAGCACTTCAGAACTGTATATTATGCATATGAAAAAGTTTCAAAAATGTATCGGTACTGTTATATATATATATATATATATATATATTATAAAATAAATTTCAATCAGCATTACTGAAAATGTGACTAACAGGCTTTCAAACCTGTCCATTCTAATGGACAGACACATTAAAAAAAATCCTGATTTAAAACGTGCAATTCTACAGTCGATTTTTAACTTAATTAATTTAATAAGTTCTATCTTTCTATTTTACATACAAACTATGAAATACTGGCAAAAATATATACAAATTGTAAATACACCTTAGAAAATGTTGCTTGCTTCTGTGTTTGGAGTGAAGTGCTGCCATGCTTCTCTTCAATGTAGAGTTTTTTTAAAATATAATTACTACATACAGAGCTTTACTGGCATTTGATTGGATGAACAAACGTCCAATCTCATGGACTGCAGGCTTTAAACTAGGTGAAATGGTCCAGAAGTTAAAAAAAGGGGGCTGACATGTGATGTCCATTGTAATGGACACAGGGTCTGAATGGGTTAAAAAAAAATGTTTTATGCTGACTTACCATAAATCATGCTCACTTGTCAAGCGCAGTAATAGTAGCTGTCTAGCCAAAAGAAATTTAATTGGTTAGACTCTGACAGAAACCCATCATTGTGCATTGTGTTATTTGTATGCAATTGTGTTTTTTTTTGTTTTTTTTTTTACTATGTGTAAATAGGGCTTGCAAGTGGTTTCATTAGCCTATGTGTATATGGCATTTTATTTCCTATTACTTCAGCAAAATTGTTGGCAAGTACGGACACACTTGATGCCAAAGCCTTAGTTTTTTTCCCTTCAAGTTGTTGTCTGCTATTTAAATCAAGCTATCCTTTTAGAGAAATGAAATACAGCTTATAGGCTATATACACACACATATAAAACAATCTTTTGAGTTACCACGTTGTTGCCTCATCACAACACCCCTGTCTCCACATAGGCTCAATTACATAACATCCCACTAAATTTTTTTTTTTTATCTTTACTTTTGTAAAAGACTCCAGACAGAGTGACTAGGGTTTATCCAAATGAATATGCAAGTCACATATACCGTAAGATGCCTTTGCCGGAACGATTTGCAGGCAATGAGGAACAGAGAGACGTTGAAAGAAACGTCCTCCACTGTTTTACTTACAGTAGATCTACTGCAGTTTACCAGTGCCTGACCATTTCTGAAAGAATGTGGACTGTTCAGAGTTTTCACACATTTTCCTTGCTGTTTCATTTACTTATATCTGGTGTGCCCAAAGAATTGTAGGAAATGCTTGTGGAAAACCCCTTGCGATAAAATCGATGCATAAAAAGTGCTTGAAATCAACTGCAAGAAAGGAAGCTCTAATCATTTTAGTGGCATTGTACAATGTGCTATTGAATAAAAACTAAATAAAAAAAAACATACACACACGCACTCAGTTAAATAACAGTCTACTATAATATACTAATACTCTAATGACAGTTATTTGACATGTAGTTGAAAAGTTACTTGTAGTTGAACGTCTAAAATTACTATCGAAATAAAGTGTAACCAAAAAAAAAATTTTCTTTTTTGAAAGAATTCCAAGGGTTGCGGTAATTTAATTAAAATAGAGGGAATGCGCGTGACTTCACCTCCGGCCGGAGTGCTGCAGTTTCTCACAGTGAGTGGCAAAAAGACTGAGCGGCTGTATACATAGGCTGTATATGTGTTCAGCGTGAATGCCGCAAAAACAATCACAACACATATAAAGTGGGAAAGAGCTTTGCGATTGACTGTACAACTAGATTTGACAAAAAATCGGAAGTATATTTTTACAGACTGCGATAGAAAGAGGAGCAAATGGATCACTGCAATTCACAGAAACAACTGGACTCCAGTCAGCGAAAGGTGGATTTGCAGTTGTCATTTTGTGTCAATATGCTGAATTTAGCTGTAAAACCATACCCATATATTTTGTATTGTTATATATATATATTAACAACTCATCAATTAAATATGTATCATTCCATATTCTGCATTATTGGATGTTTTTTTTAATAAACACTGACTAAAAAAAAACTATAAAGTTTTAGGGCTGGACAATATGATGATATATAGGCTATATATAACACTGATATAAGTAATCACCCAGATTTAAACCTATATTGTATGTATATAAAACATTTACAGGCAAATTTGGGTAACACTTTAGAATACTGTATCTTACTTACTGCAGAATTAATATGGAATTATTGACAAACTAATAGGTAATTCTTCATTAACTACTTATTCACTACTGTTAACTACTAAGGAAGATGTGTTAACTAATCAGTATGTAATATAATTTTATGATTGTGTTAAGTATCAGTTAGTTAATCAATAGCTAATGAATTTTGTCATACCTCCTGAAGAACTACTATTAATTATCAACTAATTAAGGTTCAAGAAAAATAACTAAGAAGTAACTACTGAACAGTCATACAAAACTAACCTCAGATTATTTGTATATTTTATATACAGTACTGTGTGTGTCTGTTTTCCTCAGCATCGAATGCCACTGAGTAAATTCATGTATTTGAGGCAACGACTGAGGGAAACTGAAAATATAGGGAACTTATTAGTAATTAATAGTATCAAATAATTCTGCAGGAATTACTTAGAAGCTGGAACAGTATTCTAAAATGAAAATATAGGGAACCCATTAGTAATTAATAAAGAATTATCAAATAATTATCCAGGAATTAGGCTACTTATAATCTGAAACAGTCTTGTAAAGTTAAAATTTAAGGAACTTATTAGTAATTAATAAATAACTTTTAAATAGTTCTTCAGGAATTACTTAGAACCTGGAACAGTATTCTAAAGTGACAACACAGGGAACCCATTAGTAATTAATAAATAATTATCAAATAATTATCTAGGAATTAGGCTACTTATAACCTGAAACAGTCTTCTAAAGTAAAAATATAAGGAACTTATTAGTAATTAATAAATAATTATTAGATAGTCCTTCAGGAATTACTTAGAACCTGAAACAGTATTCTAAAGTGAAAATATAGGGAACCCATTAGTAATTAATAAAGAATTACCACATACTTCTGACTCAAATAAAACTTACTGTAAAAAAAAAAAATATATATATATATATATATATATATATATATATTATATATTATTATTATTATATATATTAACGTAATCATCTAAACCTTTGTAAAATACATGACAATTACATGCGAGAGGTGAAAAAGGCAACAGTGGCAAGGAACCAAAACTCCATCAGGCGACAGATTAAAAAAAAAAAAAAAAAACCTTGGGAGAACCCAGGCTCAGTGTATGTGGCTACTGCGATATTGCCGGAACTTGAATGGTGCAAAAGAAGTTTAAAATGTATAAGAACTAAGTATAATAATAAGGTGTAATATACATGATATGTTTTTGCTTATTTGCAGATCAGAGCCTATAGGTAAATGTCTGAACTTATCTTTCTTATTAGTGCTGAAGAATGACAAACTGACTTTGTGTATGACTGTTAATTAGTAGTTACTTCATAGTTATTTTTCTTGAACCTTAATTAATAGATAATTAATAGTAGTTCTTCAGGAGGTATGACATAATTCATTAGCTATTGATTAACTAACTGATACTTAACACAATCATAACATTATATTACATACTGATTAGTTAACACATCTTCCTTAGTAGTTAACAGTAGTGACTTAAGTGTTAATAAAGAATTACCTATTAGTTCCTCATTAATTCCTTATTAGTTATGCAGTAAGTAAGATACAGTATTCTAAAGTGTTACCCAAATTTGCTTTATGTTTACCGTCTATATTGCTTCTATTTTCCCGGTGTCGAAATCAGGCAAACATAAATGTCAGGCGACACGATTCCTGGCTGCATGTCAATAATATCCATGGATCACGATCTTTAGTAAGTTGTAAGGAACACTATATTGAGTCCAACATTTAATTTAAATTGATAAAATTGTTCGTTTTAGTCGCATTTTCGCAGTTTCCCCTATTAAATCCAGTCACGCAGCAGATCTTTTGCCACTCGGTCAGGCTGAGAGGGGTTGTTCCGGCGGGAAAGTCACGTGTATGCTTTCCCTCTATACCTAAAGAACACCTATTATGGCATTTAAAATGTTCCTAATATTGTTCTGGGAGTCCCCAACAACAGTTTTACATGAATGCAATGACAAAATGGCGGCCAATATGCTTATGTTTCGTATCTACGTCACTACTAAACAGCTAATGACTCGTTTCAAAAACAATTCATTTCATAGACTCAGAGTCGACTCTCACTTTTGAAAGACAATAACTTTATATACGGTGCACTTTCAGATATAAATCTTTGCAGGATGTTTTGATTCCCTTACAGCTATATTCCACACCACATGAACAGTCATTTTCAAAAATCCATGATAGGGGCTCTTTAATATTTTTTGGAAGCTATGATGCCATTTTTTTTCAGGATTCTATGATGGATAGAAAATCCAAAAGAGCAGCAATTATTTGAAATTAGAACATAGTCCTAAACATTTGAATGATAGTGCATGTATTTGGTTTAGCTCAGTGTGATCATGGCAGGTCCTATGACATCAGTATTTACCTGGTGTTGCCATAGTAATAAGGGCTGTGATCAAAGGTTATGGCAGTTATGAGATGGACCTGCCTTGTAATGAACACTGGCAAGGCAATGTTTGTGTCAGTGTGCAAAAACAAATACTCAGGCGCATGCAAGAGTATTTGTCTAGATGAGAGTTCACCACTGAACCGCACTGGCTGTTCTAATGGCAGAGTTAGAGAAACAGAGATGGTGGGATGCTGATTATATCCCAGAAGCCACTGGAGGGGCTCATGGGGTTTTGGCCACACAATGTCAGCACTGGTGCTCCAAAAATCACAAAACTTGATTGTTGGTGGAAATGAACACCATACGATTTGTAGATTGGGTACAAATATTAGGCCCTCATGCACAGAAATGACATTGCCTCATTTCAGTGCTGTTTCACAAAAGAAAAGAATATATTATAGATGCGATAAATGAAATATTAAGCAAAACAAAATGTGAATAGGGTACAATGAACGTTGCATGACCAGACTGGAACACTGATCTCATCATATTCGCACAGCATAGAAAGGAGACAGGGGCTAGTTGTTACACAGTTGTAATCTGTATTGAATATTATTGTTTTGAACAGTATCACACTTTTACTGATTCTCATTGTTTTGTTTAAATGTAGCTGAAAAACATATAATTGGCTTTTTGATAATGGCAGTTTCCACTGTGACAATTTCTATAGCATGACAACATTCTGTGCACATGTGTTGTTTCTTTAACAAACCATTTTGGACTTTTAATTCAACCAATGTGTTATACCTCTTAACAAAGTGTTGAAAAAAATAAAAATAAAACAAAGATAAACCTTGAGAAGTACGGTAGGGGTAGGGGTGTAATAATATACTATGTGACAATATATTGCATTATAAAAATGTAATAGTGCATATGACAATGTGCATAATTCACACAAAATGAACATTTCTTTGTGAGAAAAAAAGTTTACAGAGTAAAGAGAGTTTTAGTGTTAGAATTACATTAAACTACTGTTTGTCTGTAGGCAGACAAAGATGAGGATACATTTCCAATACGAAGGTTTAATAGTAAAAATATAAAGGATAGCAGGACAGGCAGCAACACACACACACACACACACACACACACACACACACACACACACACACACACACACACACACACACACACACACACTATACAGTCTTATGTTACCAGTAAAATGTCAAATGTCTTATGTTACCAGTAAAAAGTTATATTATTTTACATATATCTCAGCCCGTTCTCATCCCAAGGCGTCATCTGACTGACACTTTTGACCCTACCCCAGACCTAAACCTACCCGCGTCATCTAACTGATGCTAAAGGGTACCTTTTATCATAAGTTTTTGGAGTATCGCAATAATATCGTATCATGAGTTCAATATCGTGAAATGCATCGAACATGACGTGACTTAAGGGTATCTGTTACACCCCTAGTAAGTTAGTAGTAAGACATGTAACAACCTGGTTGGTCCTGTAAAAAAGCAAAAATCATTTCAGTGATTCCATCTCTGTCACGGTGTGGTGCAGACAGAAGATCAGACAGAGTCCAGATTTCCAATTAATATAACTTTTACTCACAAAAACAAGCACGGATACAGGCAGAAGACGGAAGCAACACAGGGTAACATGAACACATCGACCGACAAGGACAGATTAAACAGAACCGAACTAAATACAAGCATGAATCAAACATAACAGGGTGAAGACAGGTATACAGATGAACAGGACAACGAACAGGTGGCTGATTGAGGGAGTGAGTTCAGGTGTGGAGACAGGATTCTGGGAAGTGTAGTGCCGATGACAAAGACAGACTGGTGCAGACGAGGACTGTGACAATCTCCCCAATCTGTCCAAATCATATATTACACATTCACGTCAACTCACATTCCTGTTAACGAATGATTTATTTACAAAGATTGTAATGAGAGCTTCAAACGTTTGTCCTGTAAGTGATTACATTTAACTGTAGGGTTATTGTAGGTTATGTGTATAATGCTCAGTTTCAGATTCCATTTGTGTGCTCAGCCATAATTTTCATAAAAGCAACTGAGGTTTTGGCACCTGTAGTGTGGAGTTAAATCTTGTGATTTACAGTGGCTTTAATGTCTGCCACGAAATCTCATTTTCCATTGTGGTTGTCTGTTTGTTCAGTTTGGTTGAGCAGTTTTATCCTGGTGTGATTGTTGATTTAAAAGAGAGAGAGAGGAAATGATAGTATTTTTCCAGATAAAAGCTGGACAAATGAATTAAAAGTATGTAGAATGCACAGTATGAATCACTCTATCATAAAATAATGAGGTTCATTTTATATACATTCAGTCACATGATTGGTTACTTGAATATTTACACAAATAAATGTGCAGCAGTGTTTTACAAACTAATAGAGTTATATTGCAATAAAGCTCCAGACCTGGAGGGGTGATCCAAAGCACAAAATCTCTTTAGTTAACCACATCAGATGAAAAATAACGCCGTAAGTCTTTCCCTGACTGTGGCCTGACCACAGTTGGCCATATTTCCCTGCCGTTCAGCTCCGGCCCACAGAGAAACATCCTCATCGACTGGGAGAGTGAAACTTTACACTTTTTTTTGTTTCAATTTCAAAATTAAATCATATTTTTTGCAGACTTTCAATGTAAGGTGAATGCTTGCTGTCATAATAATTTAACTGATCTTCCTTTTCATTATTTTTCTAGTAATTTATAATAAATCCTTCTTTTTATAAGTATGTATCGAATCGGTTACCTAATCGTAACCTCGGTTCTCTCCAGATGAGGGAACGAGTATTGCGTAAGCTAGCTTACGCTATGGGAAAGATTCAGAGAAATTGAAGCCAAAAAATTATCCATAATTTTGTAATCCTTGTCAACGCAGTCTCTCTGCTGCAGACCATGAGCGGGCTAACTAGCAGCTCATTGGTTCGTTCAGAGAGAATGCACAAGCCTATGGAGAGCAGCGTGGAGCCCGCGCCTAATGAGCAGCAGGCACTCGCTCACTACGCCAGAGCCCGCCAAAAGGGGCGTGGCCTGAGTGTATAAATATGCTCTCTCGGCGCTGTAGAAACGAATCATTTCAGCGTGAAGCGAAGCGCTGGTGGCGCAAGCATACATGCCCACGATGAGGCCATACCTCTAGTGGAATGAGCCCTGATGCCCAGCGGGCAAGGCAGGTCTTTAGAGGCGTAGCGGAGGCGATAGCATCCACTATCCATCTAGACAGTGTCTGTGTCTGAGGCGGCCAAACCCTTGGTGTGGCCGTCGAACGACACAAACAGCTCTTCTGAACGTCCTGAACGCAGCAACACGTGTAGTGTACATTCTCAGAGCCCGAACCGGACAGAGGAGATTGGCATCACAATCATTATTCGGACTGCAGGCAGAGCCGATAGAGAAACAGACTAGTTAGCAGCACAGAGCTTTCTGGTAGATGCTGCTCTGGCGTGTTTGATTGTGTTCAGGACTCCTTCTGGCAAATTTTTGAGTAGTTGTTGGTCACCCATGCATGAAGCGCCCAGCGCTGTGGATGGGGATGCCAGATCGTGCCCGCGGGCTTGAGTGAGGAGATTCTCGATTGGAATGTGCCACGGGGCTGTCTGTGACAGCTGCGTGATCTCCGGGAACCAAATCTGATTCTCCCAGCGCGGCGCTATGAGGAGCACCGGGTGGCGTGAGTCCCTGGTTCTCTGAATGACCTGCGGTAGCAGGGAGATTGGGGGAAAGCATAGAGTGGGCAGCAGGGCCAATCCTGAGCTAACGCGTCCTCGCTCTTCGAGAGAATATCGGGCAGTGAGCATTTCTCCTCTGAGGCGAAGAGATCTATCTCTGCTCTGCCGAATAGGCGCCACAGTGTTTGGACTGATTGAGTGTGCAGGGACCACTCTCCGGGGAGACAAGGTTCCTGGACAGTAAGTCTGGACCGTCGTTCAGATGGCCCGGTACGTGCGTCGCTCTGAGCGAGAGCAGGTGAGTCCTGGGACCAGACTAGGATGCGGCGCGGTCAGATGGAAGAGATTCCTGGATCTGACCCCGCCCTGACGGTTGATGTAGGATGACCACGGCCATGTTGTCCGAGCGGATCAGGACGTGGTGACCCAGAATGCGCGGGAGGAAACATAGAAGCGCGTTCTCGACCGCAAGCTTTTCCAAACAGTTTATGTGCAGGGAACTCTCCTGACTCGACCACTAGCCGGCAGCCGGTGAGCCCTCGCAGACCGCACCCCAACCTGTGTTGGATGCGTCTGTGGAGATGACTTTTTGCGAGAAAAGGTTCCCATGGTAACGCCCCTCTGAAATCAGACGGTTACTGTCCATGGTTGCAGTGCACTGATACATGTCTGTGTAACACTGATCAGCTGGCGGCCCGTAGTCCACTCGCGGTGGGATACGCGGCTCTTTAACCAGAGTTGAAGGGGCGCATGTGTAGAAGACCCAGCTGTAGCACGGCAGAGGCTGAAGCCATATACCCCAGCATTTTCTGAAAGCATTTCAGGGGTGTTCGTGTACCCACCCGCAAAGAGGAGGCTAGACGCTGAACACGGTGCGCCCGTCTGTGTGGATAAGCGAGCCTTCATTGTGATAGAGTTCAAATCTATTCCTAGGGAAAGAAATAGTTTGACTGGGCTGGAGAGAGCTCTTTGTCCAATTGACAGAGAGACCCAGCGCTTTCAGATGGTTGAGGGAGAACTGCGCGGTGCGACAGAAGCTCCGTCTGGGATTGTTGCTAGAATCAGCCAGTCGTCCAGATAGAGTTTACACCCCTGACTCCGCAGGGGGGCGAGTGCTGCATCTATGCACTTCGTGAAAGTACGGGGATGAGGATAGGCCGAACGGGAGAACAGTGTATTGATGCACTCTGACCCTCGAAGGCGAAACGTAAAAATGGCCTGTGACGAGGATTTATCTGGATCTGAAAATAGGCGTCTTTCAGGTCTAGAGACATGAGTCCCCCTGGCGAATGTGCGCGAGGAGTTTCTTGACGGTGAGCATTTTGAACGGTCTCCTCATGAGCGCTTTGTTCAAAAACCTGAGATCTAGGATCGGCCTGAGGCCGCCGTCTTTCTTGGGCAGGGGCGCTGCTAAGGATTTTGGGCCCCATGAAAAGAATCTTAACAGGGCCCCAAAAAATTGAAAATCCCTAAAGTTATACCCATATATAAAACTGGAGATAGACATACCTTTTCAAATTATAAGCCCATTTCTTTGCATTCACAATTTTCAAAAATATTGGTAAAATTAGTTTACACAAGATTAAATGATTTTCTTATAAAATATGATAAACTAAGCAAGCAACAATATGGGTTTAGAAGTATTAGAACAACCTCACATGTGTTATAAGATTTTGTGGAGAAAATATCTAATGCAACAGAAAATAAACAATACACAGTTGGGGTATTTTTAGATCTTAAAAAGCATTTGACTTTTTCTAGAGAAAAGGAGATCTAGAGATCTTACTAGAGAAACTGAAAAAAATATGAAGCAAGAGGGGTAGCTCACTCTTGGATAAGTAATTATTTAGAGAAAAGGCATCAATATGTCCAAATAGATAATTGCAGGTCACAATTGGTGCAGGTAACATGTGGGGTTCTCCAAGGCTCTGTGCTGGGCCCATTGCTTTTTCTGTTATACATTAATGATATATATGTGAGGTTTCCAAAGTACTAAAATTTATATTATTTGCAGATGATACAAACTTATTTTGTTCTGGTGACAATCTGAAACAACTTCTGGATACAATGGAAAAAGAAATGGTACTGCTAAATATTGGTTTGATTTGAATAAACTAACATTGCATTTAAGGAAAACAAAATGTGTTGTATTTGGTAATTGTTTATCGAATAAAATGGGTAAATGAATGATTAATGAAGTTGAAATAGAAAGGGTGTCAGCGATTACATTTCTTGGAGATAATAATTTAAATTGGAAGGGACACTTAGCAAGTTAAAGAAACAATTTACAAATAATGCAATGAAACTAAATGAAACAATTTAAAGAGCGATAAATGAACAAACTGTTTTTGTTGTATTTGGGATGGTGCAAATGTATTGCATACGAAATACATTTTTTTTATTTGTTTGTCAAGATTATAATGATGTAAGACAATACTTATTTTACTTTTATTTTTTAAATAAGTGATGTTTTCAAGAAAGGATAGGCATTATAAGCAAGAGCTTCAGCCCACACCTGTTTCAGACTGCTGTAAATATACTGCTGTTTGTCAGCTCAACTGTGTTGAGACTAAGTTTTTTTTGTCTGAAATTATCTATCTACAAAACGTGCGTACGCCATAGGAGATTTCCCGGATTCCATCCCCAAAATGAGGGATTTTTTTTACACGATTCTTAACCACAAACTTTAAAAATAATGCACTAATCATTAAAAGTCTAAATAATTTATAACTAGCCTACATATGTGCGAGAGAGAAAGAGACTAATATCATAGAGAATGTTTAAATACTAATATCAGCTCACAAGGGAAACGGAGGCGAAGTTAGTGCGATCAGAGCGCGCGCTGACACGGATCAGCCTTGTTTTATTCTCGGCGCGTCTGCGCGAGCGCGGCAAGTGACAAGTTCGGTGCGCAAGACCGCCAAGACCTCGTTTCACTTAGCTGTGTCTTAGCTGTGTCCTGTGCACAGCTTTTTTGTAACAGCGCGCGGCGGCGGCACCGCATGATTAGCATCCGAGGATGAACGACTTCAAGCCGAATCTGTCCAAGCGTGTATGTCTCACACAATCAGAGTGTAAAAATACGTTGCCTGGATACAATTTGGGTGGACTGAACCATTTTATGATAATTGAGAGGGGGAGAGGGCCCACAGACGTTTGTGTTTCCTAAACAAAAGAATTGTTTGACACCAGGAAACAGCAAATAGAGCAATTTAAAGTTAATAATTTTAACAATCAAATATATATATATTTTTAACCACAATTTTATTGGGGCTTCTCTGGGCCCCCTCTTAGTCATGGGCCCCGAAATCGTCATTGTTTCAAACCCACTATTGTCAAACCCACTATTTGTCCAATAACCCACTATTTTTATAATGGCATAAATGTACTGTGGGATCTCAATATCTCAGCTCAGGAAGGGTCTACAGACTCCATTTTTTCACTCAGGTCTAAGTCTCATGGGCCTCTATCAGAATCCAGAGTTTTGAGAACATTGTAGAAACTCAAAATTTGCCCCCGAATAAAACGACAGTGGTACCCCTTTAAGTTTTTTTAGGGGGTGAAATTTTTAGTTTCTCTGATCTTCTTGAACTGCAAAAACTCAAAATCTTGCCAAGTATATTTTTCTAATTTCTAGTCAAAATATCTCATCACACTTAATATAAGACAAAATCAGGCCCAAGATTTAAGTGAGATAAAGGAGCTTGTTTTTAGACAGTGCATCTTGAATATCTGTTAAGTGAAACTGTCTTAAAAATGTCTTGTTTTGAGTCATATCTCAGATGAAACAAGCTTTTTTGACATGTCATGAGTTTTTTAAGCTGCTGTGTTATTTGTAAAAGATGAATCGTCTTGTTTCAAGAAACAGACTTAACTTGAATTGAGACAAATCTGCTTTATTGAAAACTGCAGGTCAACATGCCCAACTCACAACAACTCACAATGACATATATGACCGCAAAAAAAACAAAAAAAAACGTAATTTATTTACGTATAAACAACGTTACTAACATACAAATTTGTATGTATTCCTATTTAACTTATGCATATTAAAATCATGGTTTTGACTCTATTGCATTCAATCATCTTATCAATTAAATTTTCAGTCTCATTTATTAATAGTTTAACATTACTCATAAATAATAACATTTTGTTCTGTTCGTGCCTTTTGCTGCAAACTCGTTTTGGAGGATTAGCCTACATGGTGTTTAACAATAATATACTTTAAAATCTTCCCATATGGAAAAGGTTTGCTAAAAACTCCTGTGATTTGTATAATTTTCTAACAGAATATTGTAAGGGACATATGGAAAAACCACATATATAAATTGCATAATATTCATGTAATTCATTACCCATGTAAATACTATGTACTTATTTTAGTAATTACGGTAACACTTTAGAATACTGTATCTTACTTACTGCATAACTAATAAGGAATTAATGAAGAACTAATAGGTAATTCTTTATTAACACTTAAGTCACTACTGTTAACTACTAAGGAAGTTGTGTTAACTAATCAGTATGTAATATAATGTTATGATTGTGTTAAGTATCAGTTAGTTAATCAATAGCTAATGAATTCTGTCATACCTCCTGAAGAACTACTATTAATTATCTATTAATTAAGGTTCAAGAAAAATAACTATGAAGTAACTACTAATTAACAGTCATACACATAGTCAGTTTGTCATTCTTCAGCACTAATAAGAAAGATAAGTTCAGACATTTACCTATAGGCTCTGATCTGCAAATAAGCAAAAACATATCATGTATATTACACCTTATTATTATACTTAGTTCTTATACATTTTAAACTTCTTTTGCACCATTCAAGTTCCGGCAATATCAGCTGTAGCCACATACACTAGCCTGGTTCTCCCAAGGTTTTTTTTTTTTTTTTATTCTGTCACCTGATGGAGTTTTGGTCACCTCTCTTTCACCTTTGTCGCAAGTAATTGTAATATATATTTACAAAGGTTTAGATGATTACATTAATATATATATATATATATATATATATATATATATATATATATATATATATATATACTGTATATATATATATATTTATTTATTTTATTTATTTTTTTTTTTTCAGTAAATTTTATTTGAGTCAGAAGTATGTGGTAATTCTTTATTAATTACTAATGGGTTCCCTATATTTTCACTTCAGAATACTGTTTCAGGTTCTAAGTCATTCCTGAAGGACTATGTAATAATTATTTATTAATTACTAATAAGTTCCTTATATTTTTACTTTAGAAGACTGTTTGTTTCAGGTTATAAGTAGCTAATTCCTAGATAATTATTTGATAATTATTTATTATTAATTACTAATGGGTTCCCTGTGTTGTCACTTTAGAATACTGTTCCAGGTTCTAAGTAATTCCTGAAGAACTATTTAAAAGTTATTTATTAATTACTAATAAGTTCCTTATATTTTCACTTTACAAGACTGTTTCAGATTATAAGTAGCCTAATTCCTGCATAATTATTTGATAATTCTTTATTAATTACTAATGGGTTCCCTATATTTTCACTTTAGAATACTGTTCCAGCTTCTAAGTAATTCCTGCAGAATTATTTGATACTTATTTATTAATTACTAATAAGTTCCCTATATTTTCAGTTTCCCTCAGTTGTTGCCTCAAATACATGAATTTACTCAGTGGCATTCGATGCTGAGTAAAACAGACACACACAGTACCGTATATAAAATATGCAAATAATCTGAGGTTAGTATTGTATGACTGTTCAGTAGTTACTTCTTAGTTATTTTTCTTGAACCTTAATTAGTTGATAATTAATAGTAGTTCTTCAGGAGGTATGACAAAATTCATTAGCTATTGATTAAACTAACTGATACTTAACACAATCATAAAATTACATACTGATTAGTTAACACATCTTCCTTAGTAGTTAACAGTGGTGAAGAAGTAGTTAATGAAGAATTACCTATTAGTTCGTCAATAATTCCTTATTAATTCTGCAGTAAGATACAGTATTCTAAAGTGTTACCGTAATTACAATTAATGGGTAATAACTAGTACTAACCCTGAACCTACCACTAAACCTACCGCTGTTCCATGTACTTACCTTTATATTAGCAGTACTTTCTAGGTAAGTACCTTGTAAGTACACTGTAAGTACTGTACTGTAAAAGGAAGCGTTACCCAATATTCTAAGTTTAAAAAGGTTAGTAAATCATATTAAATGTTTTTAGAGTGCATCACCACCAGAGTTCATGTCGCATATACAAAAACATATTCCAGCCAATTTTAATCACTGTTCTAGAAACATATTTGACTCAACTTTGTTCATTTGCAATAATATGTTGTTTCAATCCTTTATGAATTTCTTTCTTCTGCTGAAGAGAAAGGAAGGTGTTTATTTGGTACCGGTTTTGACATTTTCTCACTAAATAAATGATTGCGATTTAGACATGTAATGTTATGTTTGTCGTTTTTCTTTATAATTGTAACGTTAGTTACATAGTTTTAAGAAATGGGTAGGGGTAGGATTAGTGGCTCAAACTATATTTTAATGCTTTATTGTTAATAAAACTGCCATTTCCCTACACATTATGTTCATTACGTTTTATCCTTTTAAAGGGATTGTTCACTTTGAAATGAATTTTTGATATGTTTTAGCTTACCTCAAGGGCATCCAAGATGTAGGTGTCTTTGTTTCCACAGTATTTTCAATTTTGACATTTTTCGGTCAAACCAGTGTTGTCTGTCAGTCATATAATGCAGGTTTAGGGGGTCCACCTCAAAGAGCATGCACAGAGAAGTCAAAATTAAACATGATTTAATAACTTGTGAATGTAAGTACATACTGATGGCCTAAGACACGAAACAAGCAGTGTGCGAAAACGAACAGTATTTATATCGTATTTTACCTCGTGTTAACAGCCATGTCGAACTGATCTGAATCAGATGTTGCTGACGCGCGAGAGATCACTTCTGGCGTAACGTTGGACACGGTTCAGTTTGGTTCAGTTGGACATCTGATTCAGATCAATTTGACATGGCTGTTAACAAGAGGTAAAAACTATATAAATACTGTTCGTTTTCTCACACAAAACGCTCGTTTCGTGTCTTAGGCCATCAATGTGTACTTACATTTACGAGTCATTAAATCATGTTTAATTTGGACTTCTCTGTGCATGCTCTTTGACATGGACCCCCATAAATGCATTATATGACTGACAGACAACAACGGTTTGACCGGAAAATATAAAAATTTAAACTACTGTGGAAACGAAGACACCTACATCTTGGATGCCCTTGAGGTAAGCTAAAACATATAAAAAATTAATTTCAAAGTGAACTATCCCTTTAATATTGTCTATAAAATGGGTATGTTTAGGTGTGGGAGTAGGGTAAAGGGATCTTACATTTATAATCTATAAAATATTCTACTATGTTTTCATATTGCAGTTCCATAAATACTTTTAAAATTAAGCTGTTTCCGTTTTGTGCAGTCCTCTGGGAATTTTTGCAGTTTAAAAAATAAAATAAAAAAAGGTTAAATGCAAGTCTATTTTTCACTTTTTCTGTCAAGTAAACAGTAGTTAATGTCTTGAATCTAGTAGGTAAAATGTCTTGAATCTAGAACCATGTCACTTTTGTTGAGCTTACAATAAGGTAAATACACTTGAGATGATGACAGTATGGTAAATTATGGCTTATTATGGCAAAAGAGCACTGCCTAATATGAGTCAGGAATGCTAACTTCAAGGCATTTTGTCTCAAAATGCCAGTTTCCAATCTTATTTCAAGTTGGTGGTGACTTATATCTAGAAGAGTGTAACAATTATAGAACTAAAAATTAGTTAAATACACTTGAAACAAAGAGGATGACAAAAGAAAATGCTACTTTTGAGGGGAAAATACTATTTTTGAGCATGACAAGCTTATTATGAGACACAAAACATCACAATACTAGTAAAATATAGCTAAAAATTAGTTTTCCCTGCTAATTTCAAGATCACTCATATCTTTTAAGGCTTAAATATAATGTCTTATTTCAAGAAATCTTACCAAGAGAATTTTCACTTGTTCCATTGGCAGATTTTTTGCTTATTACAAGCAAAAATATCTTGTATTAATTTTTTTTTGCTTATTTTTGGAGGGCCCTTTTTCCAGATTCTGATAGAGGGCCATGAGACTTAGACCTGAGTGCTAAAATGGAGAGCCATTATATTGGAATCCAGTGCTAAAATCAGAATCCAGTGTTTCAGAGAGATTGGAGAAACTTTTTTTCGCACAACAAAAAAAAAACATAAGGGGTACCACTGTCGTTTTTTTTTTTTGTGCGAAAAAAAAGTTGCTCCAATTCTTGAAACTCTGGATTCTGATTGAGGGCCATGGGACTTAGACCTGAGTGCAAAAATGGAGGCTCTAGACCCTTCCAGAGCTGAGATATTGAGATATTTATGAGATATATTGTGACATACTGAGATATTGAGCCATTATAAATATCTCAATATCTCAGCTCTGGAAGGGTCTAGAGCCTCCATTTTTGCACTCAGGTCTAGTCCCATGGCCCTTTATCAGAATCCAGAGTTTCAAGAAACTTTTTTTTTTTTTCGCACAAAAAAAAAAACATAAGGGGTACCACTGTCGTTTTTTTTTGTTTTTTTGTGCGAAAAAAAAGTTTCTTGAAACTCTGGATTCTGATAGAGGGCCATGGGACTTAGACCTGAGTGCAAAAATGGAGGCTCTAGACCCTTCCAGAGCTGAGATATTGAGATATTTATGAGATATTTGTGACATACTGAGATATTGAGCCATTATAAATATCTCAATATCTCAGCTCTGGAAGGGTCTAGAGCCTCCATTTTGCACTCAGGTCTAAGTCCCATGGCCCTCTATCAGAATCCAGAGTTTCAAGAAACTTTTTTTTTTCGCACAAAAAAAAAAACATAAGGGGTTCCACTGTCGTTTTTTTTTTTTTTTTTTTGTGCAGAAAAAAAAGTTTCTTGAAACTCTGGATTCTGATAGAGGGCCATGGGACTTAGACCTGAGTGCAAAAATGGAGGCTCTAGACCCTTCCAGAGCTGAGATATTGAGATATTTATGAGATATTTGTGACATACTGAGATATTGAGCCATTATAAATATCTCAATATCTTAGCTCTGGAAGGGTCTAGAGCCTCCATTTTTGCACTCAGGTCTAAGTCCCATGGCCCTCTATCAGAATCCAGAGTTTCAAGAAACTTTTTTTTTTCGCACAAAAAAAAAAAAACATAAGGGGTACCACTGTCGTTTTTTTTTTTTTTGTGCGAAAAAAAAAGTTTCTTGAAACTCTGGATTCTGATAGAGGGCCATGGGACTTAGACCTGAGTGCAAAAATGGAGGCTCTAGACCCTTCCAGAGCTGAGATATTGAGATATTTATGAGATATTTGTGACATACTGAGATATTGAGCCATTATAAATATCTCAATATCTCAGCTCTGGAAGGGTCTAGAGCCTCCATTTTTGCACTCAGGTCTAAGTCCCATGGCCCTCTATCAGAATCCAGAGTTTCAAGAAACTTTTTTTTTCACACAAAAAAAAAACATAAGGGGTACCACTGTCGATTTTTTTTTTTTTTGTGCGAAAAAAAAGTTTCTTGAAACTCTGGATTCTGATAGAGGGCCATGGGACTTAGACCTGAGTGCAAAAATGGAGGCTCTAGACCCTTCCAGAGCTGAGATATTGAGATATTTATGAGATATTTGTGACATACTGAGATATTAGAGCCATTATAAATATCTCAATATCTCAGCTCTGGAAGGGTCTAGAGCCTCCATTTTTGCACTCAGGTCTAAGTCCCATGGCCCTATATCAGAATCCAGAGTTTCAAGAAACTTTTTTTTTTCGCACAAAAAAAAAAAACATAAGGGTACCACTGTCGTTTATTTTATTTTTTTTTGTGCGAAAAAAAAAGTTTCTTGAAACTCTGGATTCTGATAGAGGGCCATGGAACTTGACCTGAGTGCAAAAATGGAGGCTCTAGACCCTTCCAGAGCTGAGATATTGAGATATTATGAGATATTTGTGACATACTGAGATATTGAGCCATTATAAATATCTCAATATCTCAGCTCTGGAAGGGTCTAGAGCCTCCATTTTTGCACTCAGGTCTAAGTCCCATGGCCCTCTATCAGAATCCAGAGTTTCAAGAAACTTTTTTTTTCACATAAAACAAAAAAACAAAAAAACATAAGGGGTACCACTGTCGTTTTTTTTTTTTTTTTGTGCGAAAAAAAAAAAGTTTCTTGAAACTCTGGATTCTGATAGAGGGCCATGGGACTTAGACCTGAGTGCAAAATGAAGGCTCTAGACCCTTCCAGAGCTGAGATATTGAGATATTTATGAGATATTTGTGACATACTGAGATATTGAGCCATTATAAATATTCTCAATATCTCAGCTCTGGAAGGGTCTAGAGCCTCCATTTTTGCACTCAGGTCTAAGTCCAATGGCCCTCTATCAGAATCTAGAGTTTCAAGAAACTTTTTTTTTTTCGCACAAAAAAAAAAACATATGGGGTACCACTGTCGTTTTTTTTTTTTTTTTTTTTTGTGCGATAAAAAGTTTCTTGAAACTCTGGATTCTGATAGAGGGCCATGGGACTTAGACCTGAGTGCAAAAATGGAGGCTCTAGACCCTTCCAGAGCTGAGATATTGAGATATTTGTGACATACTGAGATATTGAGCCATTATAAATATCTCAATATCTCAGCTCTGGAAGGGTCTAGAGCCTCCATTTTTGCACTCAGGTCTAAGTCCCATGGCCCTCTATCAGAATCCAGAGTTTCAAGAAACTTTTTTTTTCACACAAAAAAACAAAAAAAAAAACATAAGGGGTACCACTGTCATTTTTTTTTTTTTTGTGCGAAAAAAAAGTTTCTTGAAACTCTGGATTCTGATAGAGGGCCATGGGACTTAGACCTGAGTGCAAAAATGGAGGCTCTAGACCCTTCCAGAGCTAGATGAATATTTATGAGATATTTGTGACATACTGAGATATTGAGCCATTATAAATATCTCAATATCTCAGCTCTGGAAGGGTCTAGAGCCTCCATTTTTGCACTCAGGTCTAAGTCCCATGGCCCTATATCAGAATCCAGAGTTTCAAGAAACTTTTTTTTTTTCGCACAAAAAAAAAAAAAACATAAGGGGTTTTACTGTCGTTTATTATTTTTTTTTTTTTTGTGCAAAAAAAAAGTTTCTTGAAACTCTGGATTCTTATAGAGGGCCATGGGACTTAGACCTGAGTGCAAAATGGAGGCTCTAGACCCTTCCAGAGCTGAGATATTGAGATATTTATGAGATATTTGTGACATACTGAGATATTGAGCCATTATAAATATCTCAATATCTCAGCTCTGGAAGGGTCTAGAGCCTCCATTTTTGCACTCAGGTCTAAGTCCCATGGCCCTCTATCAGAATCTAGAGTTTCAAGAAACTATTTTTTTTTCGCACAAAAAAAAAAAAACATATGGGGTACCACTGTGTTTTTTTTTTGTTTGTTTTTTTTTGTGCGAAAAAAAAAGTTTCTTGAAACTCTGGATTCTGATAGAGGGCCATGGGACTTAGACCTGAGTGCAAAATGGAGGCTCTAGACCCTTCCAGAGCTGAGATATTGAGATATTTATAATGGCTCAATATCTCAGTATGTCACAAATATCTCATAAATATCTCAATATCTCAGCTCTGGAAGGGTCTAGAGCCTCCATTTTTGCACTCAGGTCTAAGTCCCATGGCCCTCTATCAGAATCCAGAGTTTCAAGAAACTTTTTTTTTTCACACAAAAAAAAAAAAATAATAATAAAATAAGGGGTACCACTGTCGTTTTTTTTTTTTTTTGTGCGAAAAAAAAGTTTCTTGAAACTCTGGATTCTTATAGTGGGCCATGGGACTTAGACCTGAGTGCAAAAATGGAGGCTCTAGACCCTTCCAGAGCTGAGATATTGAGATATTTATGAGATATTTGTGACATACTGAGATATTGAGCCATTATAAATATCTAAATATCTCAGCTCTGGAAGGGTCTAGAGCCTCCATTTTTGCACTCAGGTCTAAGTCACCATGGCCCTCTATCAGAATCCAGAGTTTCAAGAAACTTTTTTTTTTTCGCACAAAAAAAAAACATAAGGGGTACCACTGTCGTTTTTTTTTTTTTTTTTTTTGTGCGAAAAAAAAGTTTCTTGAAACACTGGATTCTGATAGAGGGCCATGGGACTTAGACCTGAGTGCAAAAATGGAGGCTCTAGACCCTTCCAGAGCTGAGATATTGAGAAATTTATGAGATATTTGTGACATACTGAGATATTGAGCCATTATAAATATCTCAATATCTCAGCTCTGGAAGGGTCTAGAGCCTCCATTTTTGCACTCAGGTCTAAGTCCCATGGCCCTCTATCAGAATCCAGAGTTTCAAGAAACTTTTTTTTTTCGCACACACAAAAAAAACAAGGGGTACCACTGTCGTTTTTTTTTTTTTTTTTGTGCAAAAAAAAAGTTTCTTGAAACTCTGGATTCTGATAGAGGGCCATGGGACTTAGACCTGAGTGCAAAAATGGAGGCTCTAGACCCTTCCAGAGCTGAGATATTGAGATATTTATTGTGACATACTGAGATATTGAGCCATTATAAATATTCTCAATATCTCAGCTCTGGAAGGGTCTAGAGCCTCCATTTTTGCACTCAGGTCTAAGTCCCATGGCCCTCTATCAGAATCCAGAGTTTCAAGAAACTTTTTTTTTTCACACAAAAAAAAACAAAAACAAACATAAGGGGTACCACTGTCGTTTTTTTTTTTTGTGCGAAAAAAAAAGTTTCTTGAAACTCTGGATTCTTATAGAGGGCCATGGGACTTAGACCTGAGTGCAAAAATGGAGGCTCTAGACCCTTCCAGAGCTGAGATATTGAGATATTTATGAGATATTTGTGACATACTGAGATATTGAGCCATTATAAATATCTCAATATCTCAGCTCTGGAAGGGTCTAGAGCCTCCATTTTTGCACTCAGGTCTAAGTCCCATGGCCCTCTATCAGAATCTAGAGTTTCAAGAAACTTTTTTTTTTCGCACAAAAAAAAAAAAACATAAGGGGTACCACTGTCGTTTTTTTTTTTTTTTTTTGTGCGAAAAAAAAGTTTCTTGAAACACTGGATTCTGATAGAGGGCCATGGGACTTAGACCTGAGTGCAAAAATGGAGGCTCTAGACCCTTCCAGAGCTGAGATATTGAGATATTTATGAGATATTTGTGACATACTGAGATATTGAGCCATTATAAATATCTTAATATCTCAGCTCTGGAAGGGTCTAGAGCCTCCATCTTTGCACTCAGGTCTAAGTCCCATGGCCCTATATCAGAATCCAGAGTTTCAAGAAACTTTTTTTTTTTCGCACAAAAAAAAAAAAAACATAAGGGGTACCACTGTCGTTTATTTATTTATTTTTTTTTTGTGCGAAAAAAAAGTTTCTTGAAACTCTGGATTCTTATAGAGGGCCATGGGACTTAGACCTGAGTGCAAAAATGGAGGCTCTAGACCCTTCCAGAGCTGAGATATTGAGATATTTATGAGATATTTGTGACATACTGAGATATTGAGCCATTATAAATATCTCAATATCTCAGCTCTGGAAGGGTCTAAGAGCCTCCATTTTTGCACTCAGGTCAAAGTCCCATGGCCCTCTATCAGAATCCAGAGTTTCAAGAAACTTTTTTTCACACAAAAAAACAAAACAAAAAAAAACATAAGGGGTACCACTGTCGTTTTTTTTTTTTTTTTTGTGCGAAAAAAAGTTTCTTGAAACTCTGGATTCTTATAGTGGGCCATGGGACTTAGACCTGAGTGCAAAAATGGAGGCTCTAGACCCTTCCAGAGCTAAGATATTGAGATATTTATGAGATATTTGTGACATACTGAGATATTGAGCCATTATAAATATCTCAATATCTAGCTCTGGAAGGGTCTAGAGCCTCCATTTTTGCACTCAGGTCTAAGTCCCATGGCCCTCTATCAGAATCTAGAGTTTCAAGAAACTGTTTTTTTTTTCGCACAAAAAAAAAAAACATAAGGGGTACCACTGTCGTTTTTTTTTTTGTTTTTGTTTTTTTTTTGTGCGAAAAAAAGTTTCTTGAAACACTGGATTCTGATAGAGGGCCATGGGACTTAGACCTGAGTGCAAAAATGGAGGCTCTAGACCCTTCCAGAGCTGAGATATTGAGATATTTATGAGATATTTGTGACATACTGAGATATTGAGCCATTATAAATATCTCAATATCTCAGCTCTGGAAGGGTCTAGAGCCTCCATTTTTGCACTCAGGTCTAAGTCCCATGGCCCTCTATCAGAATCCAGAGTTTCCAGAATCCAGAGTTTCAAGAAACTTTTTTTTTTCGCACAAAAAAAAAACATAAGGGGTACCACTGTCGTTTTTTTTTTTTTGTGTGCAAAAAAAACAGTTTCTCCAATAACTCTGGATTCTGATAGAGGGCCATGGGACTTAGACCTGAGTGCAAAAATGGAGGCTCTAGACCCTTCCAGAGCTGAGATATTGAGATATTTATGAGATATTATGACATACTGAGATATTGAGCCATTATAAATATCTCAATATCTCAGCTCTGGAAAGGGTCTATAGCCTCCATTTTTGCACTCAGGTCTAAGTCCCATGGCCCTCTATCAGAATTCAGAGTTATTGGAGAAACTTAAAAAAAAAAAAAAAAAAAAACATAAGGGGTACCACTCTCGTTTTTTTTTTTGTGCAAAAAAAGTTTCTCCAATAACTTTTGATTCCAGATAGAGGGCCATGGGATTTAGACCTGAGTGCAAAATGGAGGCTCTAGACCCTTCCAGAGCTGAGATATTGAGATATTTATAATGGCTCAATATTCTCAGTATGTCATAAATATCTCAATATCTCAGCTCTGGAAGGGTCTAGAGACTCTGGATTTTTCTTGAAACTCTGGATTCTTTCTTGAAACTCTGGATTCTTATAGTGGGCCATGGGACTTAGACCTGAGTGCAAAAATGGAGGCTCTAGACCCTTCCAGAGCTGAGATATTGAGATATTTATGAGATATTTGTGACATACTGAGATATTGAGCCATTATAAATATCTCAATATCTCAGCTCTGGAAGGGTCTATAGCCTCCATTTTTGCACTCAGGTCTAAGTTCCATGGCCCTCTATCAGAATCCAGAGTTATTGGAGAAAAATTTTTTTTTTTGAAAAAACAAAAAACAAAAAAAAACATAAGGGGTACCACTGTCGTTTTTTTTTTTTTGTGCAAAAAAAAGTTTCTCCAATAACTTCTGGATTACTGATAGAGGGCCATGGGACTTAGACCTGAGTGCAAAATGGAGGCTCTAGACCCTTCCAGAGCTGAGATATTGAGATATTTATAATGGCTCAATATCTCAGTATGTCATAAATATCTCATAAATATCTCAATATCTCAGCTCTGGAAGGGTCTAGAACCTCCATTTTTGCACTCAGGTCTAAGTCCCATGGCCCTCTATCAGAATCCAGAGTTATTGGAGAAACTTTTTTTTTTGAAAAAAAAAAAAACATAAGGGGTACCACTGTCGTTTTTTTTTGTGCAAAAAAAAAGTTTCTCCAATAACTCTGGATTCTGATAGAGGGCCATGGGACTTAGACCTGAGTGCAAAAATGGAGGCTCTAGACCCTTCCAGAGCTGAGATATTGAGATATTTATAATGGCTCAATATCTCAGTATGTCATAAATATCTCATAAATATCTCAAAATCTCAGCTCTGGAAGGGTCTAGAGCCTCCATTTTTGCACTCAGGTCTAAGTCCCATGGCCCTCTATCAGAATCCAGAGTTATTGGAGAAACTTTAATTTAAAAAAAAAAAAAAAAAAAACATAAGGGGTACCACTGTCGTTTTTTTTTTTTTTTTTTGAAAAAAAAAGTTTCTCCAATAACTCTGGATTCTGATAGAGGGCCATGGGACTTAGACCTGAGTGCAAAAATTGAGGCTCTAGACCCTTCCAGAGCTGAGATATTGAGATATTTATGAGATATTTATGACATACTGAGATATTGAGCCATTATAAATATCTCAATATCTCAGCTCTGGAAGGGTCTAGAGCCTCATTTTTGCACTCAGGTCTAAGTCCCATGGCCCTCTATCAGAATCCAGAGTTATTGGAGAAACTTTTTTTTTGCACAAAAAAAAAAACGACAGTGGTACCCCTTATGTTTTTTTTTTGTGCAAAAAAAAAAGTTTCTCCAATAACTCTGGATTCTGATAGAGGGCCATGGGAGTTAGACCTGAGTGCAAAAATGGAGGCTCTAGACCCTTCCAGAGCTGAGATATTGAGATATTTATAATGGCTCAATATCTCAGTATGTCATAAATATCTTATAAATATCTCAATATCTCAGCTCTGGAAGGGTCTAGAGCCTCCATTTTTGCACTCAGGTCTAAGTCCCATGGCCCTCTATCAGAATCCAGAGTTATTGGAGAAACTTTTTTTTTTGAAAAAAAAAAAAAAAACATAAGGGGTACCACTGTCGTTTTTTTTTTTTTTTTTGTGCAAAAAAAAAAGTTTCTCCAATAACTCTGGATTCTGATAGAGGGCCATGAGACTTAGACCTGAGTGCAAAAATGGAGGCTCTAGACCCTTCCAGAGCTGAGATATTGAGATATTTATGAGATATTTATGACATACTGAGATATTGATCCATTATAAATATCTCAATATCTCAGCTCTGGAAGGGTCTAGAGCCTCCATTTTTGCACTCAGGTCTAAGTCCCATGGCCCTCTATCAGAATCCAGAGTTATTGGAGAAACTTTTTTTTTGCACAAAAAAAAAAAAAAACGACAGTGGTACCCCTTATGTTTTTTTTTTGTGCAAAAAAAGTTTCTCCAATAACTCTGGATTCTGATTGAGGGCCATGTGACTAAGACCTGAGTGCAAAAATGGAGGCTCTAGACCCTTCCAGAGCTGAGATATTGAGATATTTATGAGATATTTATGACATACTGAGATATTGAGCCATTATAAATATCTCAATATCTCAGCTCTGGAAGGGTCTAGAGCCTCCATTTTTGCACTCAGGTCTAAGTCCCATGGCCCTCTATCAGAATCCAGAGTTATTGGAGAAACTTTTTTTTTTGAAAAAAAAAAAAAAAACATAAGGGGTACCACTGTCGTTTTTTTTTTTTTGTGCAAAAAAAAAGTTTCTCCAATAACTCTGGATTCTGATAGAGGGCCATGGGACTTAGACCTGAGTGCAAAAATGGAGGCTCTAGACCCTTCCAGAGCTGAGATATTGAGATATTTATGAGATATTTATGACATACTGAGATATTGAGCCATTATAAATATCTCAATATCTCAGCTCTGGAAGGGTCTAGAGCCTCCATGTTTGCACTCAGGTCTAAGTCCCATGGCCCTCTATCAGAATCCAGAGTTATTGGAGAAACTTTTTTTTTTGAAAAAAAAACAAAAAAACATAAGGGGTACCACTGTCGTTTTTTTTTTTTTTTTGTGCAAAAAAAAAGTTTCTCCAATAACTCTGGATTCTGATAGAGGGCCATGGGACTTAGACCTGAGTGCAAAAATGGAGGCTCTAGACCCTTCCAGAGCTGAGATATTGAGATATTTATAATGGCTCAATATCTCAGTATGTCATAAATATCTCATAAATATCTCAATATCTCAGCTCTGGAAGGGTCTAGAGCCTCCATTTTTGCACTCAGGTCTAAGTCCCATGGCCCTCTATCAGAATCCAGAGTTATTGGAGAAACTTTTTTTTTTGAAAAAAAAAAAAAAAAACATAAGGGGTACCACTGTCGTTTTTTTTTTTTTTGTGCAAAAAAAAAGTTTCTCCAATAACTCTGGATTCTGATAGAGGGCCATGGGACTTAGACCTGAGTGCAAAATGGAGGCTCTAGACCCTTCCAGAGCTGAGATATTGAGATATTTATGAGATATTTATGACATACTGAGATATTGATCCATTATAAATATCTCAATATCTCAGCTCTGGAAGGGTCTAGAGCCTCCATTTTTGCACTCAGGTCTAAGTCCCATGGCCCTCTATCAGAATCCAGAGTTATTGGAGAAACTTTTTTTTTGCACAAAAAAAAAAAAAACGACAGTGGTACCCCTTATGTTTTTTTTTTGTGCAAAAAAAAACGTTTCTCCAATAACTCTGGATTCTGATAGAGGGCCATGGGACTTAGACCTGAGTGCAAAAATGGAGGCTCTAGACCCTTCCAGAGCTGAGATATTGAGATATTTATAATGGCTCAATATTCTCAGTATGTCATAAATATCTCATAAATATCTCAATATCTCAGCTCTGGAAGGGTCTAGAGCCTCCATTTTTGCACTCAGGTCTAAGTCCCATGGCCCTCTATCAGAATCCAGAGTTATTGGAGAAACTTTTTTTTTTGAAAAAAAAAAAAAAACATAAGGGGTACCACTGTCGTTTTTTTTTTTTTTTGTGCAAAAAAAAAGTTTCTCCAATAACTCTGGATTCTGATAGAGGGCCATGGGACTTAGACCTGAGTGCAAAAATGGAGGCTCTAGACCCTTCCAGAGCTGAGATATTGAGATATTTATAATGGCTCATGATATACTCAGTATGTCATAAGATATCTCATAAATATCTCAAAATCTCAGCTCTGGAAGGGTCTAGAGCCTCCATTTTTGCACTCAGGTCTAAGTCCCATGGCCCTCTATCAGAATCCAGAGTTATTGGAGAAACTTTTAAAAAAAAAAAAAAAAAAAAAACATAAGGGGTACCACTGTCGTTTTTTTTTTTTTTGTGCAAAAAAAAAAGTTTCTCCAATAACTCTGGATTCTGATAGAGGGCCATGGGACTTAGACCTGAGTGCAAAAATTGAGGCTCTAGACCCTTCCAGAGCTGAGATATTGAGATATTTATGAGATATTTATGACATACTGAGATATATGAGCCATTATAAATATCTCAATATCTCAGCTCTGGAAGGGTCTAGAGCCTCCATTTTTGCACTCAGGTCTAAGTCCCATGGCCCTCTATCAGAATCCAGAGTTATTGGAGAAACTTTTTTTTTGCACAAAAAAAAAAAAAACGACAGTGGTACCCCTTATGTTTTTTTTTTGTGCAAAAAAAAAAGTTTCTCCAATAACTCTGGATTCTGATAGAGGGCCATGGGACTTAGACCTGAGTGCAAAAATGGAGGCTCTAGACCCTTCCAGAGCTGAGATATTGAGATATTTATAATGGCTCAATATCTCAGTATGTCATAAATATCTTATAAATATCTCAATATCTCAGCTCTGGAAGGGTCTAGAGCCTCCATTTTTGCACTCAGGTCTAAGTCCCATGGCCCTCTATCAGAATCCAGAGTTATTGGAGAAACTTTTTTTTTTTGAAAAAAAAAAAAAAACATAAGGGGTACCACTGTCGTTTTTTTTTTTTTTTTGTGCAAAAAAAAAAGTTTCTCCAATAACTCTGGATTCTGATAGAGGGCCATGAGACTTAGACCTGAGTGCAAAAATGGAGGCTCTAGACCCTTCCAGAGCTGAGATATTGAGATATTTATGAGATATTTATGACATACTGAGATATTGATCCATTATAAATATCTCAATATCTCAGCTCTGGAAGGGTCTAGAGCCTCATTTTTGCACTCAGGTCTAAGTCCCATGGCCCTCTATCAGAATCCAGAGTTATTGGAGAAACTTTTTTTTGCACAAAAAAAAAAAAACGACAGTGGTACCCCTTATGTTTTTTTTTGTGCAAAAAAAGTTTCTCCAATAACTCTGGATTCTGATTGAGGGCCATGTGACTTAGACCTGAGTGCAAAAATGGAGGCTCTAGACCCTTCCAGAGCTGAGATATTGAGATATTTATGAGATATTTATGACATACTGAGATATTGAGCCATTATAAATATCTCAATATCTCAGCTCTGGAAGGGTCTAGAGCCTCCATTTTGCACTCAGGTCTAAGTCCCATGGCCCTCTATCAGAATCCAGAGTTATTGGAGAAACTTTTTTTTTTTGAAAAAAAAAAAAAAAACATAAGGGGTACCACTGTCGTTTTTTTTTTTTTTTGTGCAAAAAAAAAGTTTCTCCAATAACTCTGGATTCTGATAGAGGGCCATGGGACTTAGACCTGAGTGCAAAAATGGAGGCTCTAGACCCTTCCAGAGCTGAGATATTGAGATATTTATGAGATATTTATGACATACTGAGATATTGAGCCATTATAAATATCTTCAATATCTCAGCTCTGGAAGGGTCTAGAGCCTCCATGTTTGCACTCAGGTCTAAGTCCCATGGCCCTCTATCAGAATCCAGAGTTATTGGAGAAACTTTTTTTTTGAAAAAAAAAACAAAAAAACATAAGGGGTACCACTGTCGTTTTTTTTTTTTTTTTTTGTGCAAAAAAAAAGTTTCTCCAATAACTCTGGATTCTGATAGAGGGCCATGGGACTTAGACCTGAGTGCAAAAATGGAGGCTCTAGACCCTTCCAGAGCTGAGATATTGAGATATTTATAGATGGCTCATGACATACTCAGTATGTCATAAATCATCTCATAAATATCTCAATATCTCAGCTCTGGAAGGGTCTAGAGCCTCCATTTTGCACTCAGGTCTAAGTCCCATGGCCCTCTATCAGGAATCCAGAGTTATTGGAGAAACTTTTTTTTTTGTAAAAAAAAAAAAAAAAACATAAGGGGTACCACTGTCGTTTTTTTTTTTTTTTTTGTGCAAAAAAAAAAGTTTCTCCAAATAACTCTGGATTCTGATAGAGGGCCATGGGACTTAAACCTGAGTGCAAAAATGGAGGCTCTAGACCCTTCCAGAGCTGAGATATTGAGATATTTATGAGATATTTATGACATACTGAGATATTGAGCCATTAT